>CALNVZ010000174.1:48943063-48996687 GCA_940671915.1 Paracentrotus lividus | reverse complement strand
TGTTGAATGTTGACTCGCCAATCTCAGTGAAAATTTGCATGCACCATCACCCATGATTTAATGTTTTATATCATTACTTTTAATTGTTTCCTAACACAATATATATTTTTTTGCTATATCCTTTATATATAATATATACTTTCTTTTTATTTACTTTAGAGGAAAGCTGTTAACCGAGCCAGGATCGATCAAGAGGTGTGGAGAAAGAACTACTTGACCCAAGAAGAAAAAGATATTTCCAAATAACTTTATATGGCCTCCAATAATAATTGTGTGGGAATTATAATTGTTCCATAATACGTAACTTGTGATTATTAATGTTGATTTATCTTATTATTTGTCTATATAATGTCATTAATTTATATGATATTCTTTGGAATTCATTCAATGTAAAATATTGTTAAAATGAAGTGTTATATTTAGTTTACACATGTTTTTATTCAGCTTCTGGGCTGCAACACGTTTTTTTTTTTTTTTTTTTTTTTAATGAATGAACCATTTTTAAAACTTGAATTGAATATGATATGAAAATAATTAAGTGCTTCTCTTTCTCAAAGTAGGGCATATAATAGGCCTATACATTTATAACATATAGATCTAGGCCCTATGTGAAATTATGAGTTCTTAAGTTTAATTTCCAAGAAGATATTTTAATGTTTATTGTAACCTATGATCGAATGTTAAAGGAAAATTAACCAAATTACTTTATATTATTTCTATGCTTTCAATAAGTGTAATTATACAGAGGAATGTTTTGTAGACTAAACTATCTTGTACTTGTTGTATTTATTTTGATGTCTAATAAATTATTTTTAAATAAAAACTATGATGAATGTAAAAGGGGTGTTACATCTAGGTTCTGGAACTTAAAATGAGGGTCAGGCTGAAAAGAAAAGAAATAGAGAAGAACAAGAAAAAAAAAAAACAAACAAACAAACACAAGAAATTATATTCAAAAGATTATTTGGAAAAGTGGGAGGGCAATGAGAAACAAACAAAACAAGAACAGCAATGTTGAGACCAATCTAAAAAAAAATTTTAAAAATAGATGAAATAAAAGGGGTTGTGTCAGGATTATGAAACTTTAAATTTAAAAAAAAAAAAATTATCTAGAGGTTCTAACTGTTACATATAAAAAATCAAAGAACAGACACAAATATTGGAAATGAAAAGATATTTAAGTTGGAGGGAACAAAAAAATGTTGGGGAAAAAAGAGATGTCTGTGATAAAATGAATAAAATAAGGAAAAAATTGGGAAAACATTGTTTACTAGAAGTCACCATATGCCAGTGCCTAACGAAAGAAGAAGAAAGCCATTGCAGCACTAGCATGCGTTGCTTTGTTCGTGACCACGCAACCGCCCGAGATGTGAATAGAGAGCGTAGGGCCCGCAGCTGCGAAGTCAATGCGGATTATTATCAGGTATTGTTGTTAAAATCATGCATTAAATTTACATACATCAACAAAGACCAAATGGCAACTCAAGTCAAATCGATGACTTTTTATATCGGACATTGCTTTGCGTTTGGTCTTTGAGGTAAAATGAGACACACTTTCAATCTTGCCGAATAGTAATTTCATGAAGAAAAATCCTTCGTGAATCCATTTATCCATGAGAATGGACAGCACCTGTGATATTACGATGATATTTTACAGTAGAAAATCAAGAAGAATTTCACAAAATCAATTTGATTCAAAGAATGACGTGATAAAGACAGATTTAATAACCGATTGTCAAACTTTCCTCCTGGAATGAATCTTGAGTTTGCAAGCATTAATTTCTCTAAAAAAATATGTTTTTCCGAACATTTGCGAGCGTGCGAGGACGAAAATTAAACCCGGAAGTCGAATCTTGCGCATGATGATAATTTCTACGATGGCGGCAGTTTCAACAGCTACAGAGTGACGGGATTGTCTCCGTAAAATGTAAGATTGTACAATTAAAAGTAGTGAATCTAAGTTTCAGGTAAAATATATCAATTTGTTCTAGTTTCGGAACATGTAGACCTATTTTTCATTTTAAAAACGATTTGATCTGCCAAGAAAAAGGGAAAATAACTGCCGTGAATTTAACACGGCGATAGATAGGAAGATGTCATAAACGTGAAGTGGCCGCGATCCCTAATCTAACTAAAGACAAAGTTAGTCTAGAACATATAGATCTAGATCTAGATCAATTTAACAATATTATTGCAAAAAGAAGACCAAGATGCAAAACCTGCCACCCTAGTCCCACTTTAGGTCATGACAATGGATGGAAAATTCACTAAAATCTCGCCACAGACCCCAAGTCATTTCTTAGTGAGGAATTACAGTCACAAGATTAAGATTAAGATACATGTCAACGGCCAAAAGCGCAAAGGGACAAATTTATTTGTTAAACAATAAAGCCCAACATCAACATATAGGGTCTAAATTGAAATAAATATTAATAATATTTCGGGTATGCAACTGTCTAAAGTTAGGGTATGCAAATGCACAGGACAAATGATTGATGGATTACTTATTCTAAGCTCAGCTCAACAGAGTTCCGCCGGGAAGCTACGGGTAGCCAGCTGGGTACCCCAGGGCCAGGTTTCCAGCCGGCATGCACGGCGGAGCTCCGTTGAGCCTTTGTCATGTTGTCGCCAATACAAATCATGAAATGTTGGTGGAGCGCGAGGAGCCCCGTTGTTTAAATTACCTTAAAGTTGGTTGTTTCTCCGTTAAATTGGGTCGCACTTTCCTCTTTGTCTGGAAATTTGGCTGGGGTATCTGTGAATGTCGATTCATTTTTATCTTGTGCAGCCTGTCAGTTATATTTGCATCTGAAACAACTCTTTTAAATGTTATTTGTGTACTGTACTACTTTTGAATAAACCGCGGTCTCTCGTTGATGTGTCTTCCAGCAAGCAAATTAAAAATGAAAAAATTAATAGATAAATAAATAAATACAAGTAAATAAATAAATAAATAAATATATAGGCCTAATTATCATACTCAGTTGCCAACATTATGTGACGACGTGTTGTTTAAAACAAGAAAATAAGAAGCACAAAATGACAAATCAATTTGATTGATAATAGCTAAAAAGTTCCTATTTCCTATCCTAATTATTGTAATTTTATACTTGAAGAATAAGATTTTTAAAGAAATGTTTTATCACATTTCATCTAATAAATATTTTTATTACGGTATAAAAGTCTGAAAATTGGTATTAGATTTTCACTTTTTGAATATTGGTCAAGTATCAAAAGTTGTGTATCAGAGTGTGAGGGAGGGACAGCCACGCAGCTCCAAGAGCTGATAAGTGAAGCTGTCCTTTTAATTGAAACAAGTTCATTTTGTCTGCCATTTAAAAGATTATATGACAAAAGAAATAAATAAATAAATAAATAAATAAATGAGCAAAGAAAATGGGATTCCATCAGAATCTCATCAACTATCGCATTCCCCTAATTTCACAATGTGACAGGATTCATTCAAAAGAAATACACTCATCCTTCAAGTTCAAAATGTTCAATGGAAATTTTCTTTGCAAATAGTGCATCTAATAATAAAGAATAAATCGACTTTTTTAAAGCGGATTATGCGGATAAATGATCATCAAAGAGGATACCATAAAGTTTATCCACTCGAGTGCCATTAGGCCTCAGTAGGGGAAACCGGGGACAATTGTAACAGTTTTTTTTTCCAAATTTGACCTATCAAATTTATTAAAGCTAAATACTTGCTTAAAACTAAATAAAATGAAATATGCATATCTTAGCTTGACATATGAATAGGTTTGAGTTAAGTACAACAAGTTATTTTGAAGCCATTACCATTTCAAAACAAGATGTCGAGTGTTACAATTGCCCCGTGTCCAGGGGCAATTGTAACAGACGTATTACGGGGCAATTGTAACACATGAAATTGTAACATTTTGTTTTTCTTTATCAAAGCTATGCACTTAACAGATCCAAGATTTAAACAACATTAACCACATAAGCTACTTATAATAAAAGATGACAATGCTTGACTCAAGTTACGTTATATTTTTCACTTGTTATGTGATATGGCATGGGATTATTGCAGAAGTTTACGTGCTCTGTACGGACGATGGCAGCGCGTTGAATTGTCCCGGGGCTAGGTACGGGGCAAAAGTATTTACTTAACGGCATTGTTACTATTTCCCCTGTGGTGGGTAACCATATTTGGAGAGATTTTTTTCTATCTTAGCTCAGGTATTAATCGTTGAAACTTTAGCAAAATACAGGCCTAAGAATATAACTTCTAAATAAATAAAAATGACAGCCATAGGTCAACCACATATTTGTCCAGAAGAAAAACATTGGGTAGTGTGAGATTATGAGATATTACTTTTTTGCTCAAAAAACAGTTTTTTTTTTTTTTTTTTTTTTTTTTTTTTTTTTTTTTTTTTGCTGTAAAAAGTTCAAATAGCCGTTAAAACTGTTTACACTCAAATAGCATGTGGAGCGATGAAATGTACATGCTCTGTACACAGGTTAAGTTTTTAGCGTGTTTCTGTTACTAGGAATGGGAGCCTCTGTTACAATTGCCCCGTGTTACAATAGAGTATATGAATATAAAAAAGGCCTAAGTCCAATTTTTGGCGAAATTGAGTTATATATGGGAAATTGTTCCTTATACATTCACCCATCTTGCTGCATAAATGATGAATCTGAAATCATCTCAGAAATGCCTTAAATAAAGGAAAAATATCTGGTATGAATGTAAGAAAAGCCTAAGTCCAGGACTTAGGCTTTTCTTACATTCATATCTAGCGCCCTCTCTCATTACTTCTTGTTTAACCTTGAGTACCTCAAAATTGAAGTTGAAGTTCACTTGCAGATGTTTGTGCTTCTGTGTGTGTGTGTGTGTGTCGGAGGGTGTGTGAGGGGTGTTTGGTGGGTGTGTGTCAATATATTATTTTAAGAAAATAGCTCGTCAAAAAAAAAGTAATTCCTATGCTGATGTGAGTGTGTGGATGTGGGGCATGCAGGGTGGATTTCAGGATTGATGTTTTCTTACAAAATTCGCTCACAACACAATTAAATTTTTTTTTTTTTTTTTTTTAGAAGTTTACCCCAAAATTCACTGATAATCAATAAAAATAAAAAATTCTGCCCATTTACAAAAGCATTTTACCCCAAGATCTCTGGCAAACATGAAATAAAGGTCCTTGCTAAGGAAAAGTTCTCACTCCATTTACACCCCCAACCTTAGCTTAAGTGGGGACGCCCTCTGTATTTCTTGTTTTTCTATTTAATAAAAAAAAATAAAAGGGAGGACCAATACCCACCCCCTCCCATTCTTGAACTGTTGTTTGTGTGCTTAAGAGTTCTTGGTTTCATGGATGGAAGATCAGTGAACTGTAAAACGTGAATAATACATCATTTTGCACACTTTTTTTTTCCAGTATTTGAACACCTACACATGTCTCACATTTAAAACCCACACACCCACACCCACACCCTCTCGCTCATCCCAAAACACATCAGCTATAAAAAAATATTTAAAAAACCTAAAATACAAAAAGATAAGGGGGCCCTTTTTGTCTGATATATAAAAGAAATCTCTTGTGTATCATTTTTATACATTCAGTACTACAGAAGTCTACCATGTATATGAATGTGAAAACGACCTAAGTCCATATGATTCTAAAAACGACCCAAGTCCACCATACAAAAGGCCCCGCCCACAAGTTATTTGAACATTTATGTTCATAAAAAAATTACACTTAAATTTGTTTTATGATGTTCTCTGATGTCTTTTGGCCAAATATACTTTAATTGCCCAAATTAAAAAAATATTCAGTTTTTTTCGATTATCTCGAAATGGCCTCCTATGGACTTAGGCCTTTTTTATATTCATATATTGTCCCCGGTCTCCCCTAGGCTATGGCTACACGTTGAGTTCTCATTATACGCAGATATGTAAGATAAAGAGTAAATCGAAAGTTATTCAGAATCTCGTAATTTCAAAAATGCAACTCCCATTCACTTGACTTGCCAAATGCAAAGGTCGTGAGTTCAATTCCCACCG
This sequence comes from Paracentrotus lividus, assembly GCA_940671915.1. Classification (NCBI taxonomy): domain Eukaryota; kingdom Metazoa; phylum Echinodermata; class Echinoidea; order Camarodonta; family Echinidae; genus Paracentrotus; species Paracentrotus lividus. The sequence goes on along the minus strand of CALNVZ010000174.1, from coordinate 48,990,659 downwards.
GGATTTATGTCCTTGGACAAGGCATTGTATATTTTTGCTTCACTCCATCCAATTGTAAATGGAAATCCGATTTGCTTTAAAACAAAAGACATAAGAAACGAACTGAAACCCTTAATATTTTTTAATCATTTCCCCAAAAATGTTGTTTCAGTCTTTTTGACAAGGATGTAAATGGTAACTACAGTTCATTTTTATTCATGTTTCAAATCAAAATAAACCTAGAAAATAGACCTAAGCATGTTACAATGAACCTAGATTTAACTTTAAAAAAAAAAAAAAAAAAAAAAAAAAACCTACACTTCAAACGTTTTTCCTAGGGGTAGCAGGAGACCTTGGTCGGCCGCTCGAACACCAAAAGGGGCCCCGAAATGAGAAAAAAGGACAATAAATATTTAAGGGATACAGTAACATTGAATGATATTCAAATCATATTTTATTCGATTTAGCTTATTTTGCCAACATAATTATAAACACCTAGGTCAGTCTGGTATCTCTTCAAAATTGCAAGCCAATTGCTTGCTTTACCTTCGAGATATCAATGATTTCATACTCAAATTTTATAAACCAACCCCGGATGGTTTATAAAACCATGTGCTTTTTCCACATAGCACAACATACACCCATTTCCTGTTGTATAGTCCCCGTCCCTAGCGGCCTGCTGAGCTAGCAGCAGAGGATACTGGTGTTCGGCTGTATGCTTGGCATTGTTTGTTACACTGTTTAATGTAATAAATGACTTCCATTTAATCTGAAACTTTCAGTAGTTTGTTTTTACTGTTGGAACAATATAATTTTTATTAATTTTGATCTAATTGCTCATGTTTTTGAAAGTTTAACTCAATCCCTTTATGATCATGCAGTTTCACAAACTTTCAAAAAGAAAAATGTTACTAGATATAAACAACAGCAAAAAAAAAACAAAGAAAAAAAATATGCAAACTCCTTTATGAGCAACAGTGGGCCTACTACCAGTTTGCTTTGGGGGGAAACCAAAAATCTGAACTTTACGCCATACTTGAGAAAATGGTTTTAGCTATTATGCCTACATGACAAGCCCACCTGTCCAGCAGGTGTTTGTTTGTTTTCTTGTTTGAGCCGATATAGCGCATGTTCGCGATCGCGGCAATAAATGTATTACAAGCGGAGTGCTCGTACGCCGTACGTTCAGCGCCAACTAACTCAGCTCATCTGGTGCCTGGTCGTGGTGGGAGAAACACGTACACAAGTGACTGTTGATAATTGTGAGTAATACTTAGTTTTATGGTTACTATTTTTGTAAATTTAGATTTTAAATATAAGAATCTCGCTCTAGCACCACCAATCTATTACTTAACATCTAATAAGTTGGTTTATGCTGTCGATATCTGCCATATTAAGAATCTAGAAATGCGACATTATTATTCGATAATGTTCATTTTGATCTTTTTTTTTCTCTCTTTTTTTTTTGGGGGGGGGGGGGGGATTGGGGTTTGTTTTTGTTTTTGTTTTGCTACAAAAACTGACATTATTCATTAACTTTAATCATTTAGTCTATTATGATTATTATTACCTGGATGTGGTGTTTTATAGACAGATATAAGGGCATATATTTTGTCTGCCTAATTGATCGCATAGCTGTATGACCAGGGGCCATAATATTCTTACACCCCTCCTCCGCGAAGTTTGTTAATTTCCTAATGCTCCTCTGTACTAAATTATTGGTCCATACACTCTCAGAAAAATTTTAACCAACAGGGCAAAATTTTAACCAACCGTTGGTTCAAATATGAACTTACCAACTGTTGGTTAAACGCGTTAACCAACCCCAGTTGGTTAAAATTTAACCAATTATGTATTAAAACTTTAATAAAAAGTTGGTTAAAATATTTTAACCAACCCTAGTTGGTTAAATTTTTTAATACTTAATTGGTTAATTTCTTTTTTTAATACATCATGGTTGGTTAAAAAAAAAATCAAGCGATAGACCGGACTGGACCAGCCTTTTGACAATTTGATCAAAGTATTCGTACAAATAACATGAAGAGTTATGCCTGTATTATTAGACTACATGCATTATTTGTTGGCCTAAATAGAGTAGGCCTACAGTTGCCTAAGTATTTGTCCAGTACAGTATCATTACTTCGCGTTCAGACGTTAGGTCTACAATCTAGTCCAGTAGGTGAGATTTAACTGGATCTAATTATAGACTCTAGAATATAGAAATGAGATGTTGGCCTAATGTTAGATTCTACATTTAGATTCCAAGGTCATCACTCTTAAACCAATCAAGTAGACTCTAACTGTTAGGCCTAGATCTATTATATCCACATCGAGAGGTCTAGGCTAAATTTAGATGCAAGTGATGGTTCTAACGTAGTTCTAATATTTAGCCACTAAATCTATGACCTCGAAGACTTAGTCCGAGACCAAGCTGATTGGAGAGCGAAGTATTTAACGTTAGATTCTAGACGGAGTTGCATAAATTTCAAGCAAGTTTAATACCTAAACGTTAGGTCAAGTTAACGTCTCAACCGAAAATAATTAAGAACCGTACTGGCCATGTAGTCCAAAACATAATGCATGTTAGTCCTATATCACAGGCCTATACTCTTCAAGTCATTTCCTACCTACCAATGTACTTTGATCAGATTGTCAAGATAGGTCCAGCCAGACCACAGGAGCTTGTGTAACCTTGTTGTCGTCGCGATCAAAGTACGTGCAATGAATAGGCGCACTATATCTTACGTGTATAAATGAAAATCGCAAGATTTCTAGCGCGAGGAGCGGAGCGCGTATCTTTGTTAAAATCCGCGTTTCCCATGGTTGTTTTTCTTCCACGTGACCAATATTTTTAACCAACTATTGGTTAAAAATGGAATTGGGCTTTTTTAACCAACCCATGGCTTTTTCACGTTTAACCAACTTGTTTTTTAACCAACTTTTCTTTTTAATACATTATTGGTTAATATTTTTAACCAACTGGTTTTAATATGCATTTTTTTTACCAGCGTTCTGAGAGTGTAAAGATTGTCTGGAGCGCATAATTATAAGATGGCACACATCAAAATACAAGGAGTATGACAATGGGAACGCACAGAAACATTACCAGTAGGCCCTATGTCAGAATGATTAAATAGCAATTAGCATCATGAAAAGACTTGACACGCCCAAATAATTACATCAGAATAGTTCAGCTCAAAAAGCAGAAAATAAAGTTGTTACATTGTCTTTAAAAATGTGCCTAAATGAATGAGGTGAACCGGTAATACTAATATTCACTGGCTTCACTTTTGGGATGGTATCTCCCTCAACCTTTACCTTTTCCTTTACCCGAGATCGTGGAAAAATGCCTGTCAATATTATAGAAGTATCTTTCATAGTTTTAATAATGTTTTTCCTAATTTGCAGTTTAATTGTGAAGTGTCAAGGAGAAACTTTAAAATGGCATACCCATACCCACAAGCAGCTGGAGGTCAGCTACCATTCGTCCTTAATCCAGTAAGTACTTATGAGATTGATCGTACCACACTTTTTTTCAAGTGGTAATTCAGTTCAAATAATCTTTCATGCAGTTCCTACTATTGTCTCTAAGCCTTTGAAATTTTATCAAACTAATGTCCTATCAAAGTCTGAAGCAACACTTCTAGAATACTTCACTTTGGCAGGTATAGCTCTGTCAATGGGCCTACTTGTCTGAGTGCTAATCCTCAAATTAAGAAGTTCATTAATCAAAGATGAGACCCCAAAATGTAGGCCTACATAATACATATCACCCAAAATTTGAATGAAATCAGATTTAAAATCAGATTTTAAAAAATGGCCGTATACATGCAATTTTCTATGTATTTTTTTAATATTACAATTGAAGGGTCATTCCATTGGGCCCGGCAAAATGTGTAATTACAAACATAATTTTATATTCTGTATACAAATACAACCATTCCATTTTGCTTGTAATTCAGTTCAAATAATCTTTCATGCAGTTCCTACTATTGTCTCTAAGCCTTTGAATTTTTATCAAACTAATGTCCTATCAAAGTCTGAAGCAACACTTCTAGAATACTTCACTTTGGCAGGTATAGCTCTGTCCATGGGCCTACTTGTCTGAGTGCTAATCCTCAAATTAAGAAGTTCATTAATCAAAGATGAGACCCCAAAATGTAGGCCTACATAATACATATCACCCAAAATTTGAATGAAATCAGATTTTAAAAAATGGCCGCATACATGCAATTTTCTATGTATTTTTTTAATATTACAATTGAAGGGTCATTCCATTGGGCCCGGCAAAATGTGTAATTACAAACATAATTTTATATTCTGTATACAAATACAACCATTCCATTTTGCTTTGGATAATATTTCCATATATTACAAGCTAAATTCCAGATAAAATTGCATTCCCCCAAATTATTCCCCAATAGCTATTGTAGCCTTAAAAAACCCACAGATTTATAAGGGCATAAATTTCTTATTCCATTTCCAATATTTGTGGATCTGTTTTATTCTGTCTTGGCTCTCTGCCCACTTCCTTCAACTCGCTGAACATTTAAGCAGACTGCCAAGTTCGACTCGAGACACAATCCATTTACAATATGGACAGAGTGCATTTTAATCCTCTGTTCGCCCACACCAACAAAAGCAATGAGTATATTTGGTAGTGTTCACTTTCACCTTTCATTGCTTTGTATTCACCTAATTGAACAAAAAGTGAAGCTGGCGAGAAATATGACAAATGAGTAAAGAAAATGGGATTCCATCAGGAAGAATGTAAATGATCAAATTGACAGGAAATTTATTCAGAGTTAGCCAGGTTGATTAGATGTGGTGCACAGGGATTACATGTATGTAAATTGTGTACAGTGGCTGGCCAATAGATAGCGTTGAATTAGAAACTAAATAAATATATAGTTTACATTTTTAAAACATCAGTGTAAACAAGTAGATACAGTATACCTTTGAATATTCTGACAACTGTTTAAAAAGAAAATGGGACCCAGAACTCATCGTATACGCGTAGGGGGAGGGAGGGGGCGGTCCCATTGTACAGGTGAATTAGTAGTAGAATCGTGTTCAATCTTTGTGTCAAGATCACATGGTGTATTACCAGGTAACGTGATATTTGCGGCATGTATACAGCATAGACATAACCATCATTGTATTTGAACGACCCTTGAGTAAATTTGTCTTAGAATAAACAAAGTACAAAAACTGTTTGCCTATAGCCTATTTGCTGTATGCTAAAAAGCTAGACATGAAAGAGAGTGGGATATGTGGACTTCAGTTTATTGATTTTAGAAAAAACACCCCTCATGAGGAATAGAATTTTGCAAAAAGACATAACCTCCATGAATCTATTTTCACATTCATGTATATACAGTAATATATCAGACTGTTTAAAGATCTCTTTTCTCTTTTCTCGACATTCGTTTTGTGTTATATAATTGTATGGCTTGATTACTTGTTTTTTTTCTCCTCTGAATTGTAAGTTCAGGTTTAAATTTCTAGTATTTTTAGATTAGTCATGGTTTGTATTATTTGATGAACTTTGTACATGTACATGTAGGACAGAAATATCAAGTACAAGGATATTTTATCAAAAAGTATTGAGTAGGTATGAGCTAAAAAAAAAAAAGATCAGTGCACTCTGATCCACCAGTCACTTTAAGCAAGGTCAGTGCAACATATATGTGGGAGATGACAGATCTCTTACTCTTCAAGAAATGAAAAAAAGTGTATACATGTAGGATCGGGTATTAATTTCCTAAGCATCCTGTAGTTTTGTGTTATGAACATCGCATCAACATTGATTAGCGGTATGTTTCGAAGAGAGTGATCGAAACTTTAGTCTTAAAGGTCTGCAATATACTGTGCAAGCTTATAAAGAATATTTTGCTTTATAATGTATTATTATTAAAAACAAGATTGCACTAGACTACATAACTTATCTAGTATCCAAGGATACTTGACCATTAATCTGAATGGCCAAGTTTTTAGTTGATATTTGGTTTAGTCTTGAATATTATTCCTCTATATGAGTAGGAACTAGCATATGGGCGGGGGGGGGGGGGGGGGGGGAAGTGTCCTAACCTAGGAAGTGCAAACATACGCAGTTGGCATCACGTACCAACCTGCACAAATACAACATTTCTACTTCCTTGCACTACATGTAATAGTAATACGGGTGACACAAGGCTCAAATATTTATTAAAAAAACTACAGAAAGTTTTAGAGGCAAAATACATAACACAAATTCCCTGTACATCTTCAGTTCCGTTGAAATGGCAACTCGTTTATGTTAAGCATTAGCATTAAATTCTCAATATCTGAAATTATAGATATCTTGATAGTAAGCCGCACTTGACTTACAATTTCAGGTGGATTCCAGACCGACCGCTATATTTACCTTATTACCTTACCTTGATTGACTGTGCTTAAAAGTATTAGAAGATCGTATTTATAATAATAATATATAATATAATTAAGATTCGATAGTTATTTGTTAGGCTGTCTTCCGCGTTAATCATGTGCTCAAGCGCGTGGGAAGAGGGAAAAATTACATGGAGAGGGTGGTGATTACATATAGTCGAATAAATGAAAAAGCACTGAAGAAAATGCTGGAAACTACTTGAAGGCAATTTTGACCAGACTGAAGATTTGAGTGCACGTTCTGAACATGCCAACATTTGAAATATTACGAATGTGTTGTGGCAAATTAGTCATGTTGACAAAATGAGCTAATTCAAATAAATTACAATTCCAATCTCATTCAATGTTTACGGATCCCTTTAATGTACTTCAGGGCCTTTCCAAGGGAACATACACTCTATACTGTTGAGTTAATTCATGAGGTCTAATTACAGGTTATGTTTTAATTAGAGGTGACCTTTTCATAGCAGACAACCTCAATGATGAATGCTCATCATTCACGATATGAAGGGTCACCGACAGCTGGTTAGGGTTTCTGGAATGCTAAGGTCTAGAGATAGGTAGCAAGGCTGGAAATTATATGGTATGGCCAGTTTATGGATGTGGGCGGAATGAGAGGTCAATATTACTGGATAGGCTGGATCAGATCAAGACAGACGTATCTTTTTAAAAAATCTGCTCTATTTATTCAGCCAGGGTCACGAAAGATCGGGTGCTCTATTAGGTTCGATGTTTGGAGAGATGGAGATGTTCAGAGAGATGGATCGTGTATATTTTGCATTATGAACTGATGTTTGTTTAGGAGATATAACGAAAAACACATGTACATGTAGTACTGAAAATCATGCTGTGCATAACATCAGCCACATTTGGAAAAGTCAGACATATTGGTTCTGTTCATGAATTCAGTCCTTTATATTCCTGTTCATCCAAAATGTTGTCCTTTGAAGCACATTTCTTGTAGCTTCTGTGTAAACGTATAGATCAGTTCAAGTTTATAAAAACAACACATTAACAGTCACATAACTCTGTACATCCATCAGATATCCTGTTACAAATTAAGGCAAGAAATTAAGATTTAGCCTCATGAATCCTATTTTTTAAAAGACAATTCTTCATTTTTAATTTTTCTACGGATCATTTTTGAAATGATTCTGATTCATTTAAAAGCCAAACCATTCTTTCAACCCATACATGTATATTAGATGAAAACACTCAAAGTAGTATTTCCTTGTTTTCCTTGTAGGCCTATGCTTATTGTGTAAAGTTTGGGTCTTGATAACACACCTTGGTCCCATTATTTGCTATTATATTTACTTTGCCATCAATAGTAACTCTCATGAAATACTGCCTTTAATATGATTGGCTGTTGAGCAACTTCATATTTGCCAACTGTCCCTATTTAGTAGGGACAGTCCCTATTTTAGGGAAAAAGAAGGAGCATTTATCACCATTTACAACCCTTTGTCCCTATTTTTTGAAAAATCTGTGTACAGTAATCTATAGGAAATACAGAATTGTCCCTATTTTTAAAATTTGTATTCCCACTTTGTCCCTATATTTGGACTCAAAATGTTGGCAGGTATGCAACTTTACCAAAATACCCATTGATGGCAAAATAAATGTAAAAGTAAAGTATTTTATGCAATGGCACCGTGATATATGCCTCGCTCTTTCTCTTTCCTCCATGCTCTCTGTTTGTATGGGTGGACCTTGTCAGAGATCTACATGTCCCCAATTACCAGCAGCTAAACCAATGAGAATAATATTTATTTCAGGACACCTTGAATAATAATCTGCTGTCTGTACCTAAAACGATGTGATATGCTTGCATCATTTTGACTTTGGAATTCCCCATAATCTATCTTCCACTGACCTGGGGGCAGTCTTCATACCCACGCATGATGTGATCTACATGTACATTGTATCGTACACTGACCTGTGGCACTTATCCCACTCAGGATATGGAATTCCCCAAGATCAATCAACAGTCGATCCATACGTATAGGCCTAGCTAGATGTACAAATGTAGTGTTGCACAAGAAACAACAGTGCCCTAAAAATTAAAAACAACTACAACCTCTTTTATTTTATTTGTTTTATTGCACTATGATCATGCATCGACAACTTCACCCAAATAGTTATAGTAAGATATAATCAAACATTTTAAATATAAACGAGTAATGCATCCTAAATCGAAATATTTCCTCCCTGTCTTAGGAAAAAGAGAATCTTTTGATGTATAATTTTTTAATGTATTATTTTAGTCTTAGGTATTATTTTAGTCTTAGGTTTCTGTGCTTTGTTTTCTCTATTTTTGTGTTTATGATTTTATCATTTCATAGCATTGTGAATGTTCTGTATTTTCTAATATTACATTATTTAAACAGTCAAGCCTTTTTAATTCCCTTTTTTGTGATCAAACCACAATTATTTTAAATTGATCCAAATTTCTTTGTGTTGGCACCTCTTTTTTTTTTTTTATAGTAAAAAATAACTAGCCATTGTTTGTCTTGGCAGCCTGTGCCATAATTGAACCAGATCTATGGAGGATCAATGTATCCAGGGAGGATGATCTTCATCCAGGGATTCGTACTTTAAAAAATGATGATTATAATAATAGTAATAATTTTTTTTGTGTGTGTTTATCATATCTTTGTGCTGACATCTTTTTTTATAGTAAAACTTAACCCCCAATCTTTTGTCTTGACAGCCTGTGCCGTATGTGAGCCAAATCTATGGAGGAGCAATGTCTCCGGGGAGGATGATCTTCATCCAGGGATTCGTACCAGCAGGAGCAGACAGGTAATACTCTTCTTATAATAGTATCATTGAACGTTCCTAGATCTAACGGGGTGGGGCCGGGGGGGGGGGGGTGGATCATTCCATGTCTCCAGGGAGGATGATCTTTATCCAGGGATTCAGAAAATATACTCCTCTTTCAATAATAATAATAATGATGATGGTTATAATGATGATGGTTTATATGGTGCCATACCTGAGCAAATCTATGGAGGATCTATGTCTCCAGGGAGGATGATCTTCATCCAGGGATTTGTACCAGCAGGAGCAGACGGGTAATATACTCCTCTTTCAATAATAATAATGTTTATAATAGTAATGGTTTATTTATGAATTTGAAAATCAATATCCCAGCCACATAGATCAAAATTTTCGCATATATGTATGATTTTTACAAATTATGAAAAACACAATATTTTGAAATACTGATATTCGACTTAGAATGTACAGACTGTATTTTAAAAAATGCTGGTGGGGGAATAATGTAGGTATGACAATGAACACTGGGATATGTTGAACACATCAAAGCTACTCAATATACAGTGTGTCCCACAAAAAATGCTAATGGCACTTTAGATGGGTGTAATATTAAAATTACAATATTATATTAATTATAATCTCTATACCCGCAATTTTGCAAGACATATTTAAAAAACAATTTTGTTCAGTGATGCATGATATTGGTGAGCAGAGAGAGGTACCATTAAAATGGTAATGAGTTGCACTTTACAGTGGTATAAATTTCATAATTACTACTGAAATATTTTTCAAAGTATTAATGATCAAACTTGGGTTTGTTTTATTCGACACATCCGGTACTACTCAATACAAACTTGGATGGAGAGGTTTCCTGATGTGTAATGACAAAATGCTCATATCTTTGTGATTCTTGGACCATATCACAAAAAACTTCATCCAGTTGTAGAAAACGAATTGCAGTTTACAGTTGTAAAGATATAAACAATATAATTTTGTGATTTTAATATCATACCCATCTAAAGTGCCATTAGCATTTTTTGTGGTCCTGTACATGTACTACACTGTATGTGACTTGTTTTCTCAAAATAAAATTAAGTTTCGTTTTGGAATTCTGGCTAAAGGCTAAAACTGGCTTTCTTCATCCAATCTGAATGAATTTAAGCCATGGCATAGAGTTTTTACTCTTAAATGAATTGTGCAGTTATAAAAAAATATGCATATTTTTTTAATTCATTGCAAAACTTTCTGTGAGGTTTCACTTTAAAAAGAGTGGGATATTGTCTGATGTGTAAACAGCACGTGTGGAGATTGCAAATGAATATGAATAAATGTGAAATATCTAGGGTCTAAAGTTTCTTGCTGTAAGTTTAGTGGGGAGATAAGAGATGACCTGTATATACATGTACACTTTCTGTTTCATTTTCCCTTTTGAGTATTATGCCATTGCATATTTCTGTTTCAGGAGGTGGTGTACATGAGACACTTGTTTCATTTTACTTCTTTTGATATTACATATAGGCCTTTCTATTTGATTTTCTTAATTAGTGTTCTAAAAGTTGTTTTTCAGCTTTTGATTATTAGATTTTTTAAAGCCAACATTCTGAGAGGAGAGGCATGTTTGCATGCTCCTGATAAAATAGTCATAACAAGGAGAACTATTTGTACTTGTCCCTCTCTATTTACTTGAACAAATGCTAAGGTTCAATGTTACGAGCTGTACGTGTTCTTGTAATAGCTATTTGTAGTATGTATGATGTCATATAGAGAGGTGTATTCGAATACCATGCTTACCTAAAGGATTTCATAGAGGCTCAACGTGAGAATGGCCCATTTCATCCGCATTTCTTGTCAGATAGGTTGTTAGATCTGACATCTTTCTTTAGTTGATTTTGATTGGCTGAGAAGCATTGTTATTATTGATTAAATAGGACTTGTCGCTTATAACATCCAACAAGTCCTTCCATGAAACATTCCCTGGTCTTTGATATCAGTTACATTTGTGAAAAAATTCTTAAAATTACACCATAATTTCAGTTTTACCAAGCCTGTAAACGTATTTCTGTGATTTTTATAGACATTGTTCCCTATACCTTGTACAAGCAATTTTATGAGCAGCTCCCTTGACAAGCTAAATTATGAAATGTGTGCATACATATAGTTTTGTAGACCTAAAAGTGAATCATAATACAAAATTCCCAGGTATAATATTTTTAGAATTTCAATGAAACTAACGTTTTTTAGCAATCAAAATATTAAACTTACTGTCCGAGACTATATTTTGCTAAAGAGATTTTGGTAGAAAAGTTATATATGACCAAAGAAATTTTGAAATGAGAGTGATATTTATATTTCGAAAAATACTTTTTTTTTAGAAAGTTCTATGAGCAACAAAAACAAAATAATAAGGAAATTAAGCTGGTGATTGATTAAATTCATACCGAATGGTATCTTAATGTATGGGCAATCATGGTTTTCAGTGGATGTAATCACCAGCAACTTTTTGTTACCAGTACTTAGTTAAATTTTGCTGGTCCATACAACATCTGCATGTATGCTACCCTATACTCAAACCAAGCACATGGAAACATTTAAAGGGGAAGGAAACCCTAGGAATTCATTAAATTGTATAAAAACAGGGAAATCAAAGAAGCTGATCAATGAAAATTTGTTATGAGCATTTGAATGTTGTGATCACTACTGCCATGGGGATACTCACATTGGCAACGGGCCCAAGATGTGTGATGTCATACATGAACAACTTCCCCATTACTTTTGTACATATTTCACTCAAATTGTCTTTTTTTTATTAATTCCATTAAAAGATCTGAGATTCTTTTAATAGGAGGACATGTAATACAAGTTCACAAAATATAATCATGTGTGAAGAGTTTGTACTACCATTAGAATGAGGAAAAAGAAGAATTTTGGGTATTTTTTTGTATGTTATATGGGAGAGTTGTTCATGTGTGACATCACACATCTTGGGCCTGTTGCCAGTGTGAGGATCTCCATAGCGTTAGTGATCATAATATTCAAATGCACATAACTTTCTTATTATTTATTCAATTGTTCTCAAACTTTCTTTAATCTGTTTCTTTGATTTTTGTTGTTTCATACAATTCAACTGAATCCTAGGGTTTCATTCTCCTTTAACAAAATTACATTTCCTGTACATAGAGCAGTGGCTGTAAATGAAAGATAAAAATGCCTAAAAGCAAGTGTTAATTAGAAGGAAAAAAAAGCATGCTTGGTCCAATGTGAAAACATCAATAACCCAAATTTCATTAATACATCACTTGCCTTAATTTTTTTTTTCAGAGTAGGGTACTTCATACATGTACATGTATGTCTGGTAAAGGATTGAAAATGGTTTTAATCCAATTGCACATGAAATTCAATGATGTCACCAGAGCTTTTAGATTTAATTAAGCTCAATAAACTTTGGCCGGTATTCTCGGAGGGTGATTAAAGTACTAACTTGGGTCACCCTTCAAGAATACTGCCCAATGTTTCTTCTCTGTATTCCAAAGCTGCAGTTGCATAAAGCTGAGCAAAGTGAACATACAGGTGAGGTATTGTGGATTCACAATTACCTGTCAAATCTAGTTGCCATTCTGCACTTGGGTGTAAATGGGTTCCCAGTGGGGTGCAAACATCACGGCTGTAATATGCTGGATAAGTGTGTAATTTCTGATTTGCTAAATTTGGTGAATGGCTGTATGCTCCCAAGGGGAAAAGAGATCGTGCACTATGCAGAATCGTCATGAATCCAATGGTTGTGGTAATAAGAAGCTGTAAAGTTCTGCATGGTGGGTAGCAAGGGTGAAATGCTACTTGTATCCAAAAACATTGAAGCCCCTAATACAGTAAATCATAAAACAAATGAGTTGTCAGACTCAATCTTTTGATTTTCAGCTTTAGACCGATTAATGTGAAATAAACCTTCCTTTTCTTTCTCTCTCTGAATAGATTCCACATCAACCTGCAGTGCGGCACTAGCACCAATCCGAGGGCAGACATAGCCCTGCACTTCAACCCCCGCTTTGGGGCTAACGTCTGTGTGAGAAACACCCTCAAGGGTCAGAAGTGGGGTGCTGAAGAGAGGGGTCAGTCTCATTTCCCATTTGCCTTCAACCAGAACTTTGAAATTATCATCCTATGTGAAGCTAACCAGTTCAAGGTAACTTGCCCTTTTAGCTAATGGTAATCTCCATGACTGCCTCATGATATATAATGGCCCGTATTATTACAAGCCGCCTAACTTTAATCCTAGCTTAAATCTGTGGTTTAATTATGGCTTGCTAAAAGTGAACCAATCTGTTTATGTTGCATGTTCCTATCACCTTCACTGAATTCTGGGGGGTGTACCACAAAGACTTACGATTGATTAAAAGTTACGATTGATTTTTTCTTGGTAGCCTCATTTAAAAACCAGGTACAGTCATGGATTAGTATTTGGAGATGATTAAGAGTATGGTTAGGGCTAGGGTTAGGATTAAGATCATCAACTTTGGAACATCCTGTCCATGATGAGGCTACCGAGAAAAAATCAATCGTAAGTTTTTATCAATCGTAAGTCTTTGTGTTACACCCCGCTGGAATCATGTTTTATTTGTAAAGGAAACTTTTGTACTTATGATTCCCAAGCAGTCTTTATTAGTTGCACTACCAAAAATTATGATGTATTGAACATCTACTTTTTGGGATCGATTCCCTTTTAGCAAGCTATTAAACCACCAATTTAAGCTAGGCTCAAAGTTAGGCGGCTTTTGAGAATGTGGGCCATTGTGTCTTGGGTTATTACAAGTTTATGATTCTTTCACTGATTTCACGCTTCACTTATTTACTGTTTGAGTGAAATAATTGAATAAGTCTAGCTGGCTTGAGGCCCATATTGTAAACGAACATGTACCAAAATTCCACCTTAATATGCCTCCCTGATACATGTGATACATTTGGTATACTGGTAATTTATTTGCTAGGAATTTGTACTGCATCATTTAATTTGACAGGAGATCATCTGTTGAGAGAGCAAGAAGATATGAATTAACTTTTCCTTCTATACTGTATTTTTCTAAACTTTCATGAGGTCTTTTAAAGGAATATTTTGAGTGAAAACAAAAATAACAGCCTTGCTAGTGCTTTAAATGTAGTATGGTTAAATGATGAAAAAAAAAAATCATTTTCCTGAATAAAGTTTATCCCTTGCTTCCTCTTCCTTAGGTGGCTGTGAATGGTCAGCACTTCATTGAGTACAACCATCGTGTGAAGAATCTGAAGCGTATTGATACCATAGCCATTGATGGCAAGGTACACATCCACTCCATCAGGTACCAAGGAGAATCAGCTGGGGTGAGTTCATATCCTGTTTTCAATTCAATTTAATTTTATTTCAAATCTCTTAAAAAAGAACACATCATTGTAAATGTATCGAAAGATAACATGTGTAAAAGAAAGAAACATGAAGTGTGGTGGATGTGGGGGATTATAAAAGGCCATTGGCCTGTCAAGGCATATCCCCTATTTTACCACACTTCAAACAACAAAAAAACAAAAACAAACAAACAAACATAAATCATTAAGGACAAATCATTGCCGAGTCACACCATTGAAATTGACTCTAAATCGACCACTAGCTTGCAATTCGTGGTCATGTAATATTTTGTTTGGTTAGGTGTCAGTTCGGAGTCGATTAGACTGGTGTGACTCGGCTATAGCCTAAGGCTGCTAGTAAAGAGAAAATTGGATTGAAACTTGCAAAATATTTCACCATGCAGCTCAAAAGCTCTTACATGTGCATGTTGGTCACGAATACAAACCTACTTCAGAATGATTATACATGTAGGGGCATGAGTAATAAGAATCTGCTGGGGTGATTTCATATTTCACTTTAAAATTAGACAAACTTTTGACAGAGAGTAAAGAGGAAACTAAAATTTAAAAACTTGGAAAATATGTCACCATGCAGCTCAAGAGCTCCTACATGTGCATGTTAGTCACAAAACAACACATTACATTAGAATAGTGATAGGGACCTGAATAAAATCTGTCTAACATAATGGCAATGTTTGCTTCCAAATTCCACTGGAACCCTTTTAGCTTCGAGAGGGTAAATACTCCAGATGGCCCAACACTTGATACAATGTACATTACAGAATAAAGAAGAATATTTTGAATTCCACAGCCTAATGACATTCTGTATTCCACATTTGAAAAGGAAACATTGAAGGGGCCAAACCAAATTCCGAATTATACCTTTGAGACACCAGGTCAGGTGAGTCACGTATGTTTGCACCGGTCACTTCGAGGGGGGAGCGATGTTGAAATGTTAATTAGAGAACCACTAAACCGGTTCAACAAACAATGCCGAGACAGAGTACTTCTATAATTACCTCTATCCGTGATGAGCATAAACACCCCTCAAAATATTGTCTTCTCAGAGGATTATGAAAAACAAATGAAAATTTATTAGAAAATATTAGCTCGTTCACTAAAAAGCTGACTTATTTGTCATAAATATGATCAGAAGTTACTTAAATTTCCAAGAAGAAATAGTTTGTAATTAAAGAATTTGAATAATCCTGAGTAATTTGCGTTGTAAACGTACTTTCTCTTTTCTTTTTTTTTGTCTCCTCCAATTTTCATAGCTTTACCGATTTTATACAACAATACTATGGAATGTATTTTATTAATTTTTCATCACTTCTGGCTTTTGTATATGAAACACGTAGACTCTAGTGAAAGAGTTTGATTCTTATTTTCTCATAAATATTCATTTGTTTTTCATATTCCCAAGTGCGCTCACTGGGAAAACCATATTTTGAGGGGTGTTTATTCTCATTAACGCACGGGAGGAAGTAATAGAAGTACTCTGTCATGGCATAGTTCATTGAACCGGTTCAGTGATTCTCTAATTAGTATTTCAATATGAAAAGATGATTCGCCAAAAATTATCGACCTTTTGTGGCCATGCCTATATATATATATATATATATATATATATATATCTGTCAAAATGTCAGCGCCCTCAAAGTGACCATTGGTTGTGTGGTAAACTAACATACGTGGAGTACAATGAAGGTATTTGCCCTGGTTTATTAATAACTGGCAGAGTGTCCAAAATATATAGATGTGATGGGAAATTATGATATTGACTAATGTCGCAGCATAGGTAATCATCAGCTTATTTATTTTATTATTTTTGTTATCATTATTATGAAGCATATACAGTTGAGGCCAAAAGTTTACATACACCCAGGTTATTCAATGAAAATTGTACACTTGCCAAAAATCACAAAATTTACTGTATCTTATAAAATATCTGTGCTATAATGACAAATTTGGTATCAAACAAATGAGTTTGTCATCCTCTTTAATCATATTGGTTTATCATCAAGAGCTCAAGAACATTTAGGTGTCATTTTTTCCCAAAAATATATTTTAGACAAATTTTTAAAAAACTTGACCAAATATTTCTTTTTTGTGCTTGTTACTTCTCAACACAAACATTTCTGATTTCATTTTTTTTTTTGTTCAGTGGTGACACATCATGATAAAAAATGTATCATTAATCATAGATTTGACATTCATATATTTCTATGAAACAGTGTTTGAAAATATAATAACTAACAATGGAATACATTTGGCACATAATTCTTTTTTCTACAAAGAAGATTCCACTTCCAATATACTTAAATCCCATTGGCACCCTAGTCATGTGAAAGAGTTTAATACGCTCTTTTATTTGATACCAAATTTGTCATGATAGTATTAATATTTCTGAAGATACAGTAAACTTTATGATGTTTGGCAAGTTAACAATTTTCATTTAATTCCCTGCATGTATGTAAACTTCTGGCCTTAACTGTATACATGTACACACTCAGAAGAAGTTTTGATCCTTTAGCAATTTTATGTAATGCATAATAATGAATGATTTCTTTCATGTGTTGAATAATACTTGTTTTTTGTTTCTTTCCCTTTATGCTACAGTACAAACATGGAGCTGGCAGCATCGTCAACCCAGTAAGTTAAACATAGGTGCTGTACGTTGGTGGATGAAATGTATGGGGGTGTCATATTTTTTTCCTAATCATTTCAATTTTTCCGATAATCTCAAATTTCATCTATCATCCTAGGTCAAAGATAATGTTGATGAGTCAATAAAGCAAAATGAATTCTCACAATATCAAACAAAAATTGTACGGAATTAAGTTTTTTCAATTTAATTTCATTATCAGATCATCTCAATTATTGTCTTTTGAATCGTAAATTGCTTTACATGCTTTTATTATTTATTTATTTATTTATTTATTGTAGAATAAAAAGGCATATGAATATACATGATTTAAAGGGCTTAGGACCAAAACCAATAGATTTATAAAAGTACAGTATGGTGTGCAATTAATATATGGAGCAAATATCAAAAATATATATATATTTGAAAATATATGTCTTTATATATTGATGCTAGAATTATGACAATGCGGTGTAGATAAGTTACTACATAGGTGATTTGTGGTAAGGATATCCTTGTTTACTTCTAGTATTAAGGCATTAAACATCCTTGTCAGAAAGGATGTGGGCTTTCAGGAAATTGATCAGGGCTTAATGTGGTACCATTATGTTCATATTTTCATATGATTTATGTTAAGCTTGGGGTTAGGCATACTGGTGTGAGTAGAAGATATAAATTAATAGGTATTCTTGGTTCTTGTGGTACAACGGTTTAACCAGAAATGACCTATTCTTCTCAGAGTGTCAAGCTTTGTTATGTCGTGAAAATTTATTTCTGTTACAAAGAGTAAACAAATTTGACATTCTTTTGGAAGTAATTATAGAGATCAATGTTATTGAAAATGATCTGTTTACACGTAGTTCATCATATTTGATTCAACAACAATTGCCAAACTTTCTTTGGCTATAACTTGAATGAATTGGTCCCGTGAGTGGAAATTCATTTTTGTTGATGTGCATATATGGTAAACTCAAACAAAAACAGAAACAAATAATGTAATTTAATTTACAGTGTATACTGTCAACCTTGCCTAAGTCGAACATGCATAATTGGAGTAATGGAAGTGGAAAAATCAAATGTCTCCAAGTCATCTTTTGTATATCTTATTGTTTTATAAGTCAAGCTTTATCTTCTGTCCCAACAGATTTGACTTATGTGAGGTGTACTGTATTTGTAAACATAATTGAGAGGATTGGAAGCTTCCTCAATTCTTGCCAGTAATTCAGAAAACATGCATGAAATTTCACCTTTAAATTGAATTGCTGTACGTTTTGAATCTTAGCCTATGCCATACACCGGACCAGTGGTTGGTGGAATGACTCCAGGGAGACTCATCTTCCTCAGTGGAAAGGTTCGGGCTAACCCAGATAGGTAAGCACACAGCAAAGGCAGGAAATACCAGTACATGTAGTATACAAGATTGAATGGCACACAATTTGATGTGACAAATGATCAAGCAGTTTGATATATACTTACTACTGTCCTACAGCTGGCTATTGAGATTCAGATACAGTCCACTCCTGTTATAACGAGTTGATTAGGACCAAGCCAAAAAGCCTTGTTTAAACAAAATCTTATCATACAGAACACATGGATATGTATACGTATGTGCACATGTGTGATATTTGGACCAGTAGGATTGCCTTGTTGTAACAAAATCTTTGATCTGTGACTGTTTTCATCAGAGTAGACTGTAGTATGGAAGTTAATATTGTTTTGATTTCTTATCAATTACGACCATAAAAATTACCTTATATCAGGAATCTCTTTATATGAGGGTAAAAAAAAACCTGGAAGAATGCAAAGAGCTGGGGCCAGCAAAATTGCCTTGTTTTATCCGTCTTTTTATTATAAGTTTTCACTTTATACTACTCAAAGAGAGTCCTGACAAGTTTCTGAACTCATTTGGTGTATTGTTAGAACAGCTTTAACGGAAATTGAAACAGTATGGTGAACAGGAGAAAAAGAGTATGGAAGTGCGTGTTCAAGAGAGACGGCAAAATTTTGTATGTATAAAACAATAACACAACATGATAACACAGAAGGAGAATTGAATGATCTGCCCTGAATGAATAATCTAGATGTAATGGATAAAATTTTACTGAAAAATTCTCACTTGTTTTTGTTGTTATAGGTTCCATGTGAACCTCCAGTGCGGTGTGGGTCAGAACCCACGGCCAGATATTGGGTTCCATTTCAACCCTCGTTTCCAAGCTCAGACAGTGGTGCGCAACACACTGCAGAGACAGTCATGGGGCAATGAAGAGAGGAATGCATCCTACTTCCCATTCGCTCCTAATGGATTCTTTGAGGTATATCTCCTTTCTTCGTCATCTTCCCCTCTCTCTCTGTCTATAAGTCTCTCTTACTCTCTGTCTATCATTCTCTCTTCCTCTCTACCAGTCTCTCTTTCTCTCTTACTTACTTGTCTCTTCCATCTCTCTCTCTCTCTCTCTCCCTTGTTCTCTTTTTTTTTTTTTTAGTTTTACCATAAATATTTAGCCCGTTGGTAATTTTAGTAGCCTCTTTCCCTCTCCCCCATTTATAAAAAGGACAAATGAAGAAAAAACATTTTTTAAAAATAAATTTATGATAGTATATGCTTCTAAGCTGCTTGGATGTTTTTTTTCCATTTTTTTTAGGGATAGGCAACAGTATTATCAATCTTATGGCTTTCAGTTGCACGACTGACTGACTTTGGATCTAAAATTTAAAAAAAAAAATGTATATTTTGTACGTGCAGTTTTATTTTGGATCAAGGTCGGTCAGTCGTGCAACCAAAAGCCATATAGTGTGCTGTAATAGCCTTTATTCCTATCCCATTTTCATGTTAAATTCATCTTTCTCTGACCCCTTCAGATGATCATCTTATGTGAGGCTCAAGGTTTCAAGGTTGCTGTTAATGGCCAGCACTTCTTGGAGTATGCTCATCGTCTGCCATGTCAGAACATCAATACCCTGGTCATCGACGGCGCTGTCGACATCCACCAGATTCGCTTCCAGTAAATCAATGAAAGCTCTCTGAAAATAGGGAGATTGCCCACCATTAATCATAAGTCAAGACGAAAATTGCTTCTGTAATTGATTTACTTGAATTATTATGCTTGGTTAATGTGTAGGGATGATTTTTCGGGGTGCAGCTCATTGTTCTGAAGGTTCGATGTTCTGAAGTGATGCAACAAATGTTCGTAAGAACGAACCTTATTTCATTTTCGGACAAAAGAACATCCAGGTATAGCAAATTTACGTGTTCGGAAGATTAAACCTTCTGAACAATGAACCTTCGGACAAATGAACCTTAGGAACAACGAGCCATAACCAATTATTCTACAAGGCTATAATGAATTTGATTTTGTAGTTGATACAAAATATAGCAAACAAGTACTAGATTCATTAAATGAGGCTTTTAGGGCCATATATCATCATGTCTATTTTCTTCTTGTAGCTGGCGTTTGTGCCTTCATACAGTTACATCTTTTATATGAAGTACTATTTTTTTATAGAAGCATTATTATAATAATTAATCAAAGATTACAATTGAATCATTATATAAGTATGTGCTTTATTAGGCCTACATATATTCTACAGTTAGAATTTGAATTGCTATTAGGTTAGTTGATCATGTTTATGAGTTCCTTACATTACATGTATACAGTACTTAGAAGTCTGATCTTTAAAATCTAATCTGTGTTATGAAATGTAAACCTCTCTTCAGATACTTCTTTACAGCTATACTGAATGCATATGATATACTGCGCTTATCGTTTCAGTTTCTGCCAAATTTCTATATTGCATTGTTGATTAATCTTGCCCATAATTAAACTTAATTGTGTAATTTATATCATCTCTTGAGATCAAGGATTATTAATATCCTTCTGTCTCCATGTGAACAATATGATGAAATGTATTTTTGATATTTGGTTTTTATTCTCTGCTAGAGAACTCTTTACTTGGAAAGTGCATTGAGCTTTATGCATTAAAGCAAGTAATTACTTTTCATAGGACATTAATAATTGCCTCTTACAGCTTTTAATTGCAATTCAAACTTTCAAAATCAAACAGAAACTTAAAAATAAACTAAGTATATTCTGTCTTTACAAGACTACTGGTATATCTTCTTGTACCTTTGTTTTCCAAGCATTTTGACGATTTAGATAATGTTACTCAAATAGTAGCTTATGTTCTAGCTTTTCATAGTAGATTGGAGATTTTCTTGGCATCCTTCATTATCAGAACATTTATCTACTTCATGCTTCAATGATCATTGAAATTTTACATAATGCCATAAAGAACATAATTAACAGTTTGCCTAAGATAATGGCAGGTTTGGTTATGTAGGTAAATGGTGTGACATTTGATAATTATCCACTGGATAAAAGTTGTCTGAAGTCAATATCCTAGTGATTACTTGCATTTAGGTATATGGCCCAAGCTTAGACACTTGACAATCAGGTGGGCGTTTCATGAAAGGACTTGTCAGACGTTTTATCCGACAAACTGTAATAAGCTACTGAAATGCTTGCATCTGATTGGCCGAGAGCAAATTTGTCGGATAAAACGTCCGACAAGTCCTGTAATGAAATGCCCCCCAGGTATCTTTGTTTCTTTGCAAAAGTTTATTTCATAGTTATAGATTCATTTTATGATATAGATTTTATGACTTTTCATTATCTTTTCAATAAATTCATGGAAATCAATATCCTTGTATAATGGTATGATTTTGTTGCTTTCGAACGTTTTATTATGGTAACAAATAGACAACTTACATCTGTATTGAATAGAATACAAGCACACTTGAATGTCATGATGCTTTTATAAAATTTTATTTGTGTTATACATGTACATCTATGATTTTCCCATATACAAAATGTTATATAAAAATATAAAGTCTGATTTTTTGCACAAATCACATTTGTAAAATAACAGAAAGACAAAAACCAACTTTGAAAGAAATTAAACCTAATCACACATGATATTCTGGGCAATTCCATAGTCATTTTGTGTTTGAATGAACATAGATTCTTCTACAAGCTCTAATACATGTATTTACAAAGATTCAATCAAAGTTATTGCGTATGCACATCATTTAGTACAAAAAGTCTGAAGTTGAGTTGTATGCTTCAAAATGTGTCAGTTAGTGATCATTACGCACCATTCACGCCGTAACCTCCGGCGTGCGAACCTCCCAGCAGAGGTCTAAAACGGGGGTTACGTTACGTTTGTTTCAAACATTTTTACTGAAATTCATCGGGAATTATGAAAGAATGTTGCAAGATCTCTCACACATATCTTTTAGTGCAATGTGGACAATATGAGACTTCATTTTGATTGGTTTTGTGCCGATTCCTTTTTTGTTACAAAAACTATACACTAGGTTTAAATTTAGACCAAAAGATTTGCCTTGTTAAACAAAATCTTGTATGTTTGTTATATAATGGGAGCAGACTGTGCTGCCGTCCCATGACAAAAGTAAGCAACTCAGAAAATTGACATTTTCTATAAAAGAGCAAAATGTATCCATCATTTACATTGATGTCAATGAAATCTCGAAATAACTTCCCGGTACCTTAAATATATTCAACTTGTTGGAGACGAGCTGATTTGGCTACAACACACATTTCCCATAGACCTCAGCCCTGAGGGTTAAGCTGGATAAACTTTTATATATGAAATTTGGCCAGAAGGAAGACGGCACTATTAAAATGAAATCTGAAAACACTTGTTTCCTCTTGTCATGGGATGGCAGTACCATCGTGTGTTTCATGACAAATCATGTGATACATTCTTAACAGGATAAAATTTATATCAAATGTTTAAATGAATATGTAAGACTATAGAAGGACTAACACTTACTCTGACATTATGTCTGAAACACAATGCATTAATGCAATCAATATAATAATACAGATGCTCCCATAACATGATATTCTTAAATCAAGTAAACAATGATGACCTAAATAGATTTTGCATTATATTGCAGATATATATAGGGCCAAGATGATGGGAAGCTAATACAATACATTTCAATAGTATAATTTACGGATGGATAGAATATCTATCTAAATACTTTTTAGTGGCAAGAATCAAATTTCTCCATTCTTTTCAGAATTGCTTATACTCAAAATCTTCTTCGATGAAGCAAAATTATACAGGGTATTGTAGCAGCAGTCCACTCCTGGTACAACAAGCATAGCTTATATTGAGATTTGTTATAACAAAGTAATTTGCCTGGTTCCAACTTCAAACATGTACAAACCTATGTGTTGAGTAAAAAAAAAAAAGGTATATTACAAACGGCTTAGTCCCAATGAGCCTTAGTATACTAACAGGAGTGTCCTGGACTGTATTTAACATCTCAAGAAAAAATTGTTTGGTTACAAACTTATAAAAAAATAATATACATACAAATATTCTAATGTGGTACAAAAATGAAAAAAATGCATAGTTTTTGGTTCAGCATACAAGTAAGAACTGATTTTTATTTCAATTTTTCTTTGCCTTCCATCAAAAATATGTAAACTGTGTATTGAAACCCCTGCCTTTCATCATTGGTAATATTTTTTTGTTGAAAGAAGTTTTGGCATAAATATTGCTGATTGACACATAGGATTCTTGGTAGGACAAAGACAATGCAAAAATATGTGACAAATCAAAATGGATCCAGGATTTAAAAATAGAGGGGCGCCAGGTCCTATAAGAGGGGGTGAACGTCCAAAATTTTCTGATTTTATTGTACAGTCAATGAGTGGTTTTCAAATTATAGAGGGGGCGTACGTCCCCTGCGCCCCCACCTGGATCCGTCTCAGCACTCTGCAGAAGATCAATTTCATTTCTAAATTCTCTCTGTACTGATATGATATGTCTGTCAAATACATAGGAGAGGAGTATAAAAAAATGTTTTTTTAAAGGGAATTCTTCTCTGACTAGATACATTGTACAATGTACATATAAATTTACATAACACTCCCCAGTCTGCAAATATATAGAATATGGACAATTAATTCATTCATTTGTCTCCAACGGTAGAAACCATGCAAATTGGTAGAAACACACGCAACTGCTGTGTGATAAATATTGGAAACCAGACAGCTATGAAAAAAATCATAGGCTGCCCGGGCGGGATATACAGAATATGGTTTGAGATATTCAAATTAATTTTCAAAATTAATTTTCAAAATAATTCAAAATTATTTAATGTTATAGCAAGAAGAGGAAAAGACATGTTAAGCAGATAATTCAAAGATATTTATTCTCAAATAGATCAATTAAATATTGCAATATTGTATGTCTAGTTATATATCTAGTTATAATATAAATTTAAAACTATGCTGTATTAATAAGGAACAACAATTACCTAAATAACATTAGACTCCAGCTCCAAAAATAAGGCACAATGTCCTAGATAAATTCATATGTGATGGAATGTTAATGAATCAATTTCATTTTCAAAAACTGCTCAGGTATTCTAAATTTTTCTTTCTTGTATACATTCTTGTTTACTTTTTTAAATTTTGTTTTACTGTTGTGTAAAATGGCAAGTATTTTTCAATTTATCAACTGGAATCCCTCTCAACGGATGAAAACATTGATAAATTGGTCTTATGTTTATGGAGAATGTGCATGTGCTTCAATCACTATCAAAGTATAGGATGTTTCATGCAGCAATGACTTTGTACTGTTCGTCTCAATACTTAGCAGCCTTACTCCTAGCTAGCACCTCTTTGGTTTGTTCAGCATTCCTTCTCTTAGCCTCGTAATCCCTCAGCCATTGGTCACAAATGACCCTCAGTCTGGCCCCTGATGCCTCCGCTTGCTCTGCTGCTATGGCGATACGTCTAACATCATCCTCCCTCTCTCCCTTGACGGCCAGGAGGTAGGCTTGTCTTAGCCGTCCAATCAGGATGTAAGCATTGATCTGGAAAAAAAAAGAAGTTTTAATATTAATTCTGTGCTCAGAAGGAATAACTGCTTTATACTGTAAAACCATAAATTTTTGCATGCATGACACTTTCGAGAATTTCGCGAGGAGGCACAATTCGCAAAAGTAACATGCCCGTGAAAATGTATGTCTACTCAATGCACTGAATGCTAGTAAAATACTGTACACTGTACGAGTACGTTGATGGTTAGCAATGCACCAAAGTTTTGTTCCATAAAAATGGCCATCGGCTCCAGTTCGTGAATGTTTCTGGTTTTAAAGTATACATTCAGCGACAAACCTTTTTACAATGCTTGCTTTCATACACATCTAGCTTACTTATTCATAGGGAACTGCATCACATTTCTCCTAATTATTTATCATTTTTATATAGATAACTACATTGTGTATACCCTACCAATTTTCATCTTAACTCTAAAATCTCTGCCCATGCTAGAGATAAAAACTTAAATACAGTCAAACTTGGGAAGCTGAATCTGTTGGGAGTGAAAAAATAGCTTCAATTTTAATAAAAAGAAAAAAAAAACTTATGAAGGGTTAAAATATGAAGATGGCTTGAGGAGACCTAGAACTCTAATAGGCAAGATTGAATGTACAGTCAGTGCTGTGAGAATTTAGGTCTTTAGCTGATTTTGACTTTCAGATTAGTTTCGGCTATGTTTAGATTTCCTTTGTATAAAAGTATGGGAGGTCTTTCAATATCATCTTTTTACAGCTCTTTTTCTTTGTGGCCACTCACACCCCTGTGTACACGAAATGTCCCTGACGAAGGGATCCAGAAAGAAGTCACATGAACAAAAAGGTCATCTTTAGAAGGTCACTCACCTTGCTTGTATCTCCTTGCATTAGTTTAATTAACTCCTCTGCTCCTTTAACCTGCGTCTTATCACCGACTAGCGCCCTCACACAAGCATCTAGGATCTCATCACATGACTCCTTGTTAGCCAATCCAGTGTCCTTATGACACTTCAGAAGCAATTTGACCTCGTTGAACTTCTTGAGTAGACTGAGGCGACGTCCAGCCCGACTGTAGATCTTGGTCTCAGCAAGACGAAAGTCCTGTTTCATAGTTGAGTACATTACTTTTTCATGACTAAACTCCATTTTTATGAAGAGGTAATTCTGTTTATCATAAAACTAGGATTCACACACAGTCTGCATTAATAAGCAATGAAAACATGACGAAACATATTCATACTGAATACATTAAATGTAGACCACTACAACCGTTATGCCAGTTTTAAAGGATATGTTATTGAAATAATGAAATTGAAAATTTAGAATAAATCAAGATAAATAAACATGGTGAAGAAATAAGCATATGTAGTCGCTTCAGATTGTACTGTTCATATGAATCATAATTACCTGAACAATTTTAAAAGCCAGCTGAAACCCTTCTTCTATTGTTGTACCAGCGAGCAAAACCTGGAGAAAAAATTACAAAAATAAAGGTTTAGATCAAAGTGGAATCATATACATTGTTAAAGAAATCTTGTTATACTAATAGTAGTAGTAAAAGAAAGAAAAAAACAACATACAGTACTAATCCTAAATTTTCCACAGATAGATGAACTAAAAGAACAATTTGCCTAAGTTTTTGCCGTTCTTATTACTGCTTGACCCTTCTGGTTGTCTTCTTAAAGTCTAATCTTATAAATATATTCCTTCAAAATCAGCACTCAAATGATATATGACACTACAACAAAAGACGCAGCATGAACTAAATCTCAGTGAAAAATTATGTCGAATTCGAGAATTCTAGTTAGATTACTTTCAATTCCAGATTTTTGTTATCACTGCTACCAACATACCTTGTGAACGACATCTGCTTTCTCCATGCTATTACCAAACAAGGTAGGCAACCCTGATGGCTGAGGCCCTCCCCCAATCCCTGACTGTGTCCTTGCCTGACCGGCTGGGGGAGAGGTCAGGTTGGCCTGGGTGGTGGGGGAGGTAGGTGGCACTAGACTATTCTTACCAAGATGGCGATGTAGGAATGTGGTGACCTCTATCTGGAGGGATATTGTATTCAGATGCCTGGGGGAAATCATAATTGTAGAAACCTAGTTCATGATGCGCTGTTATTATGTAAAATTACATTACCTCAAATAATATCTCTAGTCATAAATGATAGGATATGCATAACAGCTCAGAAATAAGCAAAGAATAATCAAGGTTGTTTAACCCGTTGTATACTAAGCCCGCATATATGCGGGCTGAAGTAACATAGAAGGTCCCTCTTGTCGACCGTTTATTTCACTCATGATTGCATCAACATATAAAGACCTTATATAATTTAAATTATCTGACATTGATCTATTCAAAGCTGTCTTTGTTTCACCTTTAAATGAAAAGAATTTCTTGCAATCATGCTCGACAATCACGATTCATTCGGCTTTATAAAAAGTTCTCAGTATACAACGGGTTAAGCTAATGAAAAGTAATTTGATGGTTGCCACTTTTCAAAAGTTCATTAGAATTATACTATTTAAATAAATTCTCCAGATTAGGTTTTATAAACCCCAAAAATATGTTAATCCTGCTGTCAGAGTTCAAATGGTGTGCAGAGAGTTACACTGGCAGCAACAAAAGTATGCGCCTAAATACCGGTATACTTTCATGCCCAACTTCACAATGAAATAGACCATTTCAAATTCATTTCTGAGAACTGTTTGAAAAATTTGTTGCAGAGAAGGTTTTTGTGAGCCATATAACATACAACTTGACCGACATACTTACTTAGTAAGCTCAGAAGGAGTGAGGTTGAGTCTGATATTGGACTCTCCACCGCTGGTGGTTCCACCCAACCCTCTTGATGAGGGGCTACCAGGAGAAGGGCGGGGCACACTGCCCCATTGTTTATCATCCATCACAGCTGTCATGTGATCCTTGGCTCTGTTCACATGATGAAGTCGCTCAAAGAGGTCTGAGTACGATGTAGCACCGGTCTGGAAGAACTTGATGCAGGTCATGGCAGCACGGACAAAGTCCTGAGGGTTGAAATTCAAGATTTGATTTTAATGTCTATTTAATACAGAAACATGTTTACTACTACTACTACTACTGATAATAATATTGTTTTATTTATCCAGGATAGCTTCTACAAGCGGGTCATGCATAACATATTATCATGACCCCAAGCACCTTGCAAGAAGGCGGATACATGTAGGTGTCATTTTGTTTTTGGTACGAATCTTCAGGGATTGAACCCTTTGTGACATGAGGCAAGGTCAGATAACTACAGGTGCTTTAAAACCCCTTGAGCCATCATGTTCAAGTGTTGTAGTAACATCTCAAATGGTGGTCACAAATCATTACCCTGAAAAGTGGGCACAAAACTATTTAAATTCAGGTCAACAAACTACATCTACCTTTTAAAACCTGACAAGTGATATCGGTAATCTGCTGTTTTCAAGCATATAAAGTCCTATTAATCATTCAGTTCTAATGAAACTTGGTACCACTTCAGTACCCTCCCCACATTTCCAACCAAAACTGCACTACACATTAAGCAAATAATGGACAGTTATGAGTGTTTTATTGGCAATGCAGCGTATAGAGGGTATTTACATCATGCTACAAACATGAAGCACTGTGTTTTTGCATGATATTGTGAATACCTGAGATAATATAATAGCTTAATAAATACTTGCCTTCATGAAGAGCTGCATCTGATAGAGGATGTGACTCCAGCCAAGACGGTTGACATGGCGACAGGATGCAGTCAGGTAAGGATGCCACTTGATCAATGATGGATCTACTTTTAACATGTGCTCCTGAAGCTGACTGAACTGCCCTTCCTTGATACAAGGTACCAGAAGACCTTCTAAGAATACCTCAGGAGAACATTGCTGAAATGAAAACCAACAAGAATATTAAAGGGGAAACATTATTGTCATCATCGTAATCATCATCATCATTAATAGTTATCTGTACTAAGACAGATTTGGTGATCTTTTCATATTCTTACAACTTTTAACATGTGCTCCTGAAGCTGACTGAACTGTCCCTCCTTGATACTGGGTACCAGTAGGCCTTCTAAGAACACCTCACTTGAACATTGCTGAAATGTAAATCAATATCATCATAAATCATCACCATTATAATCTAGTGGTACGGTCTATTAACCGTTTATCCAATTAAATAGTATAAGTGAATGTTCAAGAGGATGCTAGGCCAATAATTGTCAGTGAAAGGACAGAGTTTAGAAGATTTCATAGGTTTCTCTATTTAAGTTCGTTCACATTAAAATAAGGGATTTATTGTGTATACAATGTATGCCGCAATTGCATTGGGTTGGGGGAATCGTATTAAGCTATTTGGAGACGGTCCCTTTTGTAGCGGTAATCAGTATTCATGACATTCGTACAGGTGCTTTGTCGGTTCAATGTATTTCTGTTAACAATAGTAATGGTAATTGTAATTGTAATTGTTGGTAATTGTCCTATCGGATGCTGGGGTAGTTGGAACAGACGAGCTGAAGAACTGCATGCACAACAGGGATAACTGGAGGATTCGTACTAGGTCTCGGCAGTCTAGCCGACCTGGTAGGTAGGTAGGTAATTGTCCTATTCATAGCTTTTCTGGGCTCAAGGTTTAGGGGGAATATTTAATTAGCGTCCCCTAGCATATTTGTGGTCCTGTTAGACACTCCTACTTTTGGGGGAGGAGGAACGTGCTCTGTTGTTTATTGTATACTGTACCATGGCTGTAAAAGGGTGCGCAGTGCTCTTAATATTGGTTACTTTGTTATACAGGAGGCAGGGCTTGTTGGACTCGATTCCCTTAAGCATTACTGAAATTGATGTATAGGCAGAGCTCGTGTGTGGCTCTGGAGCCATTTTATGTTCCAGCTTAAGTTGGCCAGTTTCGTTTGGCAGCCGTGTTTAGTTAGTTTTTGTTGTGGATCGAAGCATGGTTTTTCTCGTCTTATAAGCCCAGCCTCTGATACTCTTTATATTTAATTAATGTACCTTTGCCGCTCTGCTTCTGACTGTACGTGGACTTCATTATTTTATTTCTTCGGTCTACATTTAATAAATACCAAACCAAAGTTTATTTCAATGCGTCTGTCGCCATTTTGTTTTCCCGAATCCTAATAATTTTAACTATAATTTCGCCACCGTACTTGGAGACAGAACTCAGAGACCTTACTCAAAGACTGTACGCTTACATAATTCTTACCATCATCATCATCATCATCATGAATAGTCATCTGTACTAAGATAGATTTGGTCATTATCACCAACATCATCATCATCAATATCATCATCATCAAAAGTCATCTGTACTAAGACAGATTTAGAGACCTTATATCATTTTAAAAAAAATTCCCTCTCCGAAACTGATTTCGTTTACATTCCTCAAGAATTTGCACTTAAATCATCTAAAAAAAAGCCTACCATGGTCTGCACTGGGACTTATTTTTCTTGATTTGATATCACATCTAGAGGTTGCAAATAATACAACAGTGTATTAAATGGGAATAGTCTGCATTCATTGTGCTTTCAATGCAGGAAATACAAAAGTCCTACTAATTCCACCAAAAATATCACTATTCTAATGTGATGTACATGTATTGATTCAACTGCATGAAAGTAAATATATATATGTTCATGCAAACTAACACAATAATGTAATTCTCCCTAAATAATGGTACTAGTGTTCAAACCTCAATGCATGAACTTAAAAATAAACTTCTAATATCATTACAATTCAAGAAAACATATACCTGTTGTAGTATATAGCTGACAGCCTTCAGCTTCATACTGTGTCTCATATAGAATTGAACAGTGGTTAGGTGTGAACTATAGGTATGTATGTAGTGAAGACATTCCTTTAGAGCAGGGTTCTCGTTCAACTTCTCAGACTCTGGTGAACTCTAAAATGAATGATAGGATAAAAAATGTAAGCATGATAAACTCATTATTCTTTTGGATTGGGAATTATGGTTAGTATTCTGTGATGGTAGGTTGTAAAAATCTAAATAAACTATTTATCTTTGAAAAGGAATATTATTAAGTCACCCAGAAATAAGGTGGAAATAAATAATACATGTACATGTATAAAGTATGACATCACACTGTTATCTATAAGACATAAAATAGAATTCCAAATACTTACGATACCATGCCAAAATTTTTATAATAATGGTAATAATGTGTATTTTTATAATAATACTAATAATGTGTATTTTTAAAGCGCACTTTTCTGGTACAATACCATCCAAGGCACAATTTTGTAATGACTATGGCTGAAACTCCAATACTAGATTATGCTGACGAAATTTAACAGAGGAAACTCAGATCAATCTGTACACTGATATCAAAGACAAACACTAGTCTCATTAATCATGAATAAGATGCATAAGAAAATATCAATCATTACCTTGTATGGCTGGGAAATAAAGTCCTTGATAGAACTGGCAGACAACGTCAAAATATCTTGTACCTGGAATAAAATAAAAGAGTTTTAAAAGATACAAGTGGTCAACGCTAGAAATTGATAGATCAGTATGTATAATATTGTTATGGACCATTTCATAGAGGCATTATCTAACAATAGAAAAGCTACTGTACATGTACATCCTCTGATAACTATCATACAAACTAACAATTTTTCTAACTTTAAAAATTTAGATTATTGAATGCTTACCAAACACTTTAATAAAAACACAAAGTTGAATTGACAGTGAAGTGTCCAATTATAGTGGCACATCCTTCTGCCTCAATTCTGTGTGAACTGATTTGCAAATTGATTTGAGATTCAATATATTCAGTTGACATTAATCATACAATATTGAATACAGCATCAGCTCTGACAAAGAATTGTATCTTGCCATGCACAAGCATAATTAATAGAGTTGCTATTGTCCCCAGACAATGGGCCAATGAAATGTTTTGTCGGAGCTAATGCTGAATTCATGTCTGTCACATTTACCTTGACAGTATGTCCAGCTGATGATTCTAATATCTTGATGATTTCCTGGAGTAACCTGTTGGGTCCCTCAGTTTGGTTCTTATCCGTAGGGACCTGGTTAAATACACAAAGAAAATAATGTTTCCACTTCCATGAGACCTATGCAGTTTACATTTAAAAACTCTGTAATTGATCAGTCACACAAGTAAAACAAGATTTCAGCCGACCATTAGCTTGCAATTCGCGGTAATGTAATATTTTGTTTGATTTGGTGACGGTTTCACTGGTGTGACTGGGCTATTATGGGGGAGTAAAATTACATTACTCACACATATACACTTGATACAAAAAAAACCCCTCTGAGTCCATGATTTGGGAATATTCAATTTTTTTTTCACAAACACTAGAATGTTTGTAACAACCAGAAAATATAGTACTAATGAAAATGTAAGAAATGCAGGCATGCCTCTGAAATATAAAACCCCTCTATCAGGGTGACAAAAAAAATTAATACCTTATACCCACAAAAGCTCCATTATTCAATTCTTGTGCATGATAGGCAACTTTACAATCTAAAAAAGAGCAGCTTACACCACTTCTGAGACACCTCTGCTGCCCATACAGCTCTCTTACCTTGAGTATCTTATTGAGTTTCTCCCTGGCTCCTTCATAATCTCCAGCGTGGAGACATCTCAGCCCCTATGCTGCCCATACAGCTCTCTTACCTTGAGTATCTTTGTGAGTTTCTCCCTGGCTCCTTCATAGTCACCAGCGTGGAGACAGCTCAGCCCCCATGCTGCCCATACAGCTCTCTTACCTTGAGTATCTTATTGAGTTTCTCCCTGGCTCCTTCATAATCTCCAGCGTGGAGACAGCTCAGCCCCTATGCTGCCCATACAGCTTTCTTACTTTGAGTATCTTAGTGAGTTTCTCCCTGGCTCCTTCATAATCTCCAGCTTGGAGACAGCTGAGCCCCTATGCTGCCCACAGGGCTCTCTTACCTTGAGTATCTTATTGAGTTTCGCCCTGGCTCCTTCATAATCTCCAGCGTGGAGACATCTCAGCCCCCATGCTGCAAAACAGCTCTCTTACCTTGAGTATCTTTGTGAGTTTCTCCCTGGCTCCTTCATAATCTCCAGCGTGGAGACAGCTCAGACCGCATGCTGCCCACACGGCTCTGTTACCTTGAGTATTGTAGTGAGTTTCTCCCTGGCTCCTTCATAGTCACCAGCTTGGAGACAGCTCAGACCCCATCCTGCCCACACAGCTCTCTTACCTTGAGTATCTTAGTGAGTTTCTCCCTGGCTCCTTCATAATCTCCAGCCTGGAGACAGCTCAACCCCCATGCTGCCCATACAGCTCCAGGATCCAGCCCACACTTGGTGGAGACCTCCATGGCTAAAGACAATCGCTCCGACAGGACAAGCTTGTCACGGATACGTCTGTGAAATAAAATGCGAATGTAAATGCGCATGAATGGACAGATAGCTCAACCTGTTGGAGACGAGATGAATTGGCTATACCACACATTTCCCATGGGTGTTATCCCCAGTATACTCACGCTCATTCCTCAACAGGTTAAAACGGTGTAATATGTAAAAATAAAAACAGTAGAATATGTTTAATGAAAATATTGGAAATGTTTAGTTAGTATTATTACTAGATAAAAAATATAAAAAAGCACATCAAAATAAGTGCGCAAATAACTTAAAACAATCTACACATACTTTAAGCAATTTTAACAATCAATTGATTTTGCATACATAGTGTTAAATACCATTACGTTATTAAGGCGCATATGAGACAGACACATCGTACAGCATTATAATCCTTATCCACTGACAGTGATTTTATGAATAAGATATTAACATATTAAAAGATAAGAATATGGTTGAAGGATGACATTTTCAACCAAGTTATGAAAAATGAATCTTAAAAATAGTAGGCAAAGGTGACATTAGCCTAAAAGCTAATTCTTCTTCACAGATTTTTGAAATGTGATTGAAAAATGTAAGAAATACCTTGCAGTGTCCATCTTGGTGAGTTGTTGAATGCTTGGTATGTCAGTGCAGTTACTTGAGACAAACATATTGAGAAGATCAACATGCCCAAGGTATGTGTCACATAGTTCCAGACTAGCACTGTCTCCTGAACCTAGGAACTTCAGTTTGCTATTCAGCAGTAACGTACGCATCATGCTGCAATGTAGAAAACCATGGACTGATTAAAGCTTTAACCAAAAGTACTGGAGGTACATGTAGCATACAGGCAAGTCAAGCCTAACATAATGGCCCAAATTCACAAAGGTGTCCTAAAGTTAAGCCTAGCTTAAATCTGTGGATTAACTATGAGTAGCAAAGTGTGATACAATCCGTCAGCGTTGTTATGTTGCTTACACGTTTACTGGGTTCTGGAATCGTGCTTAATGGTTAGGAAATGTTTGTACTCGTCATTCTTAGGCAGTTTTTTAATTGTTCCAGTACCAAAAATTTAGATAAATCAAACATCTACTGTTCGAGATTGCATCACATTTTGCTACCCAAAGTTAAACCACAGATTTAAGCTATGGCTTATATAAACTTAAGACACCTTTGAGAATACGGGCCATTAAAGTTCATTATCGTAAAAAAGCAAGGTAAAAACTGGATAGGATTTCATTCTATCTACAATTCATGTATACACACAGCAGTGTACTTCATGTTATGTGTATACAAGTTGAAAAAGTTATTTATGTAAGCACCTCAATCTTGATAACTCAAATGTATGGGTACTCAGGGTAATTTTAGACCTAAGTTCAACTACCGTAATTCACGGTGTATAAGCCGCACTCGTGTATAAACCGCACCCCCAAATCTGGACCCTTGCAAAAAAAAAAACAAAAAAAAAAAAAAAATTAATTAAAAAAATAATTACGAAATTAATCGACAAATTAATAAAGTATTTCAATTGTAAGTAGAGTCTTATCTTGTTTTTATGTGAGAAGCAACAAGGGCAGGCGAAGTAAAGATAGATCTAGGCCGAAACAAAAGATTTTTACGCGACAGACTCCGTTGTATGGAGGCTGCCATATTGAATGAAAACCTAAACAAGTAGCGCTATTTCGCCGATAGATGGCGCTAGATTGCTGCAAAATTAAAATCCATCGGAGTCGCTGTGCATGCACACAATACAACTGACTATACGGTACGCACCGTGAATGCGCGCGCACATGTACTTTTTCATTCAATATGGCTGCCTCCATACAACGGAGTCCGTCACGTAAAAATCTACCTCAGTTTAGTTGATTAACTGAACAAGAAATCATGGTAATGTCTTTAAATATGTTTGTGTTTTTCCCCCGATTTGTGATTATTCCAAATCCTGTGATTTGTCCAACTTATTGTCCTCTTTTTTAATATTTAGACATTTATTTTTTGACAAAAATTCGCCATGAATTGATCCTATCCCGTGTATAACCCGCACCCCCAACTTTTGACTTTTTGCCGACGGCAAAAAGGTGCGGCTTATACACCGTTAATTACGGTACTCCAAAACTCAGCTCAAACCATTAAAACCTTTACCATTTGAGAAACATCAAATTGTTTGTTATGCTGATAAATATTTGTGTGAATGGGGTTTTACCTGAGAATAAGACTATAGTCCACCTCAGTGTTTGGTTCCCCTGGTCTGATTGGTCGGAGATACTCAGATAACCTTTGACACAGCTGAAGAATCAGGTGACCACATATTCCTGGGTCAGAATGAAGCTCCAGTATTGACAGACATAGGGATGTACTGGGAGCCTGGATAGAAACAAGGTTTATTCATTCAGTTAATATGCCGTACACAATGGATTTCAATAGGCATCAGATAAAAATCATCATTCATAAGAATGAAGTCTCTGAAAATTTATTAATTTCATTGACTTATTGAATTTTTAAAGAGAAATCCTGTTATCAAATGCACTAGAGTAACAAAAAATTGTATGAATTAATTTCAGGTTGTATAGGCCATATCTGAAAATACAAAAATACATGCATTTTGATGTTTCTTTTTAACCTTGTAATAAA
The DNA here is from genome assembly GCA_940671915.1 of Paracentrotus lividus. Lineage (NCBI taxonomy): Eukaryota > Metazoa > Echinodermata > Echinoidea > Camarodonta > Echinidae > Paracentrotus > Paracentrotus lividus. The sequence continues at coordinate 48,954,547 of CALNVZ010000174.1, read as the reverse complement.
AGAAAAGGAAATTCAATAAATCAAATGACATAGTATTTTACACAATGAAAGTACTCTTTATATGGTCATGAAATCCTCTCTAACATACAAGTTATTCCATTAGGTTAATTAGTCGGAGAATACCGTGATCAATAAGTGTTCTTAAAGTAACATCTCACAAAATTGTCTCCTTACCTGTTCATAATAGAAATCTTCTCTGATCATACTGCTATACTCCTCATCCAACGACAATCTCCATTCAGTTACTGGATCAAACTCTGTCATCCCTTCACCTCCCATACCCCCTAGTTCAGGGGTCTGTGATGGGGTGAACGATCTAGAGGCTGCTGGTATACCCCCTGAACCACCTGATCCCCTTCCTCCTCCTGTAAGAGTATAAACAATCAACATTAGGGATTTAGAGGCGTAGATCAAACTCTGTCATCCCATCATCTCCCAGACCCCCTAGTTCAGGGGTCTGTGATGGAATGAAGGATATAGAGGCTGCTGGCATACCCCCTGAACCACCTGATCCCCTTCCTCCTCCTGTAAGAGTATAAACAATCAACATTAGGGATTTAGAGGCGTAGATCAAACTCTGTCATCCCATCATCTCCCATGCCCCCTAGTTCAGGGGTCTGTGATGGGGTGAAGGATCTAGAGGCTGCTGGCATACATGTACCCCCTGAACCACCTGATCCCCTTCCTCCTCCTGTAAGAGTATAAAAAATCAACATTAGGGATTTAGAGGCGTAGATCAAACTCTGTCATCCCATCATCTCCCATGCCCCCTAGTTCAGGGGTCTGTGATGGGGTGAACGATCTAGAGGCTGCTGGTAAACCCCCTGAACCACCTGATCCCCTCATGCCTATAAGAGTATAAACAATCAACATTACGGATTTAGAGGCGCAGATCAAACTCTGTCATCCCATCATCACCTCCCATACCCCCTAGTTCAGGGGTCTGTGATGGGGCGAAGGATCTTGATGGTATACCCCTGAACCACCTGATCCCCTCCCACCTCCTATAAGAGTATAAACATTCAATATTAGATGTAGGGATTTAGAGGTGTGGATCAAACTCTGTCATCCCATCATCACCTGCCATGCCCCCTAGTTCAGAGGTCTGGGATGGGGTAAAGGATCTAGATGGCATACCCCCTGAACCACCAATCTCCTCCCTCCTCCTGTAAGAATATAAACATTCAACATTAGATGTAGGGATTCACAGGCGTGGATCAAACTCTGTCATCCCATCATCATCTCCCATGCCCCATAGTTCAGGGGTCTGTGATGGGGCGAAGGATCTAGATGCTGCTGGTATACCCCCTGAACCACCTGATCCCCTCCCTCCTCCTGTAAAAGTAAGTGTATAATCATTCAATATTAAGATATAGGGATTTAAAGGCGTAAAACAAACTGTCATCCCATCATCTCCCATACCCCCTAGTTCAGGGGTCTGTGACGGGGTGAAGGATCTAGATGGTGTACCTCCTGAACCACCTGATCCCCTACCTCCTCCTGTAAGAATATAAACAATCAACATTATGTCCATCAATCAACATTAGGAATTTAGAGGCGCAGATCAAACTCTGTCATCCCTTCACCTCCCATGCCCCCTAGTTCAGGGGTCTGTGATGGGGTGAACGATCTAGAGGCTGCTGGTATACCTCCTGAACCACCTGATCCCCTCCCTCCTGTAAGAATATAAACAATCAACATTAGATTAGGGATTTAGAAGCATAGATCAAACTCTGTCATCCCTTCACCTCCCATGCCCCCTAGTTCAGGGGTCTGTGATGGGGTGAAGGATCTAGATGGTATACCCCCTGAACCACCTGATCGCCTCCCTCCTCCTGTAAGAATATAAACAATCAACATTATGTCCATCAAGAAGACAAATTGCATGTATTACACATCCACACACTTCAATCTATATGTACATGTAGGTTGGTTTTATACTTTTCACATTATATGTATAAAATGTGTGTATTCTAATGTTAAAAAGAACATTTGAGCTGTCATTCAAACCTGGGGTCTCAATACATTCTGCATACCGTAATTAACGGTGTATAAGCCGCACTCGTGTATAAACCGCACCCCCGAAATTGGACCCTTGCCAAAAAAAAAAAAAAAAAAAAAAAAAAAAAAAAAAAATTAATTAAAAAAAATTAATTAAAAATAATAATTAAGAAATTAATGAAAGAATTCAATCTTGTAATCTTGTTTATTTATGAGAAACAACAAGGCAATTATTTGAAGTAAAGATAAACAAAAGAGAATAAAGAGGAAAATGATCGGGACTTTTCTATTTCCTAAACTACAAAGTGTCTGCATGCACAGACTAGTGCATTGTATGTTGCAATGCCACACCACGCATGCGCTATGCAGGATAATACCGATCGGCGAAGTGAGTGTTTGGATGAAATGCAGCCATGCAAAACTTCTCCTTATCAGAAGTTTTGTGGTCATATCAGATCTGTCTGAAACTAGTTTCTCAAGAAGGATATCTAGGGGTAAGATTTTTTGTGTGATTGTTATGTTTGATGATGTATTTTGACTTTTTGTTATGGATTTGAGGTGAATGTTTTGATCATCGGCAAAGCACCCTACATGGATAATCTCCAGGCCGCTAGCAGCGGGTATTTCTACACACTCGACCTGGCGGGTTTCACATGCATCTCGCGGTCAATCAGCGGCAAAATATGACAAGTAAGTTTTTAATTTACTTATTTTTGAGGGTTTAAAATAGCTTTGACCCTATTATTACTCATAAATAGTCTGATATCACTAGACTCTATGTATTTTTTGACAAAATATGTTAGATCTAAGCCTCGCCAATCCTATCTCTATGTATAAACCGCACCCCCTACTTTTGACTTTTTCCCGACGGCAAAAAGGTGCGGCTTATACACCGTTAATTACGGTAGATCTATCACTCTGCAAAGATCTATCATTTAATAAATTAAGACAAAATCTTGTCTTCCTCAAAAATTAGCAATCACATGTTACAACAATCAATTAAGTATGGCCATGATTAAATTTTTCTTCAATCCCTGCTGAGTTCTCAGTTTGCTTCTACAATTTTTGTCATTACATCTTACAGCTTGAGAGGAATACTATTTTTAAACTTTTACTGAGAAGAATATGAAAACTCACCTGACATTTTCCCCTTCATTCTTTGTTCCAATGACTGTGGAGTTCCATAAGATCTGAGGATTACACAACAAATGTTTAAATTACAAACTACTTATAAAGATAAATTCTAAAACTCAGATAAATATATCAGTGACCTATTTACTCATTCCAACAACATTCACAAAATCATTGTGAATAACTGTGAATCTATACTAAGAGGAATTCCTTTAAGATTAATAGCCACTGTACTCAATAATTCTATTAAACAGAGTGGCCGAGTACCAAGTACTAGAGTTTCTCATCCATGCTTAAACCTTCCTTTAAATTCACACACTGCTAAGAAGACATACCTTGGAGCAATAAATCGTTCATAACACTGATCACAGATCCTCACAGGTGTGTCTCCATATCCATCTACAACAGCACGTAGTTGAGAGCACTTCCAGCAAACAACACGTCCACAGCGCCGGCAGTGATGTCTCCTGTTAAACTGTGTGTGGTAATGTAATTTCACAAGTTTAAAGTATGTGTTAAGATTGTGTTCGTTAATTTAAATGAAGATGTAAAAGTATAATAAAATGTAGCAGATTCCGAAAAGGTAGAATTATAGGGATGTGACTCCTTACATCACTTCTAGGTTAGTGTTTATTTTTTAAAGTACCTAGCTGTCTTTCCCTCCCCTTCGCTCTGTTCTTCCATTCACTTTACTTTCTATTTCTACTTTCTACTTCCATTACACCAACCAATCTAAGACCACACCCAGGGGTTTCTATCTATCCCTCTACCATCCATCCACTCACCATACTGAACCTATCTTGACACACCATGCAGTTAGTGACCTTATCATCTGGCACCCACTGATCCCTGGTAGGGGGTACAGCTGGAAGCTCTACCCCCTCTAAGACCACATTCAGGGGTTTCTATCTATCCCTCTACCATCCATTCACTCACCATACTGAACCTATCTTGATACACCATGCAGTTAGTGACCTTATCATCCGGCACCCACTGATCCCTGGTAGGGGGGTAGGCTGGTAGCTCACCCCCCCCCCCCTCCTCTCTAAGACCACACCATCCATTCACTCACCATACTGAACCTATCTTGACACACATGCAGTTAGTACGCTTATCATCTGGCACCCCACTGATCCCTGGTCGGGGTACAGCTGGTAGCTCACCCCCCCCCCTCCTCTCTAGACCACACCCAGGGGTTTCTATCTATCCTCTACCATCCATTCACTCACCATACTGAACTATCTTGACACACATGCAGTTAGTGACCTTATTATCTGGCACCCACTGACCCCTAGTGGGAGGTACGGCGTAGCTCACCCCCCTCTAAGACCACACCCAGGGTTTTCTATCTATCCCTCTACCATCCATTCACTCACCATACTGAACCTATCTTGGCACACCATGCAGTTAGTGACCTTATCGTCCCGCACCCACTGATCCCTGGTAGGGGGGTACGGCTGGTAGCTCATCCCCCCCCCCCCTCCTCTCTAAGACCCACACCAGGGGTTTCTATCTATCCTCTACCATCATTCACTCACCATACTGAACCTATCTTGGCACACCCATGCAGTTTAGTGACCTTATCATCGGCACCCACTGATCCCTGGTAGGGGGGTACGGCTGGTAGCCCCCCCCCCCCCAAAAAAAAAAGACCACACCCAGGGGTTTCTATCTATCCTCTACCATCCATTCACTCACCATACTGAACCTATCTTGGCACACCATGCAGTTAGTGACCTTATCATCTGGCACCCACTGATCCCTGGTAGGGGGGTACGGCTGGTAGCCCCCCCCCCACCCAAAGACCACACCCAGGGGTTCTATCAATCCATCTACCATCCATTCACTCACCATACTGAACCTATCTTGGCACTCCATGCAGTTAGTGACCTTATCATCTGGCACCCACTGATCCCTGGTAGGGGGTACAGCCGGTAGCTCACCCCCCTCTAAGACCACGCCCAGGGGTCTCTCTGGTACGTCTGGAAGCAAGGAGGGTCTGGAAGGGGATACCAATGGTTCAGGGTTTTGACTGGATGAACTTTCTCTACTCTTCCGACGGGAAGCTGGGCTGGTGGGTCCAGGACTTGTTATACTTGGGCTTGGACCTGTTTCAAAATAATTATAGCATAAGAACTAAATGATATGATTTCAATGCTGCCAACTAAATTTTAGTCATTACTAGTCATCTTCATTTCACCCCAATCATTTAGGTGGTAAGTGGTTTCCTAATGATAATTTTCGTCATCATATGTTAAAATGGCACTTCTTAACTTATTAAACATCTTGTATATCAAACAGGGTTCAACTTTAATATTCAATATAAATGTTCTCACTAATATATGGGCTTAGATATTATACTACACAAAGTGAAAATTAAACAAATTGTCAAATTATTAAACAAATTAGATAAGCTTTGTACAGAAATAATGAAAAGGCCTTTAAAAACAGCATAAATAAAATAACCCATGCAATATTAGGTTGATATGGAGATTGTTAGAATGTCGAACAATATTAACAAAAATAAACAGGAACAATTAGTGACAATCAATCACATTAATAAAATAAATAGAAATAGAAATATAACAATGGAATGTGAAGTAGAAGTAAATAATAACAATTCATGCTCCTGTTTTGAGTTTTGAATGTTAGTGCATACAATTTCTGAGCAAAAACCATGCAAGGAGAAAACTTTTCAGCAAATAACATATAATGTAAAGAAAACAAGTGTTTACCCTGGATCACAAGGAAATATAAACATACTATCCTGGATGCATTACACAACTTAATATTAAGGCAATTTTGGACATTTGACACTTTTCTCATTTGCCATGAGATGGGTTTCAGAAGAGTTCACGACTAGTTTGGGACAGTTTAGAGACTAGTTTGCAAGGGGTTTGAGGCTAGTTGTGGAGAAGTCTCAAATGTCTCAGAGACATCTCTAAATCATAGAGTCGAATGTCTCATTAACGTGAGATACCACCTTAATACTAAACAAATTTTCATATATCCCTAAAGACAAATAAGGGACAGATGGACAGACTACAATTACATATTGTAAATTGCATTTATATCTTATAATTCTGGAGATGACATATTCCTTGATTTAAACAACCAGTGACAAAAATGGCAATTGTTGATTACACATTCCTCCTTGTTTACAAATTTTGGAAAATGAATTTTTTTTAAAGTGATCGATTTCTTGTAGATTGCTTCATTCCAGAAGTGTTAATATCATCAAGAGGGTTATTGTTAAATAAATTAAGTTATTTAAGTAAATTTACACCCAACTATTTCCTGTGTAATATACAACCCGTCAATCAATTATAGATAACAAAAGGATTGCTTCATTCCGTTGATGAGCATTGCTAAACACTGGTCCAAGTAAATTTCATGCCTGGTATTTCCTGTGTAATATGCAACCTGTCAATCAAAGCTAATTATGGTAGAGCTTTAAGATGGAAAGGGTGTTGACCCATTTATTGTTGAACACATTGGCCTATATTGAGCACTGTAGAGTAGGTTTGTACGAGTTGAACTTTGAGCAGTTTTATTGTGCGCTCCTTTTGTTGGATACATCAGACAAAAGGATCGCACAGTAGCACCGCACAAAATACAACCAGTTCAAACTCAGTCTACGGTTAAGAATACGGGCCATTGCTTTAGGTCAATGAGGAAGATACATTTTGATTGCGTGAAAGATTGTATTTAAAGCACTCAATACCCCATTTCACATACAAAATACTGTATTAATGCCTACCCATATCGCAGAGCGAGTATGTAGATCCAGTACATCAGTTCATGCATATGTTTTAAAATAGAAATTATATGGACCTGGTGGAATTCATTAGTATAATGAAAAGTAATACACAATTTAATATTCAAGACCATTTCAAAGAAGAGAGATACACAATAGGTGCCATTTACTTTGCGTGGAAATGTAATTTGATTGCATTAAATGTTTTATGCTTTTTTATGTTAGTTAAAAGTGCACTTTGTGGAGTTGAGAGTATCAAGTTGCTGAGTTTCATCAAATCAAATTAATTGGGATTCACATATGTCCTTTCAACGATTATGAACAATTATTAGTGCAGAAACAAACAAAAGTGAAACTTTTTTCAAGCATGGGTGCAGCCTATTCCTAACCTAAAAACCTAAAAATATAAACTTTAGACAAAATATACAGTTTTGCAAACATCCTGTAACATTTGAAGCATCTGTGGGTGCTGCACTTTATGAGTGAACAAATGACAACAAGCAACACTACTTTTTGAAAACACGTAACAAAGAGAATAGTTCATCTATGCAATACTAGAAAGAGAGGAGCTTATCTACATGTGTGCATTATTATCACCAAAACCATTAGCAATGAAGAACAAAACTGACCACACAGACGACAGAAGCTTGACTACATATAGACGGCTTTAAAGACAGGACATGAATTAAACTCACCCCTGTTGCTTAACCTTCTCCTCTCTGGGACGGCAATAGAGGAGGAGGTGGAGACAGAGGAGGGGGAAGGGGACGGGGCACGCCCCCTCATAGATGCCAAGAACTGACGTCCCCTCAATGCAGAGACCAGACCAAGGGGTGACAGTGCAGAGGCGTACGAGGCAAGGGCGAAGCTTTGGTTCAGGGCGGAGTCGGTGTCTGCGTGCATAGCGGTGGACGGGCGGAGAGGGGTGTTTGGGTGTGATGCAGAGGGGTGTGGTGGGGGTGAGGAAATCATATGGGATGGGTGCATGCATGGAAAGAATTTCATAGATGAATAAATTAAATAGAATTTGGGAATTATATTCACATATAAACATCAGATATATAATAAAAAATCTATAAACTATCTTTGAGCAGCACCTTCATTTTGCAATATTTTTGAATATTTGTGCTATCTATATCTCTTTCTCATTTAGAAATTTGAATACCTTTTGAGGGAACTTCTGGATGAGCACACATCACACTACCACTGTCAATTACAATAACGTAGTCTGAGAAACTGTCTGCTACGGGGGATGATGACAACAATAAAATTCATGATTACATTTATTTACACAAATAATCTAATGCAGAAAAAGTACATCTTTGACATTACCAGTAATACTCAAGTTCAAGATGAGTGTTTGATTTAAACATTCTATCACCTCAATGGAATTGATGTTTAAGAAAATATGCAACAAAGAATGTGACTTTTTATGTTAAAGAATAAGAAATATTTATATATGACCTTTTAAAAGAATGTACTATAGATTTGATAAAGTAAAATTCATGTCAAATGAATATATTTGTATATATGAATTTGCATGCCAGAACACATTTATTAAAAAGGAATAAAAGCTTTAGTTCATTCAATTCAACAGATCATTAAATGCATTTGAGAAAATGGAACACAAAGTTGCAAATAATTATTCATTCAAATAATAGGAGTATTATTATTTACATAATGCTTTAACAAATCTGTAGTTTGGCTCTGAAAAAAAAAGCATTTAATGCAGACAAGAAAAACAAACAGAAATCCTAACTAACCAACAAGACTTATATTAACAAACACAGACAAGTACTAACATTTTCAAGCAATTTCTACACACAAAAGACCTGCAAGCATTAACATTCAGGCAGATTCTACCACAGCTAAAGTTTGATATTTTGACAGTAGTTTCAGAAAAATTATAGAAAATAATTGATGAAGATATATTTTGAGGTAAAAGTAAATGCTAAAGTAGTTGATAGACGAACACATTAAAAGTCTGTTTAGGTGATTCATACTGTTTGATCTATTATATTTATTCTTATTTTTTTATTCTTTTATTTTTTGTTGTTGCTAAGGAGTCAGTCTATTTGATCAATGATTACCAGAGCACTCTGGTAAAACATCTTAATTACCACAAATACTTTCAACAATTATTCATAAAATAAGGGGGATGGAAAAACAGTATAAATGTCTAAATTTCTTTCCTCCGTGTACATGTAATCATCCTATAAAGCCTGGATTGTGTATCACTCAGGGGTTGTACGTAATGTAAAAACAGCAGTTTTGGCCATTGTCGTACATGTACGGTGCGGTTTGTACAAACATGACCAAAACAGCTGTCTCACACCATACAGGCCTTGTGGGGTGTTTCACAAGGAGTTCAGTAGACTTAGAGTAGCACTTAAATTCCTATTTGCATGCATTATATTACGCATCACCTCATTGCTCAGATCATGCTCAGGGGATGCGTGTCAGAAATGTATTAATTATATTGCGCCTTAAATACAGGAAGCGCTTAGAGTTTAACTGCGACTCTAAGTCTACTTAAGCTCTTTGTGAAACACCCCCCAAGAGTGAAATGTGGTCTAGGCTTGAATATGACTCACCAGACATAGATGTATTGAGCAGCGCTACTGGGATCTGAATGGCTTCTCTAGCATACTTTGAGATAAGAGTATTGATAGAGGTTTCTGAGAGGCTTGCAGAAGGGAACTGAGATGATTGGAGTTCTTCTTGTAGCGTGGCCTGGACATCTGATGCAAGGTTCATCTGGAAATAAAACAGAAAGTCTTTGAGATGAGAGTATTGATAGAGGTTTCTGAGAGGCTTGCGGAAGGGAACTGAGATGATCGGAGTTCTTCTTGAAGCGTGGCCTGGACATCTGACACAAGGTTCTTCTGGAAATAAATCAGAAAGTCTTAGAGATGAGAGTATTGATGGAGGTTTCTGAGAGGCTTGCAGAAGGGAACTGAGATGATTGGAGTTCTTCATGTAGCGTTGCCTGGACATCTAATGCAAGGTTCATCTAGAAATAAAACAGAAAGTCTTTGATATGAGAAGTAATAATGGAGGTTTCTGAGAGGCTTGCAGAAGGGAACTGAGATGATTGGAGTTTTTCTTGTAGCATGGCCTGCAAATCTGATGCAAGGTTCATCTAGAAATAAAACAGAAAGTCTTTGATATGAGAGTAATGATAGAGGTTTCTGAGAGACTTGCAGAAGGGAACTGAGATGATTAGAGCTCTTCTTGTAGCATGGCCTGGACATCTGATGCCAAGGTTCATCTGGAAATAAATCAGAAAGTCTTAGAGATAAGAGTATTGATAGAGGTTTCTGAGAGGCTTGCAGAAGGGAACTGAGATGATTGAAGCTCTTCTTGTTCACCTTCAAATGAAAAAGATTTGTTTGAAACACATTTCGTTGTTTTTCATTAAAATTTTTTTTTAAACCTATCTCTTCAACGGGTTCAAACTTTATAAACATACTAACCTTAAGATTCATGAGAAGCTGCTCTAGCAATAAGTCAGGTCTGGACATGAGATGCTGATACTCTCCTCTTACTCTCTCAGGTAAACAGAGTAATACCTAATGAAACACAACAAAATAAGGATAAGGATGTAAGAAGCTAAGTTCTACAAAGGTTCTACAAAGATGCAATCACTTGTTCCTACCAATCAATAAAAGTGACATACATGTACTTTCATTTGACTTCAATACAAGAAGTAATAGCTCACGGAAAACAACAAAAATAAGGATAAACATTATTTTTTATTGACAAAACACAACTATGAAACTTTAATCTGTTTCTGGATGTATGTACCTGTCTCATGTTCAATGACAAGCTTTCATTCTGATCTCAATACCCAGATTTTTGGGAGAAAAGTATTGGCTATTAAAATACCTCAAAAACTTATCTCACAAAATGACATTGCAATATAACATAATGCCAAATATGCTGAGGAGATAAGCCGAGACTGAAGCATTGCCACCTATGTAATGTGGGATTAAGCCCCAAAGACTCTTCCATTCACTTTGCAAAGTTCCGTAAGTAAATCACCAACATGTACAACATCATTCAACTGGCTAGTTGCATGTAAATACTTACCTTGGCTCCTATACTAATATCATGTAGCCTTCCAGCTCTGTCCAAAGACAGTTCATCAAAACAGTTATGGAGGAGGTATTGGACTAGGAAAACAACACTGGGAAGAGCTAGCTTCTGAGATTCTAACAGCTGAGTGCACATTGACACGGTCTCATCGGTACTTCCAGTATCCTCAAGAATCTTCAAGATCAGAAAGCAATATCAAAATAGAAATATAGCCTTGAAAAAGACATGGTAAAGCTCCGAGTAAAAAACCGAGTTTTATCGTGGAGCAAGGCAATTTTTTTAAATAGATTTTGTGGTATTAATCTCTGAAAATATGACATTAAAGCACCAGACACTAGATTTTAAGTACAAGTATTCATAAAAACCCTGGGCTACGTTACAAAAATATATCTAACTTCCCGTCATGCAACATTTTAGAAATCCATAATCATTCTCGGCTGATATAAAAAAAAATTTTTTTTTTTTTTAAATTTAAAAAAAACATTAATGGGTAATCT
>CALNVZ010000174.1:48873028-48939643 GCA_940671915.1 Paracentrotus lividus | reverse complement strand
GACTTGAAATTGAGTCGTTGTATTCAATAAGCAGTTTCTTCTACTGACTTGCTTCGTTTCTCTGAAGTAAATCAATATGTGATGAGAAAAATGGCAATAATTCATGAATTAATGTTTATTGTAGCTATAAAAATTCAAGATAAACAAAAAGAACAAAAGACTTAATAAACATACCCAATATACCAGAAATGTGTAAGGTGAGAGCGGGGGGGGGGGTACTCTCCATTGATTGGTGATATTAAATATGAAAAGAGAAAGTAAAGAAAGAAAAGGGATGCTGTGAGGGGGGGTGAGATTAACCTTGTTAGAGGAGAGAGAAGAAGAAGAGAGAGCATGCCAGTCAAAAAAATGTTAGGCCCTACTCGAAGTCTTGAAGGTGCAAAAGTTGAGTGGCTTAAAAGACTCAGAGAAACTCACATTACTCCCCCCCCCCCCCCTCTTTAAAATGTAGACATCCACCCCCCCCCCCATTAAGGAATTTGACCACCCACTGAACCCCCCCCCCCCCCGCCCCACCTCCAACCTACCTCATGCAAGATGTGCTTGTCAGCAATCTCTTGGTCCATGTTCCTTTACCATCCATCCTCATCTTCCCCACCCCCCCCCCCCCTCTCTCTCTCTCTCTCTCTCTTTCCTCTCTTTTCTCTCTCCCATACCAGCTTTTCACTCCTCTCAACCTTCATAAGCAAACCAAATTCTACAGTTAAACCTAAACCCAGGACTAACGCTTAGCCCTAACCTAGTCCAGTCAGTTAGCCCACGATTGATTACATCCTATTTGATTGTTGCTATTATGTGGCAATGAACAAGAGTAGATCTAGGCCCAATAACAACAAATATACTATCATACTTGCCTAATATACTAAGAATAGACATATTATCAGCAGGAGACCCATCAAGACTACACTAGACCATCCAGACTAGTCCAATTTGTTGACAGCACAATGCCGAAATCTTCAAAATTACACTATCGACGTTGAATGCTAGTTCATTGGGCCTATTAATGTATTAATGGTAGCTAAGAAGTGTCAAAACAAATAAGAACTTTGTTTTGCCCATTTATGTATATTTATGGTCAATCTTGTTTTCATTAGTAATCACACCATTTTGAATATCCCTCCGCACTGTTACAGTGTACATACTGAGAGCTCACTTTAGACCGCAGACCTATAAATAGACCTCCATAGACCCGTGTGTTAAAAATGATTTTGGACAAAATCATTAAAATAAGTGTTTATAATGACATTCTTCAGACTTTGGCTTTACTTGGTCATATATTTTTCTTAATCTTGTGAAAGTATGAAGGGAGGTTTTTCTGCTCTTTTTTTCTGTTAGAGGGCTGCAGTAAAACAATACACTAAATAGACCTAAATTGCAACACTTTGGGAGTACCTTGAGCAACTAATAAAGTTCTGCCAAAATCCCACTGGGACCAAATTCTGATCTTCTAAATGGACTCATCTGGACCATTGATGATCCCTTTCAATGTACAATTGAAAAAATCTGTTCAAATACATACCATTGATTTATATGATTATTTTAACAACAATGACGTCATCTTTTAGCGGGTCGTGGTGCAGTTTTTATTGACTAGATTTATTTATAGGTCTGCGACCTGTATTGCGCTAATTACTTTTGAACTTGAAATTTTTTACATTACTAGGAGCCTGACATAATATATATAACCACCCCCTACACTAAAAGTCCATTCCTATCATTTATCTTCTTAACAGGGGTCATTATGTAATCATATGTCACAGCATATTTTTGCCTTTTTCATTAGATTTCAACAATACCCCAATGCAGACTTTTAAATTGAGTCGTTGTATTCAATAGCAGTTTCTTCTACTGACTTGCTTCGTTTCTCTGAAGTAAATCAATATTGATAGATAAATGGCAATAATTCATGAATTTAATGTTTATGTAGCTAAAAATTCAAGATAACAATAAAGAACAAAGACTTAATAAACATACCCAATATACCAGAAAGGTTAAGTGAGAGGGGGGGGGGGGTACTCTCCATTGATTGTGATATTAAATATGAAAAGAGAAAGTCAAAGAAAGAAAAGGATGCTGTGAGGGGGGGGGTGAGATTAACCTTTGTTAGAGGAGGGAAGAGAGAGAGAGAGAGAGCATGCCAGTCAAAAAGATGTTAGGCCCTACTCGAAGTCTTGAGGTGCAAAAGTTAGTGGCTTAAAAAGACTCAGAGAAACTCACATTACTCCCCCCCCTCTTTTAAATTGTAGACATCCACCCCCCCCCCCCCATTAAGGAATTTGACCATCCCACTGAACCCCCCCCCCCCGCCCCACCTCCAACTACCTCATGCAAGATGTGCTTGTCATCATCTCTTTGGTCCATGTTCCTTTACCAATCCCATCCTTCATCTCTTCCCCACCCCCCCCCCCTCCTCTCTCTCCTCTCTCTCTCTCTCTCTCTCTTTCTCTCTCCATACCAGCTTTTCACTCCTCTCAACCTCATAAGCAACCAAATTCTACAGTTTAACCTAACCCAGGACTAACGTTAGCCCTAACCTAGTCCAGTCAGTTAGCCCACGATTGATTACATCTCTATTTATTGTTTGGCCTATTATGTGCAATGAACAAGAGTAGATCTAGGCCCCAATTAAAACTTAAATTCCATATACTATCATACTTGCTAAATATAAGTAATAGACATATTATCAGCAGGAACCCATCAAGACTACACTAGACCATCCAGACTAGTCCAATTGTTGACAGCACAATGCCGAAATCTTCAAAATTACACTATCGACGTTTTAATGCTAGGTTCATTGGCCTATTTAATGTATGTAATGGTACTAAGAAGTGTCAAAACAAATAAGAATTGTTTTTGCCATTTATGTTCATATTTATGGTCAATCTTGTTTTCATTAGTAATTCACACCATTTTGAGATATCCCTCCGCACTGTGTACAGTGTACATTACGTGAGAGCTCACTTTAGACCGCAGACCTATAAATAGACCTCCATAGACCCGTGTGTTAAAAATGAGTTTTGACAAAATCATAAAAATAAGTGTTTATAATGAATTCTTCAGACTTTGGGCTTACTTGGTCAATATTTTTCTTAATCTTGTGAAAGTATGAAGGGAGGTTTTTCTGCTCTTTTTTCTGTTAGAGGGCTGCAGTAAAACAATACACTAAATAGACCTAAATTGGCAACACTTTGGAGTACCTTGAGCAACTAATAAAGTCTGCCAAAATCCCACTGGGACAAATTCTGATCTCTAAATGGACTCATCTGGACCATTGATGATCCCTTTCAATGTACAATTGAAAAAATCTGTTCAAATACAACCATTGATTATATGCGAATTATATTATTTTAACAACAATGACGTCATCTTTGGTACGGGTCGGTGGTGCAGTTTTTTATTGACTAGATTTATTTATAGGTCTGCGACCTGTAGAGATGCAAGTCAGTGGATTATAACACATTGGAATACTGTGTAAACACCTTAACCATTATTATCTTTACCTGGTAGACATGAAGGTTGTTATTACTGCTGCTTAACAAATGCTCCAATTGATTGATCTGGATGGTCTAAAAGGAAAATATAGAATAAAATTAAATAAAACAAAATGATACAAAATAAAATACATTCAAGTTATTTGACACTTCTTTTAAACACAAAGTCAAGCATAATGCCTGATTTTCTTCTTCTATGCTATATGTATCGTTGTAGCTATAGAATTCATCATAAAAAATTAATGTGTGAACAAGATTAACAGCTGAAGATATCCTCCCATTAGTACCTTTAGAATTTCATTTGAATCTCATACAGAACATCAATGCCTACAAAATGGCTAGCTGTACATGTCCCAAGAACATTAATGGCTACAAACTACACTCCTTTTTTTATTATTTTTAATCAAATCTGACATGTTCCCTTTTCAAGATTCTTGGACAGTCATGTCATACCTGTTGGTAATCCTCAATAATACCATGAATCTCTGCCCAATCCTTGGCCAGATCAAAGTCAGATGCAGACATCAAGAGCTTGAGAACATTGTCTGGACTGGTCTTAGAGGCATCCTGTACATCCTGCCAAGTACACAGAGGTCGTATGACCTCAGAGGGGTCAGAGGGTGTGCTTCCTCCCTGAAGCACCTCAAGCGATAGTGGTGGAGTGTACTGCATTGCGTAAAATGTGATCTGATGAGGAATACAAGATTTGTTTACAAGTCTTTGTTTAACTGAATGAACAAGAGATTTAAAAAAAAAGCGAAATTTTGAAAAATTGCAACAATTAGCTACAGTGCCTTAGCAAATGATCAGGCATTCCATCCCCACTAACCAATTCACATACATCTATTATTGTTATGTGCCATGCATAAAGGATAAGAATTTCTAATATTCTTAAGTGTGAAAGGAATTCCTCTGCTAATGTCAATCTGGAATATAAGACGATCTAGAAAAAACATTGCTACTGCAATTATCTGATGTTTGAGATTTCTTTGACGTCTACAACCTCTTATCTTACAGGTTCCAGAATTGAATGGTGCTTAAATATAAATTCAGAAACATACCAAGTTTAGACAATGTCTAATTGGTCCATACCTTTCTGTACATCTTGAGCTGCTTTAGCTTGGTGTGTAAGATGGTGTTGAGAGGCGAGTCCTTCCCACAGTCGAACACACAGCATTCTAACAACTCTAAGGCATCTTCAATGGGGAGACTGTCTAAGGAGGCTAGCACTGCCCGGCCTCTCAGTGTCTAAAATAAAAACAAATTTTATCAAAACACAACCCATGCTAATTTCCTACAATGCACTCAGGTCTCGAGTAGAGGATACAGCTTGCAGCTCAATCGTATGTCAATCTCTTTGCAATTACGGTTGATTATTACACTTTACCTTAATTTATATTGAACTTCAATTACATGAAACATATATGTATTGTGAGAGAATAACTATTAAAAAAAGGGGGTTGGCACCAAAAGCAGCTGCTTTCACCTTTAGCGTACTTAAATTACATGAACACATTGTGTGAGTAGATTGACAAGAAATGATCATGTTTTGCTTTTCAAAGCAGCTGCTTCAACTGCTTCAACAAATATCATAAGAATAACAGGAAAGCTCTCAATTTTTTTGTCTATCTTTCCCACAACACCAGATTCTGGTCAATACTGATATGGTCATTCATCTCACCTTGTTACAGATTGTAAGCAGACATCGCCAGGTAGATTCAGAGGGCGCTTTCATCTGACCTCCCTTGACGTGGTTACCAGCGCAGTAAGCTGCAAAGTCTCTGATGGCATCATAGCACCCAGTACTGCTAATACATCGGATGGTATCCACAAGCCTTAGCACAGCTTCCCACTGACACCCAGATACAAGCAGCTCCAAGGCTTCTTTCAACAAGCCTTGTATCTCCTAAAGATTATTTCAAACACACGAGAAAGTTAACTTGTAGCATTTGCTATTTCTTCACAAATAATTTGAACAGTAATTGATATCATCTTGATATTTCTCAACTATAAAGCTAATTTTTGAGAATTTGATACAAAGACCAATGCTTATAATAGTACACAACAGAACGTATCATAAGCAAATCGTGTTACCGTCACACCTTTATTTTATTGTCTTCGACTCACACAAATGTACCTGATACATAAGGCATACAGATATAACCCCAAACAGAATTTACCCAATGCAAATTTTAAATTTATCAACTTGAATTTGAACAAAGTAATGAATCAATAAAGTACAATTAAAATGAAATACAAGTTGAAATATTATCTAAGCAAATATTTTACAGTAGTTTACCAAAAGGTCGGCTTTGCAGGATCATACTAGATGTATTAATCCTAAGTCAATGGAAGAAAAGGCACATCCAGTATATAGTCCTACAATGCAGTCTGCATGCAGCTGACAAAGGGCTTACATTTTATTAAGCCGCCAAAGATTGAATAACAGTGAATGCATAATTACCTTGCAGCGGATATCAGCAAGAAGACCAGCCCTGACTTCCAGCTCATTCAGACTCTCACTTCCTGCAGAGCTGCCAGCTATGGACACCACTTTGGAAAAGAAGGATTGGACGTAATTTAGCATGATGGGATACCCGGCCAGGTGTTGAAGGACCTTGGTCAGGGTCGATGGTCTGGGATTGTACGTCCTCTCACTCCCAAAGGTATCTTCAAAAACCAGACTCGCCGGACTGCCGATGCTTGAAGGAAGCATATCTTCATCAAAGGATTTATCTTTAGCGAAGGCATCCGTGCTCTCACCGATACCAGCACTGACCACTCCCGCAAGAGAGGCCACCAGTTTTGATTTGGAGTGCAGATACTTCAAGGTTGGTTCTGTCATTGAGAAAGGCGGTTCCGCAGCCGACTTGTCTTTCAAACTCCAGCCAAGTCCACTAGAGTCAAAGTTTTCGGGAACAGAGAGTCTGCGTTTCCGTGCGGGGGATTGTTGTGTTTTGTTTTCGGT
This sequence comes from Paracentrotus lividus, assembly GCA_940671915.1. Taxonomy (NCBI): domain Eukaryota; kingdom Metazoa; phylum Echinodermata; class Echinoidea; order Camarodonta; family Echinidae; genus Paracentrotus; species Paracentrotus lividus. The sequence goes on along the minus strand of CALNVZ010000174.1, from coordinate 48,933,184 downwards.
AGGGCCATGGAATCGGTATCTGAAGGTGTGGTCGAATGGTGCAACCACTAACTTGAACCTCATGGAGTTGGTTCGTTGCAGAGGAGGCTTCTTGTCTATTTGCTGACCTATATAGATGAAGGAAACATACTTATTTTAAAAGGGTAAAAATCATCCAAACACACAATTTCTGAATCGTTAGAAGAAACAAATCTGAACAACAAATGAAACTGACCAGAAATATATAATATAAAAAAAATCACTTCACCATGATCTATCCCATATCCCGAAGAAAGTTAACAGGTTTCAGGGATGAATATCAACATGGGTTTGCCATAGCTCAGTCGTAAGGGTGCCTGTCCAGTAATCAGGTGGTTACAAGTTTGAATCCCAATGGAATCCCACTTTCTCTTCTCTTTTTTTTTCAATACAAATCTATCACAATATTTTCAGTAATAAGGGGGAGGGGATCACGGTAATGAGGTTGCGAAGTAGACATACCTGTTTCCATCTCGGTAGCTTTGGTTAGGTCTGAACTGCTCTCTAGCTCAATATGTCTTGGTAGGTACCTCATGGTGTAGTTCTCAAGCTTATCTCCTAGATACTGAGATACATGAGGGATGATGACACTGAGAAGACCCATATAGATATTACCATGGTCTACATCAGCCGGGAGAGTGGAGCCAGTAAAGTCTTTGCGAAACCATTCTAATGATTGAGGTATCACAATCTGAAATGCAATATATTACAAGAATTATAAGAAAGGCAAAATATATGGACTCGGGAAGTCTGAACTAAGTTATTAATATTGTAGCTGTATTTTTTTTGGAAGGGGTTATAATCAAGGGCCATTTCTACTTTAGGAATAAAAGCAAAATTAGCATTTATCTTGAAATCAAGATCATGCAACATTATGTGACCCACTGACTCAGAACCACTAATAAGTCATCAAACTTCATATTATCTAAAACTAGAGATTCTAAGCTCTTCATTGATATCATACACTTGCTTCAATTACTTACTGTTGTTCTACATTGTATTTGCGACTTATTAGTGGTTTCGAGGTGGTGGATCACATACAGGTGTATATTCGGTGCTTTTGTTACCTGATTCAGTTTCTCATCCACTGTAACTCCAGCTTCAAGATGATTCTGCATGGCCAATGTCAACTGATCATCAAGGTCATCCAAGGTCAAAACCTAAAACAATAATATTAAAAAAAAAAAAAAACACAGAATGCAGAACTATGGTCATGAGCTATACCATGATAGCCTTGTGTAATATGTACATATTAAACATTAGCCTTTCATACATATTCTCCTTGGTATTTCATACTGCTGATGTTGATTCAAGTTCAAAAATATTTGTCAAAATTGGTAAATGAGGAAAGGTATAAAGGGGAGGAGAGATAAAAAGAGAAAGAAACAAGGCAATAGCCAGATTGTGTATCACCCACCCATGACTACATAACATGAAGGTTTCCCCATGTACATCCCTAACCAAGCTTGATTTCACAAGAAAGTCTTGCAAATAAAATTTAACATTTGACCTCAAATGACCTTTGACTTCTCTATGTGACCCAATCAGCACCGCAACATGATGTTATCCCTGCCATTGGACTAACAGTTATCAAGTTATAAAGGGAGTATTGCAGGTAAACTTTAACGTTTGAAATAAAATGACCTCTGACCTTACCATGTGACATCCGATGCCACTAAAACATGGAGGCCCCCCCCCCCCCAAGTGCATTTATGACCCAAGTTTAGTTAATAAGGGAGCAACATTTGTAAAGTTATTTGTTATAAGAGTCTTGCCAGTAAACTATAACATATGACCTCTCTATGCGACCTCCGACAGCACCGCAACATGATGGTACCCCTGGTTACCATTGGACCAACAGTTGCCAAGTTATGCATCATAAGAGTCTTGAAAGTAAACTTTAATGTTTGAAATAAAGTGAACTTTGACCTTACAGTGTGACATCTGATGCCACTATAACATGAAGGTCCCACAAGTGCATCTCCATGTATATCCCAAATTTAGTTGAAAAGGGAGCAACGGTTGCAAGTAAAGTGTGACGGACGGACGCCATTTGGATTCCTATGTCCCGCCTTCACCTTCGGTGGGCGCAACAAAAAATGAGTATGACAGTGTTTGTGCGTGTGGAATGGACCCTTGCCTCTCCAGAGCGAAATTTGCAACACGCGAAAATGTCCGTTGAGTAGCATATTCCCGGATATATCTGTACGCAAAATTTTTAGCTCGTACAGTATACTAACCCTGAGACGAGGTGATGATGCTGATCCATTACAAGACACAAAGGTGATTCTAGAATCAGGTGATGGAATGTACTTCAACCAAGGGTCATCTTCTCCTAAAGCTGGAATAAATATATAATTATATCACATCAACATACCTCTATCTAACCATTATAAGTTATTCATAAGGGTAGAATTTAGTGTAAGTCTTTGCATGAACATCAGACTGAGAGTAATTATTAAATGCATGCATTTTTCCCCTGGATTCTCCAAAGAATGTTATCAAGATTTATCTCACATTTTCAGCACTTTTACACATCACAACTCCCCACTACATTTCTTGTTTCTCTTTTCTTTTTTTTCTTTTTTCTTTTTTTTTTTTTTTGGGGGGGGTTACAAATTTTTTTTTTAATGAACATGAGACTACTAAATTTTCAGCCAATTTATATCATAGAACAAGAACAGTAATCTGTAATAAATGACAAATCAAGGAAACACAGTAGAAGACTTTAACATCTAAATGATAACTACGTTGTTCTTGACATACCATGAAGCCTATGTTGCAAGACATCTCCATAGACTAAAGGCACAGGCAAATTGGATCGTAGAATGACAAAATGGAGATCAAATGCACTGTGTAGAATAGAGAAAGAGATTTATCAAAGAGATACTAATGATGTCTACATCATGCACGCTGTACACTATGCATTTCATTTCACATATTACCAGTAAAAGGGAATTAACTCATTCTATATGGAGATAACATTCTTTTAGCTCTCGGCATATACAGTCTGTACAGTCGGGAAAAAATTATTTAGGTATGAAATCTTTTCAAATAATGTGTGAATATGGTACCAACTCAAAGCTGAAAGAATCTTCTTGCTGATGCACTTTGTTTTGTATAATTTGCTTTTGTAAACAAAAGTTATGCTAAATTTTGTGCGGCGATGAGCTAATCGAACTTACACACGTCTATTGTTTCGGTACCCTGAATTCATGGCTATCATGTGCGAAACCAATAGAAAATTTCTTGATTATAGAAAACTGGTCATATATCAAGATCTACAGCACCAAATGGGATGAAAAAAAATTGCAGAAGAAAGCCTGATTTTCCTACTTTATGAAAATATCAAACACTTTTAGAATGTGATTAATTTTCATACTTAAAAAAAATGATTTCCACGTGTACCATTTTATCTGAAACATACTGTATAAGCGCATTGTAAGAAGTCTAATGAATACACACAATCTACTGATAATGCTTTCAGTAGCATGAATTGATATGATTATGGAGGCTATTCTCTCATTTTCAAAGTGATTAACATCATTCTATTTTTAATACAAAATAAGGACCCAGGCATCATTGTTTATCACTAGCCCGACATCAGGAGCAGGATCAGGATGTGTACACTGCTGGACCAGTAGGTATAGATGCAGCGGGTGAGAGAGGGCGCAAAGAAAACTAGTTGTATCGTAGGTGGCTCTTTTCGATCTTGGATTTGAACACCTCTGGTTATGAACTGTTCACTACTTCTGGTGGGAGATGACAAACAATCAATCTCCAACATCAATATCACAAAAAATTGCAACAGAAAAGAATCAAGGTAATAAATACATGCCAGGTCAATTTAGAGTGTAAACAGCAGAAATCTGTGAAAATTTGATTTTCAATTACATGCATGAGAAAGGATAATTTTTGAAATGACATAAAAAAAAAAGTTGCAAACAAGCTTAATTTTGAAACTTTTTTTATCAATACCCATTCCCCATTCCATAAAAGAAAAATTTGTAAACTGAGCATGGGAATGGAAATGATTAATGAGTACATCTGAATGATACTTGAAAATAATATTCTGAAGGGAATATATACCCCCATCTGTATCTACAAAAATAGCACAAGTGGGAAACACTTTATAGTACATGAAGTTTTATCACAACCTGGTAATTTTTTATCTTTCCTTGAAGCAAGAAAAGTATGCTTTCTTCTACTTTTTATTTTCATCTCATTTGATGCAGTAGATCTTGAAGTAACAGATACCACAGACACATATTGTTTGAGAAACATTGCATACCTAAACTATTTTTCCCTGCTAGTACAATTTTTTTTTAAATACACTCTGTATTGTTTCCTGCACTCTTTGCTTGGATGATGCATGTACATTTTAAGACAAAATATCCACACAGTTTTATCATTCTTTGACAATATCTACACAACAAACATTTTAATGTTCAATATCTAAACTGTCATTTCTATGTTAACAGCAAAGACTACAACAATGACGAAATATGACACAAAATTGCATTCACACCTTTCAAACAGACAAAGAACAAGAAATAAGTGAGAAATGTGTTACATGCCAACTAACTGTGATGCCTCTTACCTGATTACACCCATCTGACCAACTTTATATGCCATGCTAGATAGATAGACAAGCTGATCAAAAACCATTCTGCTATTGATACCAGGGGGTGTTAGTATGATAGACGCAGGGTTGGTAGTGCCACGCCCCAAGGATTGGTGACGGGTGTGGCCTAATGAGAAGTTGTTTCCCTAAAAGATGGGAGTAAATTGGGATAACAGTTTTTTTTAGTTTCAATCAGCCAACCAATTCCAAAGACATGTACAGGCTGAACCAATACTTTAATGATTGGAATGCACGAATATCAAGTAAAACTGCACTCATCCCAATCTCTCGCTTTATCAATTTAATATGTTTTCCAACAAATTCATAAAAATGTTTTTATCAATGACCAACAATATGTTCTATAGCCATAATGTGAGGAACGGTCTGGTGAACTTCAAAATGACAAACTTCGGGAAAACATATTTCTAATATTCCTGATATCTATTAATGATAAATAATTGAATCAATCACCATCACCTCTAGATAGTACAATCCCAGTTACTCAGTTTGAAAAGAGAGGTCAAACAAAATATAAGAACCCTGACTAAGCTAATGAAAAGAGACTTCAAACCTTTTCCTTTGCCTGTAGTGCAGCGCGATGCAGAGCTCCATGAGCCATCATAAGATTCAAAAGATTGGTGAAGAAACACAGTTTGTCTTCATGACTCTGTAGTAGATCCAAGTCTACATGTATGAGCTCTCTTGTAGACATGACAATGTCCCAGTACTCAGGGGTAATACTGGCAGAGCAGGCAGAACTCAGATCAAAGACAGCATCAGATCCATCACCAGATACATGTTCTGTATGGAGGTAGGATGTGTGGAAATACTTGAAGATGCATCAGCTCTCCAGGAATTATATTCAGTAATGTAAACATTTCTTAGGAACAAGTAAACAAAAGAAATTATATTTTTTTACAGTTGAGCTCTGATACCATGTCTTTCTTCTGTTTTATTTCAGTCATTTTGTATAGAATCCACTTCTAGAACAATGTAATTATAAATTGTTGGACTTTTATTGAGTATGACAAATTGACAAATTATGGTAAATTGGATATTCTACAAATTATTGTTTACTGTGCCATTAGGTCAGTACTTATATAATAATGTAAGTACCAAGTGCTCTATCAGGGCAGCTAGGGCTTGAGCTAGGCTAATAACTAGTGAGCCTCTTAATAGTTTACTAGATACAGATATTTTGCAATTTTGGGAAATTCAAAAGTTGATATTTTTGATATTTTTTAATTTTTTTCATTGATAAACCATCTTTTCCTTGTCTTCCTCTTCCCCTCTTTCCTTGAACACTTTCTTAAAGTTTAGGAAATTCAAAAGTGGATATTTTTTGAGATTTTTTTTAAAAATTCATAAATATACCATCTTTTCCTTTGTCTTCCTCTTTCCCTCTTCCCCTGAACACTTAATTTAAGTGAAAAATTTCGCTTGGATGGACTTGAGGAAAATAAAGCCATTGTAAAAAATGACCACTTATACAACAGTTTGAAATGTTCTTACATTGGAATGGGACAGCAACAATAAAATTATATGCAGTTCATTCTACTCACTCATCATGAGAGAGATGATCTTGTTGAGAAGTTCCTCAATGACTACACAAGGTCTCCTAACTGGGTGAGGCCACTCCCCTGCTACTCCTCCTTCATTCAGTACAGTCACGTAGTCTCCTGGACCAGGTCTTGGAGAGGGACCTGTGGAGTGAGGTGCTGAGTGGGGCAGCATGGGGATAGCTGGACAGCAACTCTGCATTATAATCTGAACCAGGTTGAGCTTCAACTCACTGGCTACACTCTCTAATCTGTTTTAAAATAAGTAACATAATTACATTATGAAACATTAACATAATCAACGAGATGAAACATGCAATTCTGATACAGCAAAAGATTTACATCTTAAGAGTTACATCTTACATGAATTTTTTCTTTTTGCATAATCAATAAAAAGTATTCTAAATTTCCTGGAATATCAAGAGGATATGAAACTTAATATATTTCACAGCTCGACTGATTATTTAACAAAAAAGGGAGAAGAAGGAGAATGGAAAAAGAGCATGAAATGTTGTACCAAAGGTATGGATTTTGTTACATCTAAAACTTCATCCTTCTATGGCACAAACAAGCATTATCATCTGAATGTGATGAATTAACAATATATGACAAGTGCTCGGGATAGACGTACCTTACTGGTGGTATCTTATTGACAAACATAAGTCTACCTAGTAGTAGACTAGGACTCTCAGCTAGGATACTGAATGGGTTCTGGCACAGGTCTCGCTCCACTTTCAATTGTCTCTCACTCCCTAGAAAAGAATAAAATACAATTATAAAGTATCAGATCAAATTTGTATATGACCATCCTTTTCTTGCTGTTTATGCTAGTATTAGGGCCCTTATTCTTCATTTTAAAGTAAATATTATACTTATAAAGAGATTGTAAATAAATATTTGCATTAAGAAGGAAAGAAGACAAATAAGAACTAATCAAATAATAAATATATCATTGTTTTTCACCACAACTTTAAAAATTAACCCTCGGTAAACGAACAAATTGTATGGCATGTACATGTATACCTCAAAATCAAACAAAAAATAATGAAAACCTGAATTTTATTTGCATATTGTTAATCAATATATATGGAAAAGATAACTGAATGTTCTAGCTAGGTAGAGTGTAGGCTATAGTTAATACATTGTCAAAGAAATTATTACTTAAGATTTTATTTGAACCCTTACCTGGTTGCCAACCTTGTGCATCGTAAGCCAGTGAAGCCAGGACACTGAGATGGTTATAGAGGGTCAGAAGATAGTTGGCTGGATTGACTGTTTGTTCATCGTTGCCATGGTTCTTTGAGAAAGCCATCATGAAGCTTGGCATCACATTCTTATCCAGTGCTATGAGCAGCTTCTGTGCAGAACTCTGAATCTCTGAAACCTTCTGCCTGGTCTTGACAGGACTTTGCCTTGGGCTACGACGAGCGCCACGTTTTGGGCTACTGGTTTGCTTGGGGCTTTCAGCAAAGTTGAGGGAGAACTCGGCAAGACCAGAGTCTTCATCGGCTTGGAATGTTTGCAGGGCCTTAGTAAGAAGCTCCAGCGCTCTTTGGACTTCAATGACAAAGTTGACGTGGGCACGAAGGGTTGAAGGGTCAAGGGGAGCAGAGACAGTGGTGAGGGCTTCAGAAGCAGCTCGATGGAAATAGTCTAGGACATCAGGACGAATTAAAGCGGTTGAACTAGAAGACATCGGATTGATCAGGTTAAAGAGTTGTTTGATGAATGCTGGAATACCGAGCAAAGACTGCGAGTGATCTTCTTTGGGACTTGACACCAGTTGAGATGGACTTGTAATCTTCACTTCAGGCACGGGACTGCTGCGATCTGAAGCCACTTGGAGTCGACTCATAACCACCTCAAGGAGTTCACTGCAGGTCTTCCATGAATGACTGGAAGTGCATGCTAGATCAAAGACAACCATGGCAGAGATGTTAACAGCCTTGAGTTGATGCCACAGCCCATTGCTACCACGTCTGGAACCAGGACTTGCTTTCATTCCCCCGTTGATGTCCTCAAGCTCAGGTAGCATCGGCAATGTAGCATTGTTCAGCAGGTCATCGACTACACCAGTCAGAGACAGGGTTGCAATACCAGCAGCAGCCATCGATGCGATGTTTCCCAGTGCTCCTCCTGGTCTAACCTGCTGCCGGGTAGAGGGCGCTGTGACATTGGAGGAGGCACCCTTCTTGGACTTGTCAATAATCTTGAGCTTGCTAACTGCCTGCTGCCAATGGGATGCAAAATGGACTTCAGACACCTCTGGTTTGTCCTTCATATCAAAGATCTTGATGACCTACAAGGACAAAATAAAAGTCAACACAAACTATTCTATGTTGGAATATCACCCATTTATAATGGATTTTAAAAAATAGAACTGCTGAAACTATGTAACCAATAAAAGAGAGCTAGTGAATTGATAAAAATGGGTCAAAAGCTTAGGCTCTTTTCTGACTCATAATGCTTTCATCTCAAATGTAAATTATCTTAACTTCTGGACCAAAGTAATGATTCTTTCCACTGGTTCCTTACACTAGTTTACAACCACATCCAAACAAATACTTATAAAAGCAGATACTAATAGATCTAAAAATAAAACGTAATAGTTACATATTTTTTACATGACCTAGGTAAGAGTGACATATTGGAAAACTGATATTTCCCAGAAGTTGTTTATGATGCACAACTGGGTTGGGGTTCTGCCTCAAAAGGCCTTTGGCCTATAAATGCGGTTCCCTTCCACATCTTCATTTGACTATTCTTCTTCTAATATTGTACTGTTGTTATGCTATTTTTTTAATGTTATTATATCTAATTTACTGTTTCATTGTTTCTTTTACAATGTATATCTGAAATGTTTCTAATAAACTTTAGATCTTGAACTTGAACTTGAACTAAATTTTTTACAAAAATTTGAAGTAAATGCATTTGATCATATTCAGACTAAGTGGGACATTTAGCTGAAATTTTAAAGTTGCGCTGTGCCTTTGAAAATGCAAATTAGGATCTGAAATCAACACAAAGGCTTCTTTACAATACAAACAATTATTTAAGTTCAAACATTATGTGATCCAGTTTTCTTACGCTGAATAATTGAGCAAACAGGAATTTGCACGTATGGGACTATGGTGCTTTAAATGCCTCTCATTCTTAATACCAATCACTTTTGTCAGATTTTTTTTTGCTTAGAGTAATTTTCATGGACTACTCTAACATGGCATATAAATACAGGTAATTTGGATTTAGTTATTTACTTGAAATGTTTAATTTAAGGCACTGATCGTGTCACTCACATTTTGGATGTCGTGTCACTCACAACACATAGAGGTGGACCATTTTCCACAGAGAGGGAATGATTGACAAACACAATAAATGTCAAAGAGGTACACTATTCATATACATATACCAGCACTTATGGTACCCTTAGAGATCTATTTGGGCACAAATCCAACCATAACGAATGATGGTCAGAAACCCATGTCTTTTTTCTGTCGTGTCACTCACGCACTGTTTTTTAATCATAATTTCCAGAACCAATTGTAAAAGTCAAATCCAACTGGTGATGACACATTCCACTCCTACATTATACATGATATGGTAGTCATGATCCATTCATAACCTTTAAATGCAAAGATATGCGCCCTTCTATCAGTCCAAATGTCGTGTCACTCACGTTTGAATATGACCATTTGTATTTTACAGCCATAATGTGGAACATATTAAATGAGATTCATTCTCCCTCTAACCTGTTGTGCTTGTGCAAAGTTTCCTCTCCTTAGACACATCCTAAGCAAGGTCTCTTCTGAAGCAAGCATCTGAGCTACGATGCTACAATCTTGATGAAGAGGTCTAGGAGTAATACTAGACCCCCGATCAGTACTACACCTCTTGTGCTTTCTTCTTCTCCTTCTCTCATTTCCACTGCTGGTACCTAACACAATCAAGTGAACAGTTTAGTACAAGAAAAGCAAGAATATATCACAGTGCAGAAGGAACAGTTGATATGAGACTCATTCACTGGAACATACGTTTTCTACCAATGAGCTTCAGACAGAAGATAAAACAAGGTTGGGCCTGATTTCATGGAAAGAAAACATTGGCCCATATTCACAAAGGTGTCCCAAGTTAAACCATAGCTTAAATCTGTGTTTTAACTTTGGCTAGCAACACATGACACAACCTCAAAAAGTAGATGTTTGATATACCAGAATTTTTTTGTACTGAAACTATCAAAAACTGCCTGGGAATGATAACTACAAAAGTTTTCCTAACCATTAAAGCACAATTCCAGAATCCAGTAGACATGTAAGGAACATGCAGTGTAGACAGATTGTGTCACATTTTGATAGCCATAGTTCAACCACAGATTTAAGCAATGGCTCAACTTACGACACCTCTGTGAATACGGGCCACTGGTTAATACCAACAAAACTAAAAAATATCTTACTTTGACTTTTGACAAAGTATTACAGCAATGGATTTCTATGAAAGCATGACAGCTCACTACAGTGTTCATCTATTTTACTTGATGAAATGAGTAAAACAAAAACACTATCTACATCTACTTTATATGTGATTGATTGCAGTACGTATAAACTTTCCTTGTTTAAAAAAAATAATAATAATAATTAACACAAAAGCCTGTTAAGATAACTCCCAAATATTAAATTTTAAATTCCAAAGGTATACACAGTGTTGGTAGATATCAAAGTGGTAACAAATAATATTTCTTTAATATTCTCATTTTTGTTTAAATTTAGGAAACACAGCCAACCTTACAGAGATCCCACTCTGATATGCTTGCATTTTAAAGACAACCCATGACTAGTGTTGGTATTAAGGGTTTGATTACTAGTCTCTCACAGAAAGAATTAGCTTGTTTGCAGGTGAGGTACTGTTCACATTGAAAAATCCCAAAATAAAGAAAAAATAGTTGCAAAGGAGAATATATTAAATGGGGAGAGAAGATGTGTCAGTTGGACAGATATCCCTGACTATTTATGGTCTTTTATAGCTTCCAAGGCTATTGGGGGGGGGGGAAGATAATCTATTTGGTCTTAGCTTGTCTACATATCCAAAAGAAAACATGTTTTTCACAACCTTGACCAACACTGTGTAACCTTTCAGGCAAGCTTTCCATTTAAACTTTTTAATTTATTTAAAAATATTGTGCATGTTTCTCTTTGCTTCTGTTTGGCCATTTTTGTTGCTGATTTCAAAGAAAATGTCTTAGAATTTAATTTCCATAAGTGCACATCATCCACACACACAAAAAAGTATTTCCTTTCAGTAATACAGTCTGTGTCAAATAAAATGGTACAAGTGGAAAAAATTTTTTTTAAAGTATGAAAATTGTTCACATTTTACAAGTGTTTGATATTTCCATAAAAAAGGAAAATCAGGCTTTCTCCTGCAGTTTTTTTCATCCCATTTGGTGCTGAAGATCTTGAGATATGACCAGTTTTGCATAATCAAGAAAATATGTACTTTGCACATGCTTTTCGCACATAATAGCCATGAATTCAGCGCACCGAAGCAAAAGATGTATGTAATTTCGATTAGCTCATCGCCATACAATATTTAGCATAACCTTTTTTTTCCAAAAGTAAATTATACAAAACAAAGTTCATCAGCAAGAAGAATCTTTTGGTTCAAGTTGGTACCAACATTTATACATCATTTGAGAAGATTTCAATCCTAAGATTTTTTTCCCCCAACTGTACCATTTTTTTAATACAGACTGTAGACTGGGTATGAATGCACAATAAGTACACCTCCCCTTTATACATCTCTTACTGTTCTCTTGAAAAGAAAAAGATGAGTCTCTTTGACTAAGCTTACATGTGATACGTCTTGTCGAAATGAGAGAGAAGTCGCAGATCAAAGATCCGAGTAAATCGACAAACTAATAAAAAAACTCAAAATTTTGAGGAAAATTTTTTTATTATTTTCTGGTTCTTACCATGCTTCATCTTTGCTCTGTAAAAATATGAGTGAAAATGATAACGGGAAAGTGGTAAAAAGCAGTTTTTCGGGTGAGTGTTTTTTTCAGGTCATAATTTTTTTTTTTCCGGACATACAAGCGCACGTCCACGCTCATTTCCCCTCTCCGTTTAGCTCCGCCCTTAGCAACGCATGGCTTTGTTTGTTGGACGTTCACGGTCATGTGTTGTGTGATTTCTATTGGCTTTTTGTTTCGTTTTTGTGAGCAATAGCGAACTAAACTCTCTTTAGCTGCACTCAGCTGTGCGATGCCAACACAACCTGCTGTGAATAAAGCTGTTTCATCCGGGATAGCGGAAGCACGCAAACGAATGCAAATCTAACAATCGGTTGGGGGGGGGGGTTATGTGGGAAAAGCTACTTATTGCTTGACTTAGCTATCGGATCAAATGAATGTTATTTCAGCATTTTATTTTTAGGGCCGCGATATCTGTTGTCCTGATGGGAATTAAAACCTCCCTATAAACAAATTTGGTTCCATCAGGGAAACATAGAGCACACAAAAGAGGTGACGTGATCATAATACTTCTGATACAAGTATTTAGGTTAAAGTCTTAAGACGCGTAAGAGATGCTAATTTAAAATTGAAAAAAAAAATATGGTTTTTAAAAATTGGTTGATATTGCATTATGTGGAAACCAATGAGCTAAGGGGGGGGAGTGGCAAATCAATCTAGTTTATAACTGCGGCTGTATCTCACTTTTTGGGAACTACTTTGAAACAACTTTAGACGGCTTAGAAACAAGTTTGAGACGAGTTGTTGAGACGTCGCGGAGACGTCTCCGAGACGTTTCATGATCGCGGATACTACTTTGAGACATTTCTCTGAAACTGCTTTGAAAACAGATTTTGAAAACATCTGGAGACTTCTCCTCGACAGAATAAAGACGGAATAAACGTTATCCGTCGCGAAAAATCGATTCCTTGCGAAGCCGTCTCCGCTATTTTTGTAAACAAATTTTGAAAAATTGTCGTGGAGATAATCTCGGAGACTTTTCCTCGACGGAATAAAGACGGAATAAACTTTTTATCCGTCTCGAAGAAACGATTCCGCGTTGCGAAGACGTCTCCGCTATATCACCCTTCACTTCGTCAAAAGTTCCGTAAGAATTTACACAAAATTAAACTTTTTAAACTTTAATGTTGTGTAGTTTGTGTGTAACCAAATTCAGCTTCTTTTTTTTGGAGAAGATTGAACTTCGCCGTTATTTCCGCTTGCTGCGCTTGCCTCAATCATGCGTGATGGACGAGTATTGTTCTCTGTATACCTGAATGCAGCCTCCTCATTGGTCAATCGTTTCACCTTTGTAACAAGTGGTTGCTAGGGCATTTCGGTGAGTACAGCGGTGACAGAGTGTTCTTATTTTTCTGGCGCGGGGTACAAAGGAAGTCAAACTTCGCAGACGTTTTTCTCTTGATTTTGATTTCCAAGAGCACAATTCTCCTCGCGTTCAGAGGCTAATATCTCCACTTCTATTTACTCTTTACAGTCGGGTTATATATCAAATTCAAGGCAATGAATCAGGGATCAATAATATCAAATAAAATGGATTTCAAAAATTGCGAATAGTCTCTCCTTTCGACGTGACGCATCACACATTATATTGGGACTCAATAAGATCAGCATAACAACTTAAGAAAAAAAATAAAGATTTTGAGTCTATAACAAATGTAAAATCCAATAAAACACATTTTTAAGAGGTGCAAGATTTAAAAAGTGTACAGTACCCCCCCCCCCCAAGAAAAAAAAATCTTCTAAATTCATGAAGGCAAAGAAGCTACTATGACACGGGACAATACAACACATAAGCTAACCTGTAGACAAAGGGTCTGCACTAAGACGTGTCTGTGACTGTGTTGAGTGGTTACCACTTCCCGGCTCTGAACTACTCCAGCCTACAGGCGAGACATACATCAAAATGTGATAACAGTCTTCTTTACAGATGTACACACAGGACACACAACAAACACAAGTACAACATTAGCAGAAGCAGAGGATTCGATTGAAACTTATTTAGAGGTGTGCATACATGAAATTGAATGGGTGGGTGCATGTAAGAGGGTGAGTGGTAGTAATAGCAGTGCAGCAATGAGCATTGCAAGGCAAGGCCATTGTTAACAAAGTACTGTGATAGAAGTCAGGTATTTTTTTATTTGTAAGGCATATAATGATATGCTCTTAGCATTGGACGTTATCCTAGTAAAAAAAATATTTCAAGACAGTCGCAACCAGTGCAATAAGATATTGAAATAAAAGTGCATTTGATTAGCCTTTCGTACATTGGTAGTAGAATGGTTGAAAAACTGTTATTCAAAACAAGTTTTACGACAAAGATGCAAAATTATTGCAATACGTGTTAGTTAATGAAAATGCCATAACGTTCTTGTGTTATTGGAGTTAATTTGATTATGGGAAATGTGTGGGATATTTTTCAGAATAAGTGATTTTAAAACAGTTCACAGTTCCTATACTAGTGTTTATTGCAGAGAAAGCATAATTTTCTTGTTGGATTGCAGCGTATGTTGCACATGTAAAAAAAACAAAAACAAAACAAAAAAAAACAAGAAGAAACAAGATGATTCCAGTGCTATTAATGTTAGTTGTCTGTCAATGTGAAATAAATGTATGCAGTGAATTCTCAGTAAACAGGTTTCTTGGGTGGTTTAGTGGAAGGAAATTGTCAAACATACACATATGGGATATACTTTACAAACAGTTTATGCATATTGAATCAAACTTTTTCATACCTGCATTCTTATCATTCATTGATTCTAAAAAGCAGCTGCATGATATCATAGAACATTTTTAAATAATGTCTATATGAAATGATTTATGCCTATAAACAGTATGAATACAACAAATTAATTCAATTGCTTTCATTCTAGAATTTGTAATACATTAGTTTTAAGGGTCCAAATAAAGAATATACAAATATATTCAACATAGCAGCACATAGAATTTTCCCCAGTATCAAAATATGTTAATAGTAATAAAGAAAAATGTCCATTTCTAATATTAACAATAAACATGCAAGTAAAAATATAAGCTTCAAACCTGATGCACTCCTGCTTCTACTCTGACTTGTTTTAGATGAAGTCCTTTTCCTTTTCTTCTTTCCTCCTTCATTGTCATCCCTCCAAGCTTCAAAGAATTTCTTGATCACAACTTCTTCTTCTGCCAACTCATCAAACTTCCCTTCATCCTCGTCTTTGGTTTGGTGACTGGAGACGAGTTGAAAACGCCAACGGGCCTCGTTGATGCGCTTTGTGAGTTGAGCTATATGCTGGGCAAGATTTGCCCGGGGTACAGACGTAAGAAGATGTGCTTCAAGATGATCATCAGAGGACCCTTGGGAAGGCTCCTTGGACACCCTACTGGCAAGCTTGGCAGCATTCACATCCTCGATGCATTCCTTAAGCATCGTCAGCAGATCCTGCATGAACTTTCGGTTGGTGAGGAAACCAACCTTGTTCATCGAAGACCCAAAGTAGTTAAGGTAACTCTGCAAGCTGTTCGTAGTCTCAGAGCTAGTCCTCTTACCATATTTCAGCCGCTGCACAGCTGCGCTTTCAAGCACGTCTGTCTTATCAAGCTGTGTTGGTGTAAGCGTCGCCTCACTTGCACTCTGGCTTCTATTTTTACTTAGGCCGTTCATGAAAGATCGGTTTTCAAAGACAGATGAACTCTTCTCCAGGATTGGTGAGAAGGTGAACTCTGTTAATAGCGAACCCTCCTTGATTGGGCTCTCTACACTTTCCAGACTTGTATTGAAGCCCATGTTGTTCCACTCCTCATCCACATGACCTTCCTCTCCTCCACTGTCTGACATCACCACATCACTCTCAGGGGTTTGGATGTCTTCGTATCTTGAAAAGAGCACAGAGAACAGATTCTCAAGGATTTCAACCCTATAGGTCAGCGGAACAATTTCAAGAAGATGCTCCCGAGCTGCGGCCAGCCTACCCACTACACAAGTCTGCCAGCTTGTATTCTTATCTTCAACACTTTCAGACTTTGATGCCTTCAAGGTGTCATTCGCTGAAGATTCCTCTTGATCATCCCTTAGTTTTTCAAGAGTCCCAGATCTTGCTTTATCTTGAACCTCAGCAGATGCTATTGAAATTACAGGTAGAGTGTTAGTTCCAGGTTCATCAACCTCTTGATTAGGAGGTGGATTAGCACTGTACATCAAAGCAGATATTACATTCCCTATGGCTAGGAAGCTCCTGTAGATGGTACAATCTCGTTTCTGGTCCACTTTCATCTTGTCATCAGCAAACCTGACTGTCTTCACTTCATTGCCCTTGCTGTGTGCAGATTCTAGAAAATCAATCAAATGAATATGTTCTTAGACAAGTATGGTTTAGCAAGACAAGTAGAGCACATTATTTCAGTTTTCAATGGCTCTCAAATATTATTACTTAGATGAAATCTTATGACTACATGTACAAGGTCTACCATATTAGATACCCATTTAATTGTGTGCAGATGGTAGCAAAAGGAGGGAGTGCAATGTCCACTAACATAGATAATTCAATTAATTGCAAATTTGAAACAACTGTTCTATTTTGGCACAAGAAGTGCATGCCACAAGGATCCTGATAGGCTTTTATCAAATTGCAATAGATCGTATCTCTTCGTATTACAGGACACAGAATGAATGAGTCATTACAGTGTTTGGAACAACTACAATGAAAGTACATAAATTGCCTATTGGTCTAAACCCACTTTGACTATGCCCGTTTGTTCTCATCCCACATGGTCTAAATCCATTTCGTCTGCAACCAATTTGTCAAATTGCCACTTTGCCTATTTACCATTTTGTCTAATTCCCATTTCGTCTAATGTCCATTTCATCAAATTTCCACTTGGTCTAAGAGTAAGACCACCATGTCAATTCCGGTAACAAACTAGTACTAGACCAAATATTAATTTCGGAATTAGATGAAAAACAATTAGACCAAAAGGTAATTAGACAGGGTTGACAATTAGACCAAGCGGTCATTAGACCATGTGATAACAAGATAAAGTATTATTAGACCAACAGGAAATTAGACCAAATTGTGAGTAGACGAAATAGGTTTAGCACATGTGATATTAAACAATCAAGAATTGGACCAAATGCTGGTAGACCAAGTGGATATAAACCTACCACAGCACCTGTTGTGGACTTGTATTGATATCTATAGACTTACCTAGCTGAGGTATGGAGTTCAAGATGTGGAATCCGTCTTTGGGATCTATCAATGATAGTTTGGTGAAGTGATAGAGCAACCTCAGTACAGAATGAGTGTCTGCTCCCTGGAACATAGCTGTAGCCTTCTGTTCTAAGGAAGGATCACCATCATACTTCGCTATCAGTGGTCTGAGAAAGTTTTGTGAAAAGGAACAGGATCATTAAGAATGGTATATGTGACTCATCATATCAAAATCAGACACAAGTCGCTAGAAAGGAGTCAAACATTCCAACAAAACAATCCATTTTAAAAGGCTTTCTCCTAATCATTTCTACTCATTTTTTTTACAGAGCACACAAAAAACATTCAAAATTCAGAAAATAAAAAAAATATTTCCCCCAAATAAGATTTTTTTTTATTATTTTACCGATTTCCTAGACACTGTGCTGAATTTGTTCAGCGACTTGTATCTGATTTCGATGTGATGCATCACATATTTTTAAAAAAATGCAGCTATAAATTTAGACTTCTTTAAGTTAACAATTATGAATTATAAAATGTTTTATTTACAAAATGATTTCTTCTTTTCGCTTTTATGCCGTTTATCTGTTCCCGGAGCCTACTTCTAATACCTGTTTCCAACTCCCCAAAATTAGTAATCATGTCCTCAAAAGTTATAAGTACAATTTCCAATTAGTAAATAGTTTGTTCTAGATAAATCTGCAGTATAATTTCACAAATAAAAGTCCATTATGAAATGTTTTTCTTGACCATTTATGAAAGTAGTTGTAATAAGATGCAGAAAGCCCTCATAACCTACTTTGCTTGTTCCAGGCACCACTGGATGAGTTGTACATCTTGATGAAGTCTCTGGCAGGCCTGCTGCAACAAGTCTTCTTCACCGTCGATCTGCTAGATGCAAAATGCACATTGGTGACAAGTTACTCAAAGACCTTATTATATAATTTGGTAATCTATTTGAAAGACTCCTGTGCGTTTCCCCGTCGGAATTGTGCCACATACTGTATTTACTATTATTTTTGCGCTGAGCAGACTAAAAACACTTTCACAGGTTCTTAAATTTGCGCTGCATGCTGGTAAATAAGAAATTGAACCCATCCAATACATGCATAAGAAAGCATGCCAATGAATTTGCAGGGTTTTTTTAATTCATGTCTGATTTTTTGTGTGAAATTAATGTACTACGAATATTTCCACAAGTAGAACATTACCTAGAGACCACACTGTATTTGGCCTTTATAACATGACAAAGCTGAGAATTTAGCCTTTGTGTAATCATATAATTTGCTTTGCTTTTCTTGGCCATTTGAATGAATAACATGGTCTGCCTGTAAAGGGGATGTCACTCAAAATCTGCAATATGTATTCAAAAAGCATCAC
This sequence comes from Paracentrotus lividus, assembly GCA_940671915.1. Taxonomy (NCBI): domain Eukaryota; kingdom Metazoa; phylum Echinodermata; class Echinoidea; order Camarodonta; family Echinidae; genus Paracentrotus; species Paracentrotus lividus. Next base: position 48,914,398 of record CALNVZ010000174.1, on the reverse strand, counting down.
ATAATTAGAGTTCATTGAACAAATTCCAGTTATAGCCGTAGGAAAGATGCGATCCTTTTTGTTTCATAGTTTATTGTTTGAACACTTTTTTGAAAATGAAAAAAATGATGAATAAAGTGTTTTTATAATGGACATATTTTTAAAGTCAACAATTTTGATTTAATAACTATCTACAGCTCAGGCAAAAATTATAAGACCAAGCACTTTTTCATACGGGTTTCAATGTTTTGAATCTTTGCAAAGAAATCAAAGACAGGATGCAGGGACACAAGCCAGTCAAAAAGAAAGAACTATTTTAATTCTTGAAGCAAGAATGGACTGTAATGACAAGAGAGAAGAAACCATTACGAATAATAGCTTGGTCTAATATTTTTTTCCGAGTTGTACATATATCTATCAAACATATTTATTTTTGTTCATTTTCACAAGGTTACCTACTTGTTTTCTCCATAGAGTATCTAGTAGTCTTTGAGCAGCTGAACAGCTATCCACATGCCCCCATCCAAGGAGTAAGATGAGAGGTCTAAGAGGTGTAAACTCATTAGGCTGCAGGAGATTACTCAGTTCATCATACATCCTCTCTCGGATCAATGTCAGGGATAACTCCTGCAAGATGCACATAGATTATAGAGATAGAGTGCATGGTAGTAATATAGAATCCTTACCAAAAGAAGCTTTTTTTTGTACCAAAATCTGTGATGAATAAAATACCTAGAATGATAATGATATTTATGTTCTTGTACATAGATGTTTATGAATTTATATTATTGCTGTATATGATGTTAGCATGTCTGATTAGCTTCCAAAGAAAAGTTCAGATATCTAATTTCAAATTAACTAAAGGGGTAAAAATTATTCTTTTCAAACATACTTTTCCTTAGTGTAAAACACTCCATGTCACCCGTTCCCAGGCAGGGGTCTATGGAAAATTTGAGTTGTAACAAAATAAACTTGTCATCAACAGGTTAAACACAAAATTAACTCATTTATTTTTTTCACTATATTCCACTGGATAGGTTGTACATTTGTAATCCTACTGTACACATAAAACTGCACTCCTTTTAATTTGTCTCCAAAAAGAGATTACTTACGACAATTTTGCTGAGCACATGTTGATCATTCTCCAAGACCCAATGGAAGAGCTTTCTCCAGCCATCCTCTCTATCATCTATCTTAGAGAAGGCATAGTTGATCCTTAGCTCTGGACTCATGCACTTCAGCTGAGGATGACTAGTGTTAACATCCCTCTCCAGCCGCTCCCATCTTACACAGGACTGAACCTTCAGAAAGGATCTCAGCAAGACATCCGAGTTACGACCCACCAGGATGGCAGTGAGTGAAGCTTCACATAGCAATCCTGGGTTGTCAAAGGAAAGCCGAAGCAAGCTTGTGAAAACGTCCTCAATGTCGAGCTTGAGTACGTCAGAGACGGGAGGATCTAAATAGTTCAGAAGACTGTAAATGGATTGCACTGTTTGTTCTGGATTGCTTTGATCACGCACAGACTCTAATGATGAGATACAGTCCTTTAGGCAAGCAATGTAGAGTTGATGCAGAGATAGGTTGTATTCTTCAGCTCTGTGTTGGTTTGGGAGGAGGAGAAGTTGGATGATGGTGTGACCAAGGGTAACATCTTTGGTTAGAGTTGAAAGCAGGAATTTAAAGCAGTCTTTGGATAAGTGATGCAGTGGTGCTTGTTTCTGAACCAGTGTCTGCTGATCAGGCTTTAGCTGCAATTGTACAGCCTTGTAGTACATATACACTTCCTGTAATAAGAAAAACAAAGAACAACCACTATAAGAGGGGGGGGGGGAAGTAAAAACAATTTATGTACACTTTACAAAAAATGATACTGCAGATTCACAATACAGAGACATTAAACACCATGAATGAAACGTAGCTTGAATTTTATCTCCTTACATTCATAGCCTTGCTAGCAAATAACAATATTGATACCCATACTTCAAAATAACTTTCTTACCTATTTCCTATTGTTAAATATTGTAAGAAAAGGAAAAGGTTGCAACAATTAAGAATCATCATATGATGAGAGTGGAGAAAATAAATTTAGTATGCTTTTCAACAAAATTAAATCAATTGGATGTCGTTGTCCTATAATACCCTCTTTGCATAAATCTGTTGTTGCTTTCTTACCTGTAAAACTGCAGGGCCAGCATCATACTTGGCAAGGTACAGCAGTAACCTGAATTCAACATCTCTATAATCATCAGCTGATAAACCCTAAAGGACAAAGTAATCATTACAAACCCATAAACTTTTGAAAATAGAAACGAAAATAGAAATCTAAATAACAATTGTACATTTCATACATCTACACTTTGCAATTGAGAACTTTCCAAAGAGCAGTTACAAAGTAGTATAGGGCTCATATATCTTCAATCTATTTCTTATATATGGCCATACGTTTTAAGTTGGGCCCGTGTTGTGTGACACACTCAAAATTTGTACTAAACGTGCGCATTTCCTTGAAAGTGGCTGTAACTTTTTAAACATTTATACCCCACAAAAGTATACATTTTCTGGAAGCTGAATGTCTGAGGAGTTCAGAAATACGCTTAAAATTAACATAGGTGGCGCCCTTGAAAGATTATGAATCTTAAAGCCTGAAAAATTCAAGAAAAAAATTGCAAAAAAAATACTGCTTACCCTACAACATTATTTACTGCAGATTTTAACTTATCACATTCAGAGCTTTCCAAACAAGTATAACTTTTTATACCCTTTGAGAGTTTACCGCATTTTGCTCCAGGCTGGAAAGATAACTTCGAAAATTTCAATTTTTTTAAGAAAATGTACCTTGTTGCCGTGTTCTAAGTACTGTAAATCGCTGTTTAAGATACTAGACACGTGATGAAGGATCCTATATAAGTAGCAAAGTAGTATTGACATGTAAAGTCCCTTTGTCTTGGTAAACATTATTAACCATAATGTCGCATATAGAAAATTTTAGAGCCCTTTAGCTGTAAAGAAATTGTCATTCATATAGTACAGTCACAATGTACTGCAGTGTACAACACTAAATCGGTTATAATTACTTGAATTATGGATCATAAACAAGCTAAATTACAATGTAAGTGTTTGAGAAGGGTGAATGCATTTCAATTAAAAAAAATCCATCTCTGAACATGATTTAACTCTGTTTTACAGCACATGTACCATATTTGCTGCACGGCTCCTCCTCCAGCCCTGACTCTCGTTAATTAACAGTTAATTAACAGACAATGATGAAATGTTAACATTTGGCCGTGTGTTATAAGTTCGCCGCCTTTTGCGTTACATGCCAATTTTCTACAAACAGCACTTTTCCCACTTCAAGGACCTATATCTCGAAAAGTATACACCCTACTATATCAAAACTATACATTTTCTGAAAGGAAATTCTTTTAGGAATCTAAATCTGCATTGAAAAATTATACTAGGTGCAAGATGAAAAAGTTATTACGAAAAATTTCAGAAAATTTACATTTTTAAAAATGTCATTGTTTTTATAGTCCAGTCATCCATAATCACCCAAATATTAATCATATTATTATATTCTGGTACAGAATATTCAGACCTTTTTAACAAGGTATAATTCATTATGGTTTACAATTTTAAAGTGAAAAATATAACGATCTGAAATTTAGCCCTGAAAAAATATCATTTTTCAAATCATGAGGGGGTTGGGTCCTGCCAAGTACTGTTGCACCGTCAACATATTGTTTAAGTGATATGATGGTATAAAGCAGTTTATTAGCTTTAATTTGGTGCTAAATATACAATCATAGTCTAAAAATTGGCAGAGATATTGCATTTTTCCCAAAGGTACTACAATATCTCTAATTCCTAATGACTTTGTACAGGAGGCATAGCTTTTTTAGGTCAAATAACGATTGTTGAGTCTTCCAGGGTACTATTGTAACATCAAACCTATTGTTCAGTGATTTCATGGTATAAAGCAGTTTATAAGCTTTAGTTTGGTTCCAAATTTACAGTTGTAAGCCAAAATTTGGCAGAGAAATTCCAGTTTTCCCCAAATCAAACACAAAATGTAAAATTTCCCATTGACTTTGTACAGGCGTCTCCGCTTCCGGCGTCTCCGCTTCCGGCACCACCCCTACTGTCCCAAACGTAAACCATTGCAACTCCACCAGAATGTTTCCTAGAACAATGAAACTTCACAGGGAGCTAGCACAGTAACATATCTTCAAAATGATATCAAATTTGTTACATGAACTTTCTTACTTTGGAAAAAATTGATATATTAATGCTGAAAAATAGCAAAAAGCATAACAGCACCACCCTATTTGGGTGGTGAGTTCATAACACACAACCATTTTTCAAAACATGTATTTTGTTGCCCTTCATGAGAGCTTTAATTTATCACCAAATTCAGCTATATAGCTTGTATAGTTTTTAAGTAAATCAATAAACAAAATCATATTTGAGGAGCAGATGTCACAACTCCACCTTTTTAAGGGCTCAACTCAAAACCCATGGCCATATATAATGGCAAAGGAAAAATAGTATATTTCCATTTACATGTAAATCATTAATCATTCTCTCTTAATAGCTTTACAACAAGGCAATTTTTGAATAACTACAACTATCATCCACACTTTTGCTAGTCTAAACACATGTTTCTTAAATGTAAAAGGATGGCTAATAGTAGAATTGCGAAGAATATTCACCTCTTTCTGTCCAGCCTTATGATTCAGATGAAGTGATGCTAACCAGGCAAGCTGATGAGGAGATGAAATACTATCCAAACCAAGACTACAAATAATATAAAGAAAGGAAATAAAAAAAAGAAATCAAATACATATGTATGTTTTGATGTGTGAGTGCTTTAAAAAAAAATACAAACACTTACCAGTAACTGATTTAACAATATGCAAGTAACTTGCATTAGTGTGTGATTTTGATTAAAATTGGAAGATTAATGAAATTTGCAATAGACTAAACCTACTGTAACACCCATACATTGAACATGTAAATAAAATGTTTTTGGTAGTTAGCAATGTAATCATGGTACATTAATCAACATTGCTTTTCGTATATACTTTCATTTAGAACAGCTAAACAACATTAAAGGGCCCTGAAACCAGGGAACTCTGGCTACCAACATCTACGTCTCCACCCATTTACATGTAAACAGTTCCATCCCGCAAGCGATGTGTCTGACAAACGCACCGTGTGTGTTGCAAGAGCTGTGTAAAGGTGAATGGGAGAAGACATAGATGGCGTTAAACAGAGATCACTGGTTTCAGGGCTAGGGCCTTTTAAATAGATGATCTATAGATATGATATAAAAATTTAAAAAGCTATATGTACCTGACATCATGAGGGTATTTGATGATAGCTTGAAGTACAGCCCTAATATCTACATGATCATCAGACCCCTGTAGATGTTCAAGGCTAGTTGCACAAGCACTTGCCAACTCCCACTGACCAAGGTAGAGATGATTGAAGAAAGCAGTCAAGAGTTGGTCCTGTGTGACTGACACTTCACGTCCAAACGGATGAACTCCAGACCCCTTGGGACAGTCAGGCACATACTGACCGGACAAAGTAGCCATCGTGTCAAGGATTATATCTGTGATGAGAATGATACGTAGTTACCCCATGCATTATTTAAAATGTTATCTCAATCAAAATCAATTTGACAGTCTGGCATAAATGAAGATAGTGTGGGACAACTACTCAGTCTCTGAGACTAAGTTAGACCATGTACCAGTATGTGATACTTAGATCTTCTTCAGAATGCAGTTGGTAAAAGAAGAAAATTAGATCTACCCCACACACCAACACACACACCTAAGCTATATGGAACTAGTGGAAAATTCAATGAGATGACTTTCAGAAAGCAAACTTTATTTTTCATGATTTAAATCATTATTCAATAAATGTTTTAAATTTACTTAATTTCTTCTTAGATGAAATATTATGTTTAAAGGCAGGGGCTGATGTCATTTGTACATGATTGAAATTTCAAAGAAAACACTTAGGATCTACAATAAGATTGCATGGTCAATTTGAAATGGACCTTGCATAGAGAAGTGCTGTGCACTGGAAATTTTTCTTTGAATGGAGAGTGAATACAAAGAGGGTGTGATTGTACCACTGAAGCCCAAGCAGACATGTTCCCCCCCCCCAAAAAAAGGGTCTAAAAATTCCACCAAATTAGGATTAAAAAGATGAGGCAAGATTTTTGCGTGAAGACTTTCAAAAAATGAACTCAATTTCTATGATTTTTCATCACTAAAATACATTGTTTTTACTTTACATTATCCAATAACTGGGTGTTTGAATGTTCATGTTACTTTACTTGCTAGCTGCTTTTAATTTTATTTCTCTGTTCTAGAGTGAAATCAGAGATGCCAAGTTAAAAAAAAAATGTTCGTGAGATTTTCAGGAATCAGTGACAGCGTGTAGGACGCTGAGTATCATTCGCATCGTGTTTGGAAGCGCAGTGCACGCTAACGTTAGACATGTGGCACATAGTTATTAGGAAGCTTTCTTGCATATAACGGTCGCCTACATGCAAAATATCGCACTCGCAGGTCTTAACATGCTTAACGCGCAAGAAAACTGCTTATTTTTAGGGAAAAACGGGAGTGTTTTTTAATTTTTTTCAACGACAGTGAGTATACGTCGTTACATTACTGTCCTCGTACTGGAGCGGAGGTCCATGGACATGGTTTTTCTCCAAAGTTTTTTCTACTTTTTCATATAGATCTAACAGTTAGATCTAACAATTAGGATCTAACGTTAGGTCTATAAAAAAGTTAGATGTCAATAATATATCGACTCTAAATATAAGCCCTCCTATATTGTAAGTTATATTTCATAGTCCAAGGCCCTAATCGAATCAGAAAATAGGCTTTCAATAATTTGACTCGTCGAAAGACATTTTTTGTGAAAAAAAATAATGTGTCGACTGTCAATGTCAATGACATCGTTATCATAGTTAGTAAATCTACTAACGTGAATTTCAACGAATGGGACACAGGCCTACGCTAAAAGGGTACTGCTATGCCTCAAAAAATGATGATTAAAAGCACAAATAACAGCTTAAAACATCAAAAATACATCAGCTCAAAACAGATGCAGTGTATATAATTTGTGAGAAAACATCATTACCCTAAATATGTGCTACATACATGTCTGCCATCACTTGTTGACTTCGAAAATCGCCTTTCGCCGTAATCTTAAGTATGCAAATTAGATGATAAAAACACTTGATCACATGATGTGGCTTAAGCGTTCAATGCTATATAAGCAATAATTTATCGCTGGTAAATGTGCATCCGTCGATAGCTCAGTTGGTAGAGCGGAGGACTGTAGAGGTTTATTCACTGACATCCTTAGGTCACTGGTTCAATTCCGGTTCGACGGAGTGGTCAACTTTTTTTTTTTTTTTTTTGGTACTACTATTTATGCATTATTTGCATTAAAACATGATAAATTCAATTTTATGATTATCTAGTTCTTCAACTTGAAAATAATAATTTGACTGAAGTACTAGTAAGTTGATCTTATATATACCTATGCATTTTGAACCCCTTAATTGGAACAACAGCTTTCAGCTGAAAAGGGTGTGAGGTAATATATTTATTTATTTATTATTTATTTATTTATTTATTTATTTATTTATTTATTTATTCAAAATATTTATTCAAAATATTTATAAAGGATTTGAAAAAGAAAAAAAAATCAGATCATCATCAAAGCTGTTTCATCGATGTCCTGTTAACATAATTACACAATATCATTTCCAATTCTAGCCATTAGCCAATAGAGGCAAAATGTATTTATTTAGAAAATAAGCCTAACTGTATAAAAGCGAAAGTAGGTTTATATGCGGAAAACAGTGCCAGACCAATATCAGATTAGGAAAAATGGCACCCTCAAACTTAATCGGCGTCAGGCACCTGACAATGTACTCGTACTCTCTCTCTCTCTCTCTCTCTCTCTCTTTCATTATCTTTCTCTCTCGAGTTTCTCTCTCTCTCTCTCAAATTATTGTCCTGACACACTTATACTCTACAGATGACTCGACGATCAAACAAGATCACGCATAATTATATAAAGAACTTAAAGATAAAAATAAATAAATAAATAAATAAAATAAATTGTATACATGTATATCACAAAATATTCAAATTAATAAGCTTTTATTTTCTTCTTTGGTAAAACTTTTATTTAAGATGAAAAAAAAAAGAAACATTGAATAAACCTTACAAAAGAACATCGTTTTTTTAATAGTTTTTTTTTATGTGATTTCTAATTAATAATTTGGTGGTTTATGGCATAACTTAACCTACTCCAACGAAAAATCACATATCAGACCCCCAGTTTAAAAAAAAAAACATTTTTGCGCCCCGGTTGACTTTTCAAAAGTTGGCACCCCAGACATAATATTCAGACCTGTGGCCAAACAGCATATTGAAATGTTTTATTAAATCATGAAATCTATATTCTATAATGACATTGGAACAGGTCATTTTAAAGCCGTTTCTTTGTTGTTCTTTCCGACAACCTCCTGCGGAAATGCATTTAGAAAACAAACTGATGCGAACGATTTTCCCTTGTTTCAATGCATAACCTGTTTTAAACAAGAAACAAAAATGGCCAGTGCAAAGCGCGAGCGGAAATTTGAGTGATCTAAAACCATAACATTTCATGCGTTATCAGGAGATAATCACTCCTCAGGAACATAGTTACTGAAAAAGCCCCTTAAGGAAAAAAATTATGTAAGTGCCAGGCGCGAGCGAATGTTTTTTCTCATTTATTGTATAAAAACCCTAATCCCAAGACCAATTTGGCGCCCCTTAGTTTCATATCAATTTCCCCCTACCCCTACAAATTGACGAGGCCCATACTGTTAATCATCAATATTTTTATTTGGCGGTCCTAAGTTAAACATCAATTTGCCCCTCCCCGCTACTTTTTCTTTTCTTCTTTTGCCCCATTTTTTTCACTCACGATGATTTTTTCCTTCTCTCCCCCTCTCCTCCTGTTTCCTCCTAATTTCTCTCTTTATCTTTACTTTTCCTATTTCCTATCTTCTTCCCTTTCATCTTTTCCCCCCTTCTCCCCCGTCGCTTCTTTCCCCCTCTCCCCCTTCCCCTATGGGGGGGGGGAGGGCATAGCCCCGTAGAAATCCCCTTGGTACGGTATAATATAGTCGCATTTTGAAACTGAGTACTATAATCGAATTATATACACGTGCATTGGTCCTCCATTTGTTTAAATTATAATTTCAGCATTTCAAATTGGTCCAATCATTATTGATGAGGTGCTTTGAACTTCCATCTTCGTTGATTCCACGACGTCGCCTCTGCGATCATGATGCGGGCCATTCCCCGGGCGTTTCTTGCCTGTCGACCTCGTAATGGAAGCGGTGACTCAGGAGGTGATATTGATCCGATCTCGGGAGCACTGAAGCCAGGCTGTGTCTCCGGGAGGGGTGGTAGGCAACGTGCCAATAATTTACTTTTAGCTGAATCTAGGCTTCTCCCGCTAAGTGAATCATTAAAAGAGTTGGACCATTTTGAGAGACTTGACTTTTGCCCGCTTGAGACTTTTTGCATGGGCGCTGGAGGTAGATTTAGAGGCTTCTCAGCATTACTGCTTTTTTGACACGTTTCCTTTTTATGTTTCTTACAAGATTCCCCCAAAGAAGTAGAATTTGAATCCGTGCTTTCTAAACATTCAGCATGATAGAGATGGGCGTTATAACGAAACCTTTTAATCCTGTCTTTTCCTTCAAGTCCTTTGGATCGACTGGTTCCCAAAAGGGGTGGGTTCTTGCCTATGGTAGGGGATTTAGTCTTATAACCTCTTGAAGTTGTGTCATTTTCATCTCTACGTTGTGTATTGGGTTTAGTAGTTGTAATCTTCTTCAAAGTGTGTTGAACTTCCTTCTTATCCTCCCTAAATCGCTCAAAATGTACACGATGATGTTGTTCTATGCTCCGAACTTTAGCTCCTAACCGAACATTCTCCATCTCATTCAATCTTAGTGCCCGCTGATAACGGCTGGAATAGAGCGATGGTTTCTCGCGGGGACGACATTTCTCAACACCGTCATTTAAAGTTGCAGATATGAAGAAAGATGTGGTTTAGGGTAGGGTATAGTGTAAAGTCCCTGGTTGAAGTTAGTCATTCGATTAGTGTATGGAATTTATAGCGGAGCCATTGTCGCGGGAGCAAATGTCATGGATTCGTTTCCAATGCGGAAGCTCATCTCAAGCAAAAATTAAGAACAGTTTCTATCAGGGAAATGCACCAGTTAAGAGTGATTTAGTGTGTCAATGTGCTCGCTAAAAATGTCTACATGAAATATCAGTCCGAATCTTTGGCATATTTTAGTGTTAATTTCGCGCCTTTATTGGATATTGGATATGAAGGATCCGTTCGGTCGTGAACCATGAAATTAACATTCTTGAAACCCAGGACGGCTAAAGCAAATATTACCTAGTCAGCTTTAATTACCAATTGATATAAGAAGTTAAGTTTTATACGAATTTGTTATGAAAACCGTGTTTAAACCAAGAAAAAACTTATTAAACCTATTAGATAAAGAAATAGACAGATGCTAGTTAAAATAAAAAACTGCATCTTAAAATGGTCATTGTATCATCATACGTTTGGACTGCTGCATGTTCACGTTTTAAATATAATTTCTAGGTAGCTCTTAAGCCTACTTGTTCATCTAGAGGCCTAAGAATTATCTAAGTGGTTTTTATCATTTGTGTTATACACACTTCTAAATGAACCACACCTTTGCTCTCTCAAAATATAACCACTAATCATGCTGAAGGGACGTTCTACCATGACGGTTTAAAAATAGAAATATAGCCTTGAGCAATCTATTTTTGTTCATTTTCTCCTCCTCACATAAACACACTCTCCCCTTACATCCTGTCAGATTTTATTGAAAACACAGGAAATGTCTGTCTTTCTGGGTAAACATACCAGCACAAAACTGATGTCCGGGTATATATCAAATAAAGAAAAGAAATTGAATGGTTTTGTTCTAAACATTTTCTGTGCATATAAAAAGATTTGTGTAAGGATTTGAAATGCATATAAAACGGCTAAGTTGATTTCACACAGCTCCAATCACCACACATTTCTGAGAAGTTCTTATTCTTTAAAAAAAAAATGAAAAGGATGATACAGGCACATTGAAAAAATAAAAATGTATTAAATGTCAATAAAGATTGAATGAGTATTAGGGGGCGACCAAGAAAAGAAGAAAAAGAGAAACAATACCAAGATGATGAAAAGAGAAAAGTTGATTGCAAAACATCATATAGTTAATAATAGAAAACCGTTTTTCGGGTGCAATATATTCATAAAATGAAGCACTATTACAACCATTTCATATGCAACAAGTTTTTAAAGTTTATTGCACTTTAGTACTGCAAAAACCAATTCTAAACTGTAAGTGGAACACATCAAAAGGGTTCCCATAGAAACCAAGGCAAAATTCATTTTAACAAACACAACTTTAATTAAAAACCAGATAAACTTTTTTGGTTAGTATTAAGCTTTTGCTCAATTAGCCATTAGAACATATAGTGAGTTGATTTACATTGTAAGAAATACTTCATGGTTTTGATATTTAATATCATCATTTATATGCCCATTTTTTCAGCCTAAATTTATCATATGATCAGTGCACCTTCTCAATACAAATTTAAATTAATATATATTCTGCTGTCACCTAAACATAGCCTTGCGACAATGCCCAGAGGAATAACGGCCCTATGGCAAAATATTTCACTTTAAACCTGGGCCGTAACCAAAAAATTTTGCCGAAATAGAACAGGCAGAGTGAAGGATGACAAAACAAAATGGGTCATAAAACTGACCCTATCTAAACTGAAATTTGTTATCATTAATATACTTCAAAACGTTTGCGATACAATACCAACCATAAAAGAGCACCTTTCATATAAACTTCTAGGAAAAATTTACTTTTCAAAATTAGCCAAAGTAATAAAAAAAGACAATGAAAATTAATGACCCCAAAATAATGGATGTTAAAAAGTGGTTTTATAGCGAATGTTCTTATTGAAGGGTCAAACCTTAATCATTCAGAAAATTATTCACAAAATATTATACATATTGCATCACATACCAAGCTGAATTCCAAAGAATGTTTCCAGAATTTCTATATGTACAGAAAATAAATGTACCCTTTCCCCATTGAGAGAAAGACACACACATCTGTTAGATTTGATGTATCACACATGCATAGATGATAAAAGATTGCATGTAAATTAAAAAAAACAAAATCAAATATACAAAATTTCAAGATAAAGTTAGCAGCAATATTAAAAAAAAAAAATAGTCAAATGTAGATATTGCTCAATATGGGCAAAAATCCATAAACTTACAGAACATACACTGCATAATAAACCAAATAACACTTGATAATTGTGTAAACTTTCTTATCACCCAATAATATTAAGAACAAACTCATTAAATTCATAAATAAAGAATTTGTTTGTGTCTATGTCTTAAAATACACAGAATGTCCATATTATGGCAATGGTTCAATCCAAACTGTACATTTTTTAAGAACTAAAATAAGATTTAACAGGGAAGTAATGTTACTACGCTTGTACAATACAACTTGGGCAAAAATTATTAGACCAAGTTCATTTTCTGTTCTGGGACAAGTGGTCCATTTGCATGAGTAATGAAAGGTCTATACTCGCATGTCAATGATATAATTGTTGAAGAATGTACTGGTATAGAAGTACAGTTAGTCTGTGTTTAATATGTTTTATGACCATATAAAGTGAGAAACAAACACATTGAAACCCTTAGGAAAAAGAAATTGGTCTAAGAATTTTTCACTGTGCTGAATATATTTGAAATTTACCTTTCACAATATGTATAAACCGAACACTTGATTAATGATTATCTAAAAGACAATAACCTCGTATCTCATTAGATTTTCATTGTATATTGTGTTGTATAACATTTCCATGCTAATTGTTCATATGTAACTATGTAACACCAAAATAATAAGAGTATGAATCCTAAACAAAGTGCTTTATTATATTATATGCTTTGCATAGTAATGCCCAATACAATTATGTTTGCCATTAATAAGGCAGATATATAAAATCATACATTTGTCAAGATATATCAAGAAAAAATAGTTTAACATGATGGATATTATTGTGATTTTTTCAAGACAGGGATATGTCAGATTAGATGCAATGCAATATATAAATATGCAATTCAAATGAAAAAAAGATATTTTCTTGTAAATGTATCAGCATATTCCACAAAAAGTGCCTCATTTATACAATAAATAAAAACATAAACATGAATAATATATAACTTATACTAAAAATTATTGTTTACATGTACCTCTTGACACACAAGTGATTTTATTTTTTTATAAATGTATATACAAAGTTCTATTTCAGTCCAGAAATATGTGCCTATTTCAACTTCTGTGTAAAGTAAGTTTGTTTCATATTTGCAGTTGGAAATCACTTATTGCAAAATGGCTAAAATAAAAAGTCACCAAAGCAAATCTCTTTTAACAAATAATTGGTCTTGCGTATTTATGAACCAACAATAAGGAGTTAAAAGTCATCTCTCAAAGAATTAAACAAATGTCACAAAATCAGTGATTTAAAATAAAATATTAAACATGCTCTCATTAAGTATAGGTGACATTGTGTATACTATTTGATCTTGTTTTGAATTGATTGATAAATTTTAATCATAACCTTCAAAAGTAATTATCTATATTTTTTAGAATAAATCTACACTGTACATGGGAATATGAACAGCAAACTGCAAATTTGAAATTAAAGTATCAAACAGTCACTTTATAAACTCTTACAATAAATTATAGACCGAGCATACATACAAATTGAAAGTTATAAAATAAAAATTAAACCTGGTGTATAGTTTTGGTAACAAAAAAGGAATTGGCATAAAACCAATCAAATGTAGTCTCATGTTGTCCATATTGCACTAAAAGATATGTGTGGGAAATCTTGTGATATTTCTTTCATGATTTCTGGTAAATTTCAGTGAAAAGGTTTGTATAAAACATCATGTAACGGTTCTCCATTGGTTTTCCATGTGAGCGTTGACTCAACGCTGACATGAGTCGGATTCCCGACTTTCCACGTTTTATACTTATACTGTGAAATAAAGACTCTGAAGTGATAATTCAAGAAATATAATTTTCTTCATTATAGTTATAAGATTCAATCTTTCATATTATCTAACTGTGAATTCAAATTAAAATTTTCCTTCTCCCAAAACTATACACCAGCTTTAAGACCTTCTGTTTGGAGGAAAAAGAAATGGTCCATTCACTTTCTTTCTCTCTCTCAGAAACTTCCAAAACACAAGATAAGCTTGAAGTAGCATTTGAGTTCTTCATTGTTAGAAAATCATCGTAATGAATAAAACATTCTAAAATCTTCTGTTGAAATTCATGAGTATAAAATCTCTATAAAGAAAGAAATATTGAAAAGGTTGGAATGAATATTACAGACAAAGTATTAAGCAGAACACTCTGACAAGCATTTCTTACAATCCTGCCAGAACATGAGTAATTGATTTGTATCAAACGGCTACATAAGGCAGGAAAGATATACTCTTCAGTAATCGGCTTTATTTTGAAGTCTTAAATACCATGTTTACAAAGTGACTTGGCTCGAATGTCGAATCCTCAGGAAGGGTCCAACACGGCAAAGAGTGAACCTGTGATCGTGTTTATACAAAACAAAAAAGCGAGTTCAACACAGATCACGATCGAAAGTGGAGAGACATTAGAATCATGTATTGTGATGTGTAGCCGAATTCCATCACTGATCTTAAGGTCATCGAGTTAAACACCAGGTTTCTGTTTACACACAGAAAAATTGCCGAGTCGAACTCGCCTCCCAGATCTATACCTGCAATTCCAACATGGCAAAAATTCGTGCGTCAGACCCTCAAGCCAAGTCACAGTGTAAACACGGTAAAACTCTCATATCCTGCAGGTATTGTCATCCATAAAACAAAAACCTGGGATATCATGTACATCATCAACCCCCTTGTTCATATCTATTACACAGACAGAGATGTTCATGTATTAAAAAAATTATGCTTTACTGTGGGATACATAATATTAGTCCTTACAAAATAGAACATAAAAACCACATACTGAGTTTCAGTTATCAAAATTTCAGCCTAATAAGCCCTTGCTCAGGGCATGAGCACTCTAAAGCTTTTCATTAAAGACTGTGATATCCTTCTGCAGGCAAAAATCTTCCATTTATAGTGTTTGAGAGGATATAGTAGTATATCAAAGACTACATCTTCCCACAACATGATTAAGCTCAAATGTATTTGTTTTTCATTATATTGCGATTATCAAAATTCATTCTCAGTTTTTCGTACCTCGTAAATTAAACCACACGGTGCAAAATTCAAATCGACCGTTGACCGTTAGCACAGAGAATAATGCACGCAGATACACCGTGTGTATATTGCTGTGTGTGGTCCGTGCTGAGCAAACGAGCTGCACGCACTGTCATATCAACGATGTTGATGGAGAGCTGGTCTAGATTTGTAGTCAGATTTTCGTTTCTTAATACTGATCTAGGCAACCTATGACAGTAAGATTGAATAGACAGTATAGGTCGATCGTATTCTAAAGTTACGCCAATTTGCATTATTTTTCGCAATTTGTGAAAAAGGATGACACTACCTTTAAGAGAAAATATTTTCATGCACCAAATACATTTTTTTTTCTGTTCAGCCTTGTTGTCTAATGAAATATTTACATAACAGTACCACAAAATAGGGATCAATCACTAACTTACCAGCTGCAAAGTATAACATACAGTATGTCAGTTTAAACAAAGAAATTACACTCTAAAGGTGAAAATTGCCAAATGGCCCAAAACAGCAAACACATTTGGATATCAACTCCAAATCATTTCTTTGTAGAGCTTGAAATGAAAACATGGTTCCTGTCATGTTCTGTTTCTGGTTTCACATAGTATTGGGTACAACTTCTTATTTCCAAACATACCATTTTATTTTTCAAGCTCTTTTATTCTTTATGAACTGAATGTCTCACATAGTTTTGGGAACAATTTCATATTTTGTACCATATTACCAATTCATTTGTTCTTTATTGGTCCCCTTCAGGGAGAGGCAGGAGATCTATTGATTTCTTGAAGATACTGGTGAAAGGACCATGTTGGAAGGCATGATAGAGTAGGCATAGTGATGATCAAGGTAGTTGTGCTTCCAGAAAGAGGCGTAGATAAGCAATGCTTAGAGGCACCCTCACAGATAGGAACTGACTAAAGGCAGCTGGGACATCCTTACCACACAAGGCAACCTGTTTAAAAAAAAAAAAAAAAAAAAAAACACATTCTATTACTGAACATTTAGAAAATATCATGGGAAATGAAATGAATTTAAGAAGTTTCTAGGATTAAAATTATGAATATTACTTCAAATTTCTGAAAGAAACATACTGTAAGGATAAACTTAACCCTTTACTATAATCTATGGCACTATGGCTTACCGCATAAATGGGATATACTATCTGGGTGTTTGCCCACACAAGAGAATCCCCATTAGTTTTCCATTTGAGCTAAACTGGGACCCAGTTTTATATCATTATCATCAAATACAAACACTAACATGAGTTTTTATGTAATATCATGCTCATTACAATTGTTTTAGAATACTATCTTAAAATTCAAATAGTGAACAAAACCTTCTTTAGATCTCCCAAATTCATTACCAAACACTAAATATTTGCAATACTTCATGATCATCACTATGAAATTGGTTTTAATGAATATTTGTCAATCTCAATACGAAGAAGCAGCAACTTACTTGAGTAATGTAGGTGACCATTGAGTACTGATTCCCCACAGGTTCAATCACCCATCCACTAGGCTGCAGGTGACCTCTGACCAGCGTCTCATCTTCAGGACAGTCTCTCCATTCAACGGATCGGCTTGATACTATGTGACGATCACCCTATGGAACATTCAAGCGAAATTCTTTTGGTCATGAGATAGGAAGACACTGTCTATAAAAGTAGTTTGGAAAGGTTAATAACAATTCACCAAAGCATTATTGTGTGCTTTAAGTCTTTTTGAGTGACAAAAAATGAAAAGAGCTGAACCCTTAACCCTAACTAGGCCGGGGTATTTTGGGAGTTGATATGGCCGGGGGGGGCCTCCCAGGCCAGGCCCCCCCTCGAGATCTCGGCCGTCGACCGCACGGAAAATAGGCATGCATGTCGCCCGTGACCTAATCTACACAATTGTATAGTTATTTTTTTCATGAAAATTGTTTTTTAATTAATTATGCTAATTTATGCATAATTAATGTTGGAAATAATACTTTTTGATCTAACTTCCTACATACAGCTCCAAATGTGCTCACTTTTGGTGTGAATATTCTTTATAGCCTTCCTATCAATTGTACTTGAAAAAAATTGCGGTATCACAATTAATTTCTGATGTATTTTATTGTTTTTTTAAATTTCTTATGTATTTCTTTGTTTTTTCGACCTTTTTATTTTCATTGTTTTTTTTATGAAATTTGTTGGGGACAATTCAACAATCATAAAAAGCATATAATCAAGTAATTTGAATCAGTAAAAGCAAAAATAATCACTCATTTATGAATTTTAGCTGAAAACACATTTTGTATTGACTTTGTACATGAAATCACGTTTTTGAGCAATTTTGGGTCTGACGCACGTGTACAAAATAATGCGTGACTCGCGAACCGGGTACCCGGATGTCGCAAATTTGGTCTTAAAAGATGCGGAAGACTTGGAGGAAAAAAGTCATGCCACATCGCGGCGAGAGCTTTTCGCGTTGCGAACATATTGCGCGAAACGTCGAGGGGGGGCCCCCCTCCCCCCGGCCTAGTTAGGGTTAAACCCCAAAAGGTCTTACTAACTAGAACTTGGTTTTTGAAAGTTATTTTCTGCCATAGAATTAATTTCGAAGAATTTTTTTTAATGGGTCTAAATTGTGTTATTAACCTTTTAAGATAGTCCAATTGTGAATAGTGAGATACCAATGACTAGCTTGGAGAAAAATATATACAGCTTTGGGAAATAATCTATTAGTCAAGACCACTTTCCTACAAAGCTTCCATACAGTCTGGTCTAACAAATATTTTCCAAGCTGTATACAAAACATTAAACAGATTAACATCAATACAGCAATATGAGAGCTAGCAAGTCAAGTGGATTCTGCTTAATCAAATAGCCTGATTATATAGGTGGCAAAGCTCATTAAAACCCCTGCTTTTTCCTACTCTATATGCACATTTAAAGCTGTTTTAAAAAGTAATTTTTTGGAAGTTAAGATTTAAAAAAAAAAATGATAATTCTTATTCAATTCTGAATAATGTCATGAAAACCTAGAGGACTTACCAATGTTTTACATACTTGCAGCACACAGAAATCTCTTGATTCCTTCTTCAAGAGTTGAGGCACTTCATGGACCATGTGATCTGAATAATATAACAATGGATACCAGAGTCACTAGTACAACAATATCAGCTACAGCATGCTACAGCAAGCTACAGAATAGTCTATAGAGTGCGTCCCAAAAAAGTAAGCCCAAATTTGTTCCCTTCATATTAAAATTCTATAGCTTGTGTGACCTTGATATTTATTTCATAATAAAGATTAACTCATATTCTATTCAATGATACCAAACTTATACCTGTGTTGAGACGGATCACTGAGCACTTTGGCTTTAAAAAAACAAACGTAAAAACTGTACTTTACCAAGTTTGGGCAAAAGCAGCCCTTGCATTTCAATAGTCCAAGTAATCCTTTGTCCCTAACGAATGGACTCAGGAAGGTTGACCTCAAACAACATGAATGATCATAAAGCCAGGGCTGCTTCTGAGAAAACTTTCTACAAATTCTTTTTGACCAAAGTTTTTAAAAACTCAAGTGCTCAGTCATCCATGACAGAACAGATATAATTTTGGTATCACTCGATAGAATATGAGTTACTCTTTGTCATGATATGAAAATAAATGACACATAAGTTATACAATTTTGACACAAGGCTCTCAAATGTGAGTTTACTTTTATTTGAGACAGACTGATTATCAGTCTAGATAAGACACCACCATGTGGATATGTACATATCCGAAGAGACTTTTAGTAAGATTGGTTATATATCTTTTAATACAGGGACTGAAGTGATGACATTTTCTAGGAACACATACATGTAGGGCAATTACCAATAAAAAAAATTAAACAAAACATCCATCTTTTTGGGAAACATTTACTAAAATTCCTCCCTTGTTTTGCAAGATGAACATGTATACCTGTATGAAAAAATAATAAAATAAAAAATTATTGGTAGCAGGAGGATATCCATGTAAATAATACTTAGAGGAAGTATAGTAACATGTCACCTTTAGCCTATAAAGTTAACCTAATATCAATGTTTCCTGTTTTTCATAATTTGGGTGCATTTTGAGAGACAGCGATATCCACATTAATATATGTGTGTATTTCTAGTATTTACTTATTAAACATTGATCATTGATCATTGACATAACACTATATGCTCAAGGAAGATAAACAAGTTAAGTCAAATTACAACTGTAAGTAACAAAGTAAATTTGATACCATTCAAAAAGTCAACAAAATACAGTATATAAATATGATAAACCATTTGTACTTACAGACACACATATCTTCTGAAAGAGTTTTCACAATGTTCATTTTCTGAAAAGGAGAGAATTTGATTGAAAGAAAATAGGATTAGAAACTTTCAAAATTTGAAATTAATAAAGTTATTAACAATAATAAAACAATATTTGCCTCAAATTGTATACATTCTCCAAGCAGAAAACTGAACATATTTTTTAATGGCTATGATGTACAATCCTACTCCACCTATTCTCACTTTCTCTCTCTCTCTCTCTGGATTCTACATTGTATGTTTTTTTTATATTCATTAATCATGTCTCATAGAGAATGTTTTTTTAAGTAGCATTGATTCTACTGAAGTCTATTCATAATTTGGCTCCAAAAAACATTTCAAACATGTTTTCGCTTCTCACATAGTCAAATTGCTCTTTATGATTTCAAAGAGACCACTCCTTTTCAAAATCCCAAGGATCAATTCCAAAAAATATCAGTTTTGCCGGCCCCGAATATGGAATGATCTTCCCCTTGAAATACATTCTTGTATAACAGTTCAAACATTTGAGACGAAATTGAAAATGCATTTATTTTCTTTCTGATCTGTTGAAACTAGCTTAGAAAGCAAATCATGTATTCTACCTATTTTGTTTTATTTTTTTAGTATGTGATGTGCCTTGAGCAGATTTATCTGGAAGGGCATTATATAAGAAAATGTTATCATTATTGTGTGATTACCTTCAACATTGTATCGTATGTGAACCTTGTGCGTGGATTTCTAATGGCTTTGAAGACTGTTGCTGGAGATGCTTTGATGATCCCCTTTCCAAGGAAACTGTTTTTAAAGTGAAGAAAAAAAATATGATTTACTGTATAAGTGGTTATTTTCGCGTTGACTCTATTTTCGCGAATTTCGCGAGTCGGTCTTCGCGAAAATTTCCACTTCAGTACAAGGCTATTTATAGTAATGAAGTCATCACCAAAATCGCGAAATTTTGCTCTCGCGAATTTCCCCAATTAGTCCAAAATCGCGAAAATATCTGTACGCAAAAATATTGGCTTATACAGTAACCTAATAGCTCAAAATACAAACAAAATAGGGACTGAATGTGAAAGGAGTAGAGTTGCAAATAGCTGTATTCCTTACAACTGTAGTATGTCAAAGAATTAAGAATATAATGATCAACTTTTGTTTCGATGCATTTATCATAACCAGGGCACCACATTGTTCCTTAAATTTGAAACTATAGATTTTAACAAGCAATAAGGACTAAATTGAACAGCAGTGCCAACTCCCCCATCCTGATTGTTTGGTTCCTGACGAGACGTTGAAGAGTATACTCAAAAGAGGAAGAGGATGAAAAAAGAAAAGAGATTAAAGGCTTCCTACATACCTGTAATAATTTCCATTCTTTGGTTTCTTCAGAATTACCACATCTTTCTCAAGGCAATGGAAGCTGTGACAACAAATACGTACAAGATCGTGAATAAATCATAAATGTGTTATTATACTTGATAAATAGGTGCATTTAAAGGGGAAGTTCACCCTGGAATTTTATTGGTCTTAAAAAATAAAGAAAAATAATTAAAAAATATTAGTGAAAGTTTGAAGAAAATCGACCAAAAAATAGCGAAGTTATGAATACTTAAAGTTTTGATTCTGTGACTTCACGTGCGAGCAGCTCTCCCATTGGTTGTGTATGTAAATTCCATAAATTTGTCTTTTTGTCATGGTTCTTGATAAAGGAATGGGTCAATTTGATATAGTCATTTATATGACCATATGTTAGATGGTATATCGACCGCACAGGTGACATAATTATTTTCTTCTGAAAAAAAATGACATTTTATGGAATTTACACTACATTACACATAGGAGATCTGCTCGCATGTGACGTCACAGAATCAAAACTTTGAATATTCATAACTTCATCATATTTTGGTCGATTTTCCCCAAACCTTCACTCATATTTTTATTTTATTTTTCTGCATTTTTTAAGACTAATAAAATTCCAGGGTGAACTTCCTCTTTAACAGGCATAACAAATCTTTCAAAAATTTGTCCTTTATAGGACAAAGGATTATTATATTTTATTTTAAACATGTAATGATTGGATATTCAACAGTTGAGTTACTTTCTTCAATAAAAACAAATACTCCCCTCCCCCCCAAAAAAAATCTCTTGATATAAATTCAATACTTACATTATCATATCACTATTATCAAATTTGAGAAGACTTGATAATACACTTCATTTTTGACAAAGAATGTGAAAAAAACAATCAACTCCATTCAAAAACAAGTACAAATAACTCTAACAAGGGCAAAATAGAAGTTACCACTGCATTAACCCTTTAGCACCAAAACCGCATGAAAATGCCCATCAGCTGAATGAACTAAACTGCCCCAAACCAACCTCCGTTTTCTGTGAGCTATAGTTGTGATAGCATCCAGAATATGTGATCAAACGTCCCAATATTTGTTGTTCATTACCTACTGGGTGCGTGCTGTCAGATTCAGTACAATGTGTAGAGCGAATACAAGCATTTTCCCTTGAAAAAAAAACTGATGCATACAGTGAAACACTTTCCATTAGTTAATAAGCTGACACTTTTCAAACAGTCTCTCGGTGGTAAAGGGTTAAAGTAGTGCAGAATGAAGTGGATATGTATGATAAAGCATCTACGCTACTTACGACCATCCACCAGTCTGTCGTTTCTGATCCTCTTCTGATTCATTCACATTAATACAAGCTGCTTTAATACTCTCCTCTGATACTATATCCAATCCTTGATCAGCTAGCAACTGGTACTCAGACAAATTATCTGGTTATAAAGGAAACAAAAAAGTTCTTAATGAGAATTATAATGTGTAAATGAAGTGATAACGATTTCACCCTGAACTGAAAATTATGAATAACCTCATGCTTACATTTATCATGCTACAAGCTAATAAAATGTAGTAGAAAATCTATCTACAACTTTTGGTCGAAATGACATTGGAGAAATTCAAAATTTCATGATTAAATATATTCGATTTTGAAAGTTCTATGAAAGATTACATTAAGCAAAAGTATTATCAGGGTCAGAATTTAAAAAAAATTGAATGATTTTATCTAGTTCAAATAAAGGAAGGGGTTTTACAAGTTACTATTAATTCATAAGGTACAACCTGGTCTATGACGCATTGATTACTGCAAAGGCCATTATGACTCAATCTTAACATATTTTTGTATACCTGCAAGCCCCTTTTACATTAATCTTTTTAAAAAAAAGTAATCAAAAGAAATTTTTATGTTGATAAAGTGCAATACTGACCTACAAGCCCACTATCTTCTAGATCTCCTGATCCCTTCTCACTGATGGTTCTATCCAATGATCCTGTCTTCCTTTCCAATGAATTCCTCTTCCTTTCTCCTCCTCCTCCTCCTCCTGCCACGTCTGCACTCACTGTCTTCCTAACCCTCTGCCTACGACTCCTATGCTGCCTTTCGCTATAAAACCCTGTATCATCGCTTGAAGAGTTATTATCCTGCCACAATCCTAGGCTAGATGACCTTGACTTGCTTGTATCATTCGGCCAGCTCAGATTCAGTCTCTCGGACAACTGACAGTCGGATCCGTTGGGGGTGTAGATAGGCATGACACTATCAGGTAGAGAGTCCCTCAAGGTACTGTACAAGGACTTGTCCGAGGAGATGGTCTTGTGGGAGGGGCTCGATCGCAAGGTATGGCTTGAGAGATGTTTCAGGCTAGAATGGCAGAGAGGGCTAACTTTCAGGTGTTTGAGCTCAAAGTACTGTTTGAGAGCAGCGAGTCTTGAGAATGGTGTCTCTCTCCTACCAGATGGCAAAATACATGTGATGTGATGCATTAGACACTTGTTGGGATCTATGAAGAAAATTAGAAGGATACCAACAAATGAACCAAATTAGAGTACAATAGGTAAAAGGGAATAAAAATGCAACAGGGATGTGAGTTTCTATTGAGTTTCAGCTACAACTTTAATAAGCAAAACTGTTAAAAAGATACTTGGAAGAATATATACTTGAAAAAAACTTTGCCATCTCCACATAACCAGCAAAATAAATAATGAATTGATAAAAGAAAAAAACTTCTAAAGAGCAAACGTACTATTTCTTTGCTACAGAACAAAGTATGGTGAAAACTGGGATACCAATTTTCTCGAAAAAACTTTTCATTAAAAAAACTAGATGAATCTTCAACCGCGCACGGTCGGAAGGCATGCCTCCGTATTGCCACATCGGAAAAAAAAGGCATGCGCATGCTTGCAGTATTTCCCTACATTCATCTATACCCACGACATCTTTGAGATATTGACCCCAAATCTATTAAAGTTGTTCATCACAGAATTATTTCCAACTCAGAAGGATGGCTACTGATGTAATAAAAAGGATAAACAGTTTAAGTTGATCTGTCAAAGGTCCTTCAGAATATGCACAAACGAGTCATTCCTACATAAATAACAGTGACCTTTGATGTCCTGACCTCCAAAAATCTAATCAGTTCATCTTTCCTCCCACACTGACCCAAGTTTGAAGTGATTCCATAAAACGGTCAGAAGTTATAGCAAGAACCGGCCATTTTCATGTATACAATGACGTCTGTGACCCTTGAACCCTTTGACTTTCATGACCTCAAAATATAATAAATCCATGTCCCCTACCATATGCACACATGACCCAAGTTTGATGTTCATCCATCAAACTGTCTTAAGTTATCGCAAGAACAAAGCCATTTTCACGTACACAAATGTCCTCTGTGGCCCTTTAAACTTTGACCTCATGACTCTAAATTCTAATCAGTTTATTGTTCGTCCCAATGCACATATGACCCAAGTTTGAAATTGATCCGTCAAACGATTTTTAAGTTTATTGCGAGAACAAGCCATTTTCATGTACACAATGACCTCTGTGACCTTTGACCTTTGACCTCAAAATCTAATCAGTTCATTGCCCCTCCCATAATGCACACATTACTCAAGTTAAGTTGACCCCGTCACACAGTTCTTAAGTTATTGCGAGAAACTAACCATTCATCAGTATACAATGACATCCTGTGACCTTTGACCTTTGACCTCATGACCTAATCTAATCAGTTCATTGCCCCTCCCATAGCACACAATTAACCAAGTTTGAAGTTGACCCGTCAAACGGTTTAAGTTATGGCTGAGAAACCGCAGCCATTTTCATGCATACAATGACCTCTGTGACCTTTGACCTTTGACCTAATGACCCCAAAGTCTAATCAGATCATTGTCCCTACCATTAAATACATGATCCAAGTTTGAAAGTGATCCGTCAAACGGTTCTTAAGTTATCGCGAGAACGAAAACGGGACGGACGGACGGACGGACAACCCGAAAACATAATGCCTCCGGCACCACCTTCGGTGGCGGAGGCATAATAATAAATTTACAAAATATCCTCCTATGCTGTCGTGCAAGATTGAGCTATATGTACCTTCAGTGGCTTGTTGTACAAGGGAATAACTCCACAGTTCATCTAGCGTTTGACCTTTGCCCTTAAAGACAGTCCGACTGAACATCCAACCTGATGTATCTCCTTCCATCTTCCAAGACCTGGGATTAATACATAGATATATGCATTAATGTGATTGCAACTGCAACTTTGTATTGTTTAAACAACAATTGCCTGGTTCTCTGGGACGAACATTGACATAAGGGTTTGCCATAGCTCGGTCGGTAGAGCACCTGTCTAGTGCTAAGGAGGTCTAGGTTCAAATCTGATTGAATCCCATTTTTGGCTCATTTTTATCAAATTATATATTTATGGTCACTTTCAATCTTTGTTCAAAGTTTTTTTTAAAAGAGTTAAATTTATGTGTCTCCTGCAGTTTAAAATCGGAGCAAAAATTTTGGGAAAGTTTTGCATACATTGACAAGTCCATATTTTTTCTTCTTCATTCTTTACAGCCAAATGCAAAACATGCCACATTCTTTCTTTTTGCAGATGGAAGTTTGAACCCATCTTTGCACTTTATTCATATATATTTTTTATTGGAGGTTTTCCAAGAAAAAAAATGAGGCATATAATTACATTCAGCCCATAATCACTGGAAAGTATAGTTTTGTGCAGATGGGTCGCTAATCACCATCATCCAGATTCAATGTGTATATTGCGCATGGCATCTGGTGTCATACATAGAGCAGGCACGTATCCAGCATTTCCTCTCACAATAGATTATACATGCCCAATTGTCTGGTACAAAATTGCATCTCTATTATGTTTGAGCATGGGCCAGTACATTTTTTTTATGAACTGAGGCTGGATCTGCTGTTGTACAGTCTGTGTCAAATAAAATGGTACAGTTGGAAAAAATTTTTGTTTAAGTATGAAAATTAATCACATTATAAAATTTTTTGGTATTTCCATAAAGTAGGAAATCAGGCTTTTTTCCGCAATTTTTTTTCATTCCATTTGGTGCTGTAGATCTTGAGACATGACCAGTTTTCTATAATCAAGAAAAAATGTGTTTAGCGCATGCTCTTCTATGGGCTTCGCACATAATAGCCATGAATTCAGCACACAGAAACAATAGATGTGTGTAATTTTGATTAGCTCATCGCCACACAAAATGTAGCATAAGTTTTGTTTCACAAAAGCAAATTATACAAAACAAAGTGCCTCAGCAAGAAGAATCTTTTGGCTTTAAGTTGGTACCACATTCACACATCATTTGAGAAGATTTCATACCTAAATAATTTTTTCCCGACAGTACCATTTTTTTTTACACAGACTGTAGAGTAAAATATGCATTCTTGACAGAAGGATCAACAGATTTCAATGATCAATCAAGTCATTGTAAAATCAGTGAATAGTAAACATCTGCTCTTCCTTGTAAAACTGAAATCTGATAGCTGATAGCTGACATTCTCTTTGTAATGAAATACAGTAGCTGGACAGCAAGCATGTATCATCTAGTACATGGAAGAACATTTGATCCGCTGTAGAGGGTAAAAGGGTCAAAGCCAAAAATAGTGTTCACTTTGGTCAAATTTTCAAACTGGCAGTTATATCTAGTATTATATATCATATGAAAGCTGAGATTCCATAGTTTTCGGAAATATACATGTCCAATATAAAAGACTGCCGACTTTCTTGTGAAATGCCTTTGAATGTGAAAATAGCGCCCTCTCTGCGCGACGGGACGGAAAATGTACATTTAATTTATTTACATTAAAACCTAAAAAGTTAGGGCAATATCAAGTTTTATTATGGAATACCCTTTCTAGGAGCATTTCATTCCTGAAAAAAAAAATTCAAAATTATTTTGTATTAAGGGTTAAAATTCACATTTTTAGGGCCAAAAATTGTGTTTTTCAGGTTTTTTGTACTTTGACACGTAATTGTTATTTTTTTTCTATGAAGAACACAAGATGGGTCACCCATGTTCTAGAATGTATCAATTTATTAGTGGGGCTCTCCATCCTCGCCACTATATGAAATGATACTCCACTTATAAGAAAAATATGACGTTTCAACATTTTCCGTCCCGTCGCGCTTTCAGGTCTCTACATTGACACAACACAGATAGTTATGTATGGGACTGTAATATAATTTTTTGCATTTATTTCAATTTTGAGAGGGCTAGAAAACAAACAAATAATGAATGTATACATCCAAATTGTTATTATTATGTAAAATAGTGTCATGGGATTCAAATTTCAAAATATTGGCACAAGGGCGCAGGATACACAAGGTCAAATCTAAGGTCAAAATGAAGGTCAAAAGGTCATGACACGTTACAATGCCGCTAAATTTAAAATAACAACTTTTTCAGATAGTCTATTTAATTCCCTTTTCAATGATACCACTTGTCCTTAATCTGGATCATTAGCTTTATCGCTAGATGGTGATTTGAAAATTTGTGACAAAAAAGTCCATTTTTTTCCCTTCCCTGAGTTCCCATTCACTTTGTACATAGAACATATTTTCCGTCCCGTCACGCGACGGGACGGAATTGACATGCCTTTAGGAAATCGCCTATAAATCGTAATCTATTAGATTTAATTGCTAGCTCTTTTTTTACTATTGATCTATGGGACAGTAACAAAGACACCACCTGACATGGTCAGCCTTGCTTATTAACTTTGATAGAATTCTTGTTTGAATCTTCTTTTAAAAAACCAGTGACATTTTCATTCCGTCCTGTCGCGCAACTATAATTCGGTGTTGCCATAAAAACGAAACGTATTTCAAATTTTTTTTTTTTGCAGATTGATACTTTCAAGTAAGCTTGACATATTAGTGAGGGTAAATGGCAGCTAAAATATCAATTTTTCTTTTTTGGGGCATAAAACTCTATCAAATTCCGTCCCGTCGCGGTCCCTTATTTTTGGCTTTGACCCAAAAGTGGTTTCGGTTTACAGGACAGGTTTCTTGCACTGTTCACTTATAAATGATTCAACAATGAAAACAAAAATTAGGTTTATAAATAGAATCTTTGGTTTTCTTCCATATTGAGGGAATGTGTCAAGTAACAAAGAAACTAAAATCTCTATTTGTGACCTGAAGGCTCAAAATTACCAAAAGGTCTAAAAAACAATAACAAAGAAAATTTATTGGGAGGAGTGGGTTTTTTTGCATGGGTATTCATTGATAGTACTTGAAGTAATGTGATATTCAACATTGTTATTAAAGTGTTTTGATATATGCATCATTGGAAAGCTTGAGGAATATAGTTTCTGGAGAAAGATGATACCCCCCAGAGCGAATTCTGGCATTTCATTGATGGTTTATTAGTTCACCACCTTTTCCGTAATAGAGCAGAATTAATTTTCAAGAGTATGCTTACAATCAGCCTGGCATACATACCTTGCAACAACGGCTGGTTTAGGGCCATTCCTATTGGCAACATACCCAGATCCCTTGGACAACATGTTGAAGGGTGTGGCAAGAAAAGCAACAAGCCTGTCCAAGAGAGCAGTAGAATGTGTCTTGTGTTGGTCTAGTGTCATACTGATTACATCTGCCATTGATGTAGAGTCCGAGGCATCGTTGGTGGACGTAGGGCAAGAAATGTAGTTGCATTCAGTTACTCTGTTATCCCATTCAAGGGTTTTAGTGATGTCTTTTAGGGTCTCCAAGATGCTCTATGGATGATATTCCATGAAAATGATAGAGACATGAAATATCATAATATAATAACGATTAAAATATAGCAATGATAATGATAATGATACTGAGAATCATTGTACAAGCAATACCAATAATTATCATCATAAAAACAACATTAACAATACCATTAACACTTAAAAAATAAAAATACCAATCGTAATGCAGCTATGAAATAATCTCCTGTTCAGCTTTTATCTTACAATTATTTTCAACAGAATCTGCCATACAATTATAAATCACTTGGCATAAAGATAAAAAAATTCAGGGTGCATCGTCTCGCTTGGCATTAAAATAGTTTTGTCATTTATTCTTCAAGAGCCTTTTCAGTTGACTCTTTTGTCCTCAATGCACGCATCAAGAGCACAATATTACAATTGGACGCCATAGCAACTATCAAACATAATTTGACAATTTCATATTTCTTTACAAAACCTAAAGATTGAGCATTCATCTTCCAAGGTTTCATTAAAGGTAAACCTTAGCTCTTCAAGATGCAATTCAGATAACTGTATGTAAATAATAATACAACATCCAGGAAAACTGAGGCTAATTTCTTCCAAACACAGTTAGATTATGAACTGCTTTCCATCAAAATGATAACAGTTTAAAGGGGAAGTTCACCCTGGCTTTAAATTCATTTTAGAAAATGCAGAAAAATAAAAGAAAAATATGAGTGAAGGTTTGGAGAAAATCGACCAAAAAATAATGAAGTTATGAATATTCAAAGTTTTGATTCTGTGACGTCACGTGTGAGCAGTTCTGCTATGTGTTATTGTAGTATAAATTCCATAAAGTGTCATTTTTTTCAAAACAAAATTAATTATGCCATCTGTGCGGTAGATATATCATCAGACATATGTTTACATACATGCCTCTATCAAGTTGATCCATTCCTTTATCAAGAACCATGAAAAAAGACAAATTTATGGAATTTACATACACAACACATGGGAGAGCTGCTCGCACGTGACGTCACAGAATCAAAACTTTACATATTCATAACTTCGCTATTTTTTGGTCGATTTTCTTCAAACTTTCACTTCTATTTTTCTTTTATTTTTCTGCATTTTTTAAAACCAATAAAATTCCAGGGTGAACTTCCCCTTTAGGCCATGCGTTTTGAGTTGGGCCCTTAAAAAGGTGGAGTTGTGACATCTGCTCCTCAAATATAATTTTGTTTATTGATTTACTTAAAAAGTATACAAGCTATATAGCTGAAATTGGTCTTAAATTAAAGCTCTCATGTAGGGCAACAAAATACAGGTTTTTAAAAATGTTAAAATTTCATCATTGTCTGTTAATTAACTGTTAATTAACGAGAGGCAGGGGTGGAGGAGGAGCCGCGCAGCAAATATGGTACATGTGCTGTAAAACAGAGTTAAATCATCTTCAGAGATGGATTTTTTTTTATTGAAATGCACTCACCCTTCTGAAACACTTGCAACATGAAATTTAGCTTGTTTATGATTCATAAAAGTAGTTATAAACAGGTTAGTGTTGTACACTATTGTGACTGTACTATATGAATGACAATTTGTTTACAGCTAAAGGGTTCTTATATATAGGACATTATGGTTAATAATTTTTACCAAGATAAAGGGATTTTCACATGTCTGTACTGCTTTGCTATTTCTATCTGCCTTACCAACTTATATAGGATCCTTCATTACATGTCTAGTATCTTAAACAGCCAGTTACAATACTTAGAACACAGCAACAAGGTACTTTTTTTTTTTAAATAGAAATTTTCAAAGTCATCTTTCTAGCCTGGAGCAAAATGCAGTAAACTCTCCCAGGGTATAGAAAGTAATACATGTTTGGAAAGCTCTAAATGTGACGAGTTCAAATCGGCAGTAAATAATGTTGTAGGGTACGCAGTATTTTTATTATTTTTTTTTTCCAAAGCCATCTTTTTTCATGAATTTTTCAGGCTTTAAGATTCATAACCTTTCAAGGGCGCCACCTATGTTAATTTAAAGTGCATTTCTGAACTCCTCAGACATTCAGCTTCCAGAAAATGTATACTTTTGTAGGGTTAATATGAGTTTTTAAAAAGTTACAGCCGCTTTCATGGAAATGCCCATGATTAGTACAAATTTTGAGTGTGTCACACAACATGGGCCCAACTTAAAACGCATGGCCTTTAATGAACAGTGATGTATTCAGGATTTGGAAATAACAGGGGGCGCTATCACAAAATTGGCTTTAAAAAAATAGCTGCGCAGACGGCAGTGTTTATACATAGATCTATGTACATGTATGTTTAATGTGTGATTCTCAAAAAATAGAGGGGCAGGCGCCCCCGTCTGGATCCAGCAATAGATTTTAACTACCTCATGTGACTAAAGACAAGTGTCAATACATTATTTCTATATTAATTTCATATACCGGGGTAGGCCTAAAGGCATATTGCAAAATCGATTCTTCAGTGTTAAAAAACGTTACAATAATATATGTCACTAATTTAAGTTAACTACAATATACACATGTAAGTGATTTTTTATCAGTTGTGGCCCCAATAACATCGGATGTTCCAAGAATGCAACCAAAAAAATATCAGGGACAAAAATCAGACAAAAAATTATCAATCTTAAAGCACTGCAAGCCAAAAGGACCGGTTGCAAACAACAGACTTGTAGTAAACAAACAATATCAGAGAAATGGCAAGAGTATGTTTTGGGGGAAACCTCCATGGCAATGTTCTCGCTATTTCTGGTAACCATAATAAACATGTATCATGTCCTTGACTTATATGAATTCAATTAAAATCAATCTTTTATTCGCCGGCACCCACTGATAAATATAACTATTATTCAAGCTTCAGCAGTTCGTGATAATATGCTTTCATCTAAAGTGCCCTTGTGAAACATTGTAATTAGGTTAATGGAATATGGACTGTAAAATTCATGTCAATTTATCCACTTGAGATGTCATGTTCAGGCTTTTTCCTGAAGTTCATGTTTGATAAGAGTGAACATAAAGTGGGTGGCTTTCAATTCATTTGTACACATTTTTCACATGTAAGAGATTTCTAAATTTTATACATTCCTGTTTGTTTGTGTTTAAGGGGGTGGGCGGGGTTGAATTTGCTTTTATCAGAATTCTATTAGAATGTCTCAACATTTGGAAGCATCTGTTTCATGGACATACAAACATATCAGTAA
The DNA here is from genome assembly GCA_940671915.1 of Paracentrotus lividus. Taxonomy (NCBI): domain Eukaryota; kingdom Metazoa; phylum Echinodermata; class Echinoidea; order Camarodonta; family Echinidae; genus Paracentrotus; species Paracentrotus lividus. Next base: position 48,882,372 of record CALNVZ010000174.1, on the reverse strand, counting down.
CGCAATGTTAGTTTATAAATAGATATATTAAATATAATCAAACACTTACATTTTATTTACTATTCATTTTCAAACATATTGTCAACAATTACCATCTGTCAATCCAGTAATTAATCCTTTAAAGTCAGTACAATGCATTTACATACAACGTTAAACGGAAATAAAGAGAAGCTTATTTGTACTGCAAATTCAATGAGATGCCCAAGAATAAACTAAAACCCAACTTGATGTAGACATTACCCCCAACCCTGTTCTTTTATTTCCTTACTTCATAGTTTTTACTTATTTGGTAGCTATAGCATTCAACAAATAAATATTGGCTTTCCGGTACCTATTCCATTCTTCCATTGATCAAATCATTATATTAATAAACTCCAGGGAATTTCAAGGGTACAATATAGACATTTTCAGCTGAATGGAACAAAAGCTTTTGATTATTGTACCCACAAAAGCGTGAGCCTTCTTTTATATTCAGAATTTATTATATTAAATTATAAGGAATCGATTTAGCCACACCCTATAGATTTAACTAAAATATTTTTAAGGTGAGGACTTACGGGGCAAGCAACATTCTAGGTACTGAGAGGGTACATGCACAGGTCCATGTGCAGATATATTTTTTGAAAATGGAAAAAGTAATCATACATGTAGTTTCACAATCTATTACTTAATACTTCACATGTACATGTAGCCTATTAAAGGCCCCTGAAACTCGGAGATCGTGGGGAATGCGTGTTTTTCCCGAGCTCCATTGACTCGCACACAATCAACAGTGAGGCTTACGCATGGGTCAGACTACTGGAGATTAACATTCGGACAGCACTAACATGACGAAGTTGACCGAATTCAGTCAGTCAATAGCTTAGGGTTCTCGATTCCTCAACAATCCTTAGTTTATAGACTCTCAAAGGGTCTCTTTGTATAAATTAAAAGAGAGGACTTGTATAATACTCCATTTCAAAAACAAAACATAGGTTAGATTTACTTCGGAATTCTGGTTAGTTAGTCTAGCCATGAAGGATTAACTCCAGACGCGTTGTCGCTGAAGATTACGCAACACGTCTCTGCATGCCATGCTATTATTTCATCCGAGAAAAGGTGATTTCCCCATGTTTTATCAATTATACGTCCCTTTAAACATTGATGTAAAATACAATGTACTTTGTTTATAAAGAGGTTGTTCCTCTCAGGGTGTTACAATTTAAACCTAGAAATTTTAGGAACTGAACCTGTCAGGTTATTATCACTAGCATTATCCCATGCAGCCCTAAATTCATGTTGTAATTTTACTGCATGTTTGAATTAACAAAGCCTAGCAGAAATAAATGTCATTATGATTTCAGTATGCGAGCCTGCTCATGGATGTCTTTTCGTATTAAATATTCAGGACATACAATGCATTTATCTGAACTAGCAGCAAGGCCTTTGGAAAAATCCATGCTGGGGGCTAGTCACAGGGGACCCGGACCCTCCCCCCCCCCCCACCTGCCGGATTAATTCTCCTGTGGATTCAAGCATTGAGGAATGGACATTTATGGCCACGACTCCCACCAATACTTTTCATCCATGGAAGAGATGGCCCGCAATAGATGTTCTTTTTTTCTTTGAATGTTACGATCAGTCAAATGGTTAATAAATTTATGTATCATCAATTGACTTCACTAATGATACTGCATGAAAACAGCCTATGTAAATTTTAGGTATAAATATTGAATGATCTATTCAATCATTAAAATAATACAATTATCAATTCAAATACTGATACAATATATGGAGCATCAAATTAAAAGCTACGCAAAGGCAAGCCAAACCCCCCATGGCAAGTGAAATGTATTGCAGATAATAAAGTATTGTGTGTTGGAATTGGATTCATGAATGGGAATGAGTAGCAAGCTTTTCCATCAATGGGTGAATCATAAATACTCACAGCTTTAAGGACAGAACAGGTCAAGCTTATCATTTTATTTCTAGTAATCATGAGTCAACCAACGTTTGAGCCATTATGAATTATCATTGTAAGTGCAGGGTAGTCAATTTTGTTTTTCTTTGTGAGTTAAATTTCCTTCAGGCATCTTTGTATTTTTTTTTTTTTATTCCTTTTTTTCCTTTCAAATATTTTATGATACCATGTATTTTATAATACTTCTTCCAAAATTGTATCCCCAACAGAATAAGAATATTAACACATGAACAAGTGTACATGTACATTGAAGTATAAAATGTATAGTATTTAAGAGTAAACTACTTCAAAAAAAATAATTGTGAAACATGATTTTTTTTTTTGTGTATCAACTGCAAGTGCATACGCTGACCTACTTTAATTTTATAGTGCTGCTCATATTTCAGAAGAGAAATATTATACTTCACAAAAGCAATATACTTATGATTTTGTAATATCACAAAAAACTTGCAGAGTGCATATAGGTGTTAATCCCTCATTGGATTACTATAAAAAAAACACATTTCATGTACTTAGTGCATTAAATTTAATTTCCTAAATGGGATTTATGTTTTCTTTCAGTGTAATGATAATATCATATTGACTTACATAAAACATTTGAATAAAATATTCATGTAATCTCAGAGTGCTCTTGAAATGGAGCTTGAAAATTGATGTATACCTGGTAAGCCAATAGTTTAAATGGAACATTTTGTTACTTTTGTGATGTTTTCATCATTATAATTGGCCTTTTTAGTGGAAATTTGTAAAAAAAATAAACCACAACAAAATGGACCCAAAAAGTGGAGTAAAAAATAAGACACTTAAATAGTGATATAAAAAGATCACCCCCCCCCCCGATTTTGACTTCCAACAGTAAGTATGTACAGTCCCATGCTACACAAAAAAAAATTGCAAAGCATCAACAAAACTGCACCGCAAGTTACACTTACGATACTAAGAAAATTATATAAGTTGCATGTCTGCATCACAGGACCACATTGCGGTGAATCAGAAAAAGTCTTTTTATTGAATGGTATGTACGTATTCTGATTTGAAGGGGGGTCACCAAGTCGTTTGTAAAGTTAAATTGTTGAAACACTTTCTCTGTAGTCAGATAAAACAAATCATGAATCAGTAGTTACCTTAGCACTAGATGATATGACAGCACTGGATCCATGTAGATGATATGAGCTCCCTCTGAGCTCTGCTTTCTTCTCCCACGTTCGGAGCTCATGGTGGACCCCTATGAGATGCCATCCTGTGCTAGGATCTATTGGTAAGAGCTGTGGATACATGTGTAACAATGACATGTAGGTTACATACATGTGACTTTATACTAACCTAATAATTATAAAAAATGAATGCAATAAAAAATAAGAACAATTCTGTATGCTTTCACAATAATTTATTATCGTTTACAGACATAAGGAATAGCCTACAATGTACATGTATACCCACCCATCCTCACTTTTTTAGCCACAATAACTTCATGAATAAAATCTAATATAGGGTCAAATTGATTTAATAATACATGAAATACAGTAGACCAAGCTCTTTTTTATAAGGGTTTTAGTGTTTTTAATCTTGAAATGATATCAAAGGCAAGATGCAGGAATACAAGCTGGTCAACAAGAGAGAACTCAATGAGGATATAATGACAAGAGAGAAGAAAGTGTCTTTTAAGAGATGATGATGAGGATAAAGATGATACAAATTATAGTGATGATAGTAATGATGATGATGATGATGATGATGATGATGATGATGATGATGATGATGATGATGATCTTGGTGATGGTAATGATGAAGATGATGATGATGATATTGATGTTGATGATGATTATGTTGGTGAAGGTAATGATGATGATGTTGATGATTATGTTGGTGAAAGTAATGATGATGATGATGATGATGATGATGATGATGATGGTGGTGATGATAATGATGGTGATGATAAGGATGGTGATGATGATAATGATGACAGGGATGATGATGATGATGATAGGGATGATGATGATGATGATGATGATGATGGTAATCATGAAATGATCATAATAACGATGATGATAATGGTGATCATATTGACTGCACATGATCAACCCTGACTAGGGTAAAAAAGATAATCTTACTTTTTGGGAAAATAGTTGTTGGAAGACTTCTAGTCCATGTGGTGGTTGCCCTGTATCAGCTGCAGATAGTCCTTCGTCATCCTACACATAGGGTAAGGGAGAGACAGTGAATTCAAATGAACAAGATGATAAGAAAGAAGAGAAATGAGAAGAAAGAAGAGGTAGGAGAGAGAGTATTACATATTAGGAGAGAAAACCAATACTCTTCAGAGAGTTTCAATAGATGTCTTGTCATTACTCGAGTTTGGAATTCTACATGAACAAGCAATAAACTTTCAAGTATTTATTCTAAAAAATATATATCAATCTTTATTCTATACAAAATCAGTAAAACCAAGTCATTGATATTATGTCTACATGAGCATGTACGCAGCAGGGCTCAAATTTATCAGTGGCCCGAGTACCAATGGCCAACTTAAACTTTGTTGGGCCGCCTAAAAGAGCAAAACTCTATTCAACAATGAGGGTTGCATATTTGAATGGCTCTGTATGTAACCTAAGGGTGGGATCTCACTTGCGGACTTGTCTCCGCGACGGAATAGAAAATATCGTCTCCACGATGTCTCCGTTACCATTTTCAAAAACTGTGACCAAGCAATTTCAAAGAACTTTCTCAAAGTAGTTTCCGCGACTCATGAAACGTCGCGGAGATGTTTCATGAGTCGCGGAAACAACTTTGAGACGGTTCTTTGAAACTGCTTTGTCACAGTTTTGGAAAAATGTCGCAGAGACATCTCGGAGATGACTCGGAGACGTCTCTAATACTTATTATCCGTCGCGGCGACGTCTCCGCGAAGTGAGATACCACCCTAAAGAAAAAAGTGTAAGCCTGCCATAAACATTTGTATTTCATACACCTTGTATGATATCTGAGACGATCAATTGATGCACAAAAACACTTTCTCTGTTTGACTTTCCATATTCAAGGTGGATAGCCACTTGGGCATTTGTACAGTATTCTTAAATATTTACATCATAGAATGTATGTATAATGTATCTTCAGTTGGTTAATACATTGTTAATTGTGCATATTATCAAAGACCACAGTAATGTAGGCCTGCACAATGTTGCAGGAGAAATTTCCTTAAGTACACTGTCTGTATACATTGTAGAGTACACTTATTTCCTGGTGAATTGTAGGAAAAGCCAAAGTCATAACTTCCTCCACATTACAAACTTTCTAGTCAGTCCCAGTACAAAGTTTGTTGACCCAACAACACTTAGTGGCAATTTGCCCAAATTCTGTAATGCAAGTGAAAAAAAAAAGAAAAAAGCTTTTTATCCTTATCTTACAATACAGACCAATCACTCATCTTGCCCTACAATCCCCTTGTGTATAAAGGGACTACAGTACTGAATTTGGGAGAAATTATCATAGTAAATTCCAAATTTATGCATCTACATACTTGTGGGTGAGATCAAAGTAGGCAAGCAATTGTACATTTCAACCATGGCCATGTTTGTATAACAGCTTTCATGATTGCATTAATGAGTGATACAGAAAGCTTAAAACCCCATTTATTATGCAGTATCACTTCTTTTATATGAAATCACAAGTTTTCAATGCTTTTACTGTATTCAGTCTGTCTTTTGTGTGTAGAGTAACCAGATTTTTTTTTTTTTATTCAGGGGACCATTCATGAATAGGAGAATATAATATTTCAGAGAAATGTTAGCATGGAGTGTTGGTTATGAAATCAAGTTACATGTAGGCCTATTTCATTTTTCTGATCCTAAAGCTGGGATAGTGTAGTTTTTGTAAATAAAAAAAAAAAAAAAAAACATAAATGATTACTGAATCATACCAAAGTAATAACCAAGCTTTCTCAGCTTGTCATTTCAACAATGACCTTTAGTAAAAACCGTTATAACTGATTGTTTCGTTTTTGATTTTTTTTTTTTTTACCTCTGAAGACAACATTGCCACAAAATCCTTTTCATTTTCATTTCAAAAGTGGAAATGTGTATGTAAGAGGAAACTTTCTTCTTTTCGATGGGCATGAGGCATAATAATGTACATGTAGGGCTGTTTCATTTTCAGAGAAAAATATATTCGCTAATTCAAAACAAAACAAAATATGAAAGAAGAATAAAGTAAAACTAAGATGATCATTACTTTTTTCATTAAAAGGGAAAGCACTACACTTGATTAACAGCTCTCTACCGACATTGTACTTGTCATTTGTCTCTTATTATAACTAGATACTTTCAATTTTGATCAAGGTTGGATATAATCTTCCAAATGTCAATATGGTTTGAAGAGGAAACAGGTGCTATAAGGAAGTGAGTAGGATGAGATGGTACATGTATTTATATTGCTCTGCCTTGGACTGCACCATTTTTTTCCAATCATGTTCAGAAGGTGGTGCTGCACTAGCTCGAGCTAAAAAATAGCGCACTAATTGGTGAATCAGGAAAAAAAAACTACAGAAACCAGTGCTGCACCAGCTATTGCTTGACCTGACCAGAAGATTGAACAAACAAGCCCGATGTATTCCACAAATGGTCTACTGCTCGCGTATACACGAACAGGTGCATGATAGGATCAGGCTTATTTCGAGCTACATGTAGTGCAAAACCGTACAAATTAGCTCGATGTTTCGCACCAAAACCTCAAACTGGCTAAGTTTTTTCGTAAAAATCCCAAGTTGACCCCGGCTGGGATTTCATCCAAATTAGCGCCCTATTTGAGAGAAAAAGTCTGATCTGATCTGATCGCGCTAATTTATCAGATCACAAACAGCGCCTCGTTCAATTAGCTCGAGCTTGTGCAGCACAGCCTACATGTATAGTGCAGTTCTATACAGTACAATGACATGGTATTGGAGGCATGACTACTGAAAGGAAACACTGCACACCAGGGTAGAGACAAGATCCAGGATCCAGGTACTGATTTCCTCTTATTTAATACTTGCTCAGGAACATTTAACCACTTAAAAAAACTAACAGAAGAACATCCAAAGCAAACCAGATAATAGCTCTTCATAGATATCAAGCGATAAGGAAAGACGTATCCCTGTGCAGTCGATATTTAACTACAACATCCTTCATTTTACATTAAAAAGAAATTAAATGAAGTGACCATCTTCTTAGGATCTTCAAAACTTTAATACTATTGTTTTCATTCTCTATTCGTCTATCATTGTTTTTAAATAATTAGGCATATTTGGAACCCCACATTGCATTTGGGGAAATGTACATGTATACATGTACATGTAATGTTCTAAGAAATGGAGTGAGGGTGTGAGTGTTAGAAGTAAATTAAAAACAATTATACCTTGACAAAAATGTTTACCAATAGAGTGGATTCACATAAACTTTTGTACCCCCACTCTATATCATCAGTGTGTAAGCCTGCAGGTACATGTACATGTACATGTAGGGTCTAAGATCTGTACTTTACTTCAATACATCTAATTATTTTGATCTCTTGTAATGCCAGCAAAATTCCAATAAGAAAGCAAACTATCGGTGACCTTTTAGCCTGCCATCTCTGGCACTATAGAATAACAATAGAATAAATACCAAAGAGCTTTCTTCTATTTCCTAAGAAAGAAAGGCAACTTCTCTTCTGAGAAAGTATTCAAGGTCTCTGAATTCTGTCAATAGTGGATTACTATAAACTTTATTCAAAGGAAAGTTCTTTCACACAGAAAGGGACTCAGTTGGGCCGATCCTCACGGAAACAGTCTATGAAAGCCAGCCTGCCTGAACCCACCTACATATACACCCATGTAGTTGGCAGGAGTAAGGGTCAACAAACTTTTTCTGCTGAAATATTGAACTGAAGCCAATATTTGGGTTTAACAAACTTTTCACCTTGACTACAGTGTGTACACAAGATTGAAAGGTGAAATACATATATATATATAAATCATATTTTCATATTTGACCCTCAAACAAAATGAAAATACCAACGCAGTCAATTTTTGTAAGTTAATCTGCATTATAAGCACTTTAGCCTTATAGACCATATAAATGCATACAGACATTGTTTTTAAATGTTTAAGAAGTCAACACAAGGAATTTAAAAAAAATTATGCACAGGTGTATGTCATACATGTAGGCCCTGTGCCATTATAGTAGGGATGTCCACTAAAATTTTAAGTTATTTTAAAGTTGTTTTTGCTAGGCTTATTTGATGGAGCATTTTGAAAGAAACATTTTGGTACTTGAATTATCACAATCTGATGTTCCCGTTTCAAAGATATGACCCAAAGAGTGTCTCAGATACCAATGAGCTGCTAGAACACTTTTAGAAGTTTCAGACAAAGCCAGAAAATGCAATAAAGCTCAAGTTTATGGTTCTTTTGGCTTTGATTTATTAAACCAAATCGATACCACATTTTCTATGTGTGTCCTGAAATGGAGATTATAGTAACAAATGGTAGATTATACAAAGATACAATTATGCAGTACAAACTGATGGTTTGACATGTATGTTACCGTATGTGATCCAATATGACCACCGTGGGAAAAATACTCCATAGAGCATGTTTCAATAGGAAACACCCTAGACAATGGGCTATTCATGGTGGTGTGGTCAGAGCCGGTTTTAGAACGAGTAAGGATAATTTAAACTAAATGGCCAGGTGGAAAAGCATTGTTCTTTGTTTTCACCCTAATACATTTTTTGTTATATAGTGAAATTTTATAGATATCCACTTCTCCTATACTGAAAATCTATTCCAACATGAGAAAATTCCACGTCATAAACACACATCACACGAAGCATCACTTTGACACGCTGTTAGTTTTTATTATATCAATTATTCCAACAGGGAGGAAGTTGACTTCTTGGTGAGGTATTCTAAGAAGAAACTGACCATTAGGATACAATAGGAATAAAAATGAGTATTACCACTGGCCAAAAGACATTTCGAATAGCTGTTTTTATTGAAATTTGCTGTTTCTCGCGCTGTGTAATGATAGATATAAAGCAGTGCAATGGCGATTTGTTGTTTGCATTGTTACAATGCATGTGGTGACATAACATCTCAATACAAGTGACTAGTAGGTAAAATACCGTCTAAGGGATAGCTTTTTGCTTTTGTTTGGCCATCCCTAATTATAGACAAAGCAGTGCAAATGGTCAATATAGGCTAGTCTGCAAGCACCGACTCAATTTGACACTTAAAGGGGAAGTTCACCCTGGAATTTTATTGGTCCTAAAAAACGAAGAGAAATAATAAAAAAATATTAGTGAAAGTTTGAAGAAAATCGACCAAAAAATAGCGAAGTTATGAATATTTAAAGTTTTGATTCTGTGACGT
>CALNVZ010000174.1:48836620-48872636 GCA_940671915.1 Paracentrotus lividus | reverse complement strand
CGATTTTCCCCAAACCTTCACTCATATTTTTCTTTTATTTTTCTGCATTTTTTAAGACCTATGAAATTCCAGGGTGAACTTCCCCTTTAAACAAATTTCAGTCTAGAGTGGAGACTAGTCTCCATACTCACTGTCTGTGTCAAATGTTGGGAGAAGCTATAGTACACAAGTGTATCTAGTTCTTAACTTCAGACCCTAGTAAGCGAACAACATGGGTTTGTGCCTGCAAACTAAATATAGGCCTACACTGTAGATACAGTAAGATTGAAGTTTTTATACACTACTCACTCATATCTTGTCTTCCCTTGACTGGGCCCCAAATTAACCATCAACAGAGGATTCACCAGTTCAACAAACTTTTCTACTCCCTGGCCTGCACTGTATCCAATACATCAAGGTTAGAATAGCAAAGGGTGTTCCAATCACCAGCCCAGCTTGAACCAGTGGTTTATGTTTGTTGTTATACAGATACATGTACATGTACATGTAACAACTCTCACTTCCCTGGGAAGTGTAGAAAAAAAAAATCACAACTATGATAAACTGAACTGTGATAAGAAATAATTTTGTTCTCATTAATATTATGTATGGATCATAATGATATAGGCCCTAGGGCCTACCGAGAAAAGTGAATATCAAAGCTAAGCGTAAATGTGCAAAAGAAAATATTTTCATTTTTTCAGCCAGGGACTAAAAAAAAAAATTCTTGCAGGGCCTAACTTGTTACAGGGTGTGTACATGTACAATGTACATGTACGTATTTTATATGATTTATTAATTTGCAAATTACAAGGAAAAAATTTACAATTTGGCTTTGAAAGTTTGGAGGAATGGTTTAATTTCATGCTTGTCTTAGGTATCTTGCACATGAATGTTACACGTAGCCTGAATATGAATATGTTAGACTGGTTCTACATCATACATTGTGTAAAGTACATGTTCCTACATGTGTACAACGTACCATCTCTCTTATACAGTGCATCCCAGAAAAAAGTGTACCCAACTTTGAGAGCCTCATATTAAAATATTATAGCTTGTGTGACCTTGAAATATATATCATGATAAAGAGCAACTCATATTCTTTTCAATGATACCAAACTTATACCTGTGTTGTGACGGATGACTAAACAGTTGGGCTTTAAAAAAACAAGTGTAAAAAGTACCCTGTCCCAAGTTTGAGCAAAAGCAGCCCTTGCAATTCAATAGATCAAGTATCCTTTATGCCTATAAATGAATGGACTCAGGAAGGCTGACCTCAAACAAACAATGAATGATCAGGAATCCAGGGCTGCTTCTCAGACAACTTGGTACAGATCACTTTTGACCAATGTTTTTAAAAACTCTAGTGTTCAGTCATCCATGACAGTATCGGTATGATTTTGGTATCATTAGATAGAATATGAGTTACTCTTTGTCATGAAATCAAAATTAATTACACATAAGTTATACAATTTTAATATGAGGCTCTCAAAGTTGGGTATACTTTTATCTGGGACGCACTGTATAGATCTATGAATGTGCATAGCCCAAACTTTATTTCTGAAAAGTGAAATACAGGCCTACACTCAACCATGAAGTACTAACATGATAAGTGGCAATGCACTGTCTAGTCACCATTCCCCACTCACCACACACCTCAATTGTGCTACTGGCATACACTTGTGGTTTAATGAAGCAAGCATACATGGAAGACTCATCTGACCTTGGGGCTTACTTTCAGCAAGCAGGTTATTACTCACTCAATCTTATCATTTTATGAAAGCGTTGTTGCACATAATGCATTAAATTTCAAGAAAAAAAAGAAATAATGCTTATGCCGTCTGGAATATCTCAGCAGAAAAAGAGGACTGTACAAACTGTATGAAGATATCCTTTCAGAGACTTTGTATTTTTGGTTTCTTGTTTACTCCTTATGTACCTTTCATGTAGGCCTATGTTATTCTATCATTATATCACTATCAGTAAACCCCTGAATCTGTTCTACCGACTCCTCCCCCCCCCCCCCCCCCCACCATTTTCAATATAACCTTTTAAAACATTAATAATACATTTATAAAATCCCCTGAAATACTGACTTTAACCTGTTCATCTTCCAAAATAACTTCAATTTTATAATAAATCAAGAGTTGCTCATGATGATCTTGCTGCCAACCCGTCGACTCATACTGTATAATGAATAAAACGAAACCTGGTTTCTGAAATGAATTAAGAGAATACAGACAGTAGTTTTATACAATGCTGTTGCATATTGTCCAGGGCCCCATAACACAAAGGTTTGCGACCAAATGCAAATTTGAAAGATTCATACTGATAGTAATTGGTCACTAATTAGTCTTTTGAACAAAAAATTCATGCAACAATGACTGTGATCAGCTATTGCAACTTTGCGATAGATTGCAAACCTTCATGTTACGGAGCCCAAGGCTAAATAGGGGCCAGGTATCCATGTACATGGCCTCACATTTTAACTCCAGGCCCCCAAAAATCAAAGTGAATCTAGTGTAAATGGGAAATATGAACAAAATTATTGTGAGCTTTCCAATCATTTTCATGCTATTTAGGAAGAGTATCATAGTCCACTTATGTAATGATTGCTCTTGACCCAGCAAACACAAAACGTTTTCAGAACGTTTTAAAAACGTTTTATTCAGGTCCCGTAGGTCCTCGTCTGAAATGAACGTTTAGAAAACGTTCATATAACGTCCAAGTTGGACTTTCAATTTGTGAAAAAATAATGGTTCCAAAAAGAACGTTTTTAAACGTTCTTTGGACGGTACAAAATGGAACGTTTTAATCAAAACGTTTACAAAACGTTTTATTTAGAACCTTATAACGAGACATATTTTATTGAACGTTTTCTGAACGTTTTTAAAACGTCCAAATAGGACTTTATGCAAATGAGTGGTAATTTGCATATAATACGTTATACATATGGAAATAAACGTTTTTAATGATTTTTTTTCTATTTAGCAGTAATAAATTCATGTTTTGGTGTTTCGTTTTATTGTAATATTGTTCAGAAACACACATAAAGATTAAAAAACACTAATTCGGTATCGGAATGTACTAACATAACAAATAAAGTAATAACTAACCATTACAAACGATACTTTCAATAAAATATAAATTTACTGGAGCATTATTTAGTGTTAAATCAAAATAAATCCAACTCAAGTCCGCCCTTTAAGCATGATTTTGATTGGAGGAACTTCACTCCTAAGTGCCATTCCACAATTTGGCCAAGAGCTTGAGGTGCAAATAACATATTTTTATCTATTACATTGTTTACATATAAGTTTTTAATAGGTTCTAAAAACGTTCCTATAGACATTCTTAAAACGTTTTCTGAACGTTCCAAAGGTTTTCTGGACGTCCGCAGAACGTTTTCGGAACGTTTTAAAGGTTTTCTGGACGTCCGCAGAACGTCCATGGAACGTTCCAAAGGTTTTTTTAAAGGTTTTCTGGACGTCCGTAGAACGTCCACAGAACGTTGTAAAAGGTTTTTGGACTTTTATAAGGTTCCAAAGGTTTTCTACAGGTCCTTATAAATTTTCGAAAGGTTCTTTTTGGGTTTTTTACGTTTAGAAAACGTTTTCTAAACGTTTTGACAAAAAGTCCATAGAACGAACTTGGAACGTTCTTAAAACGTTCAGAGAACGTCCAATTGTTAGCTGGGGAGTTGTTAAAAGTCTAAACTTTAGTCTAACTTTGTGCTTTACTTTGTAAACAAGTCAATGTACTCCAGCTGGAGACGTAAGAGATGGCGTTGAACTTGTGCAATCCATTTTGTCTGATTAAACCTGAATTCGAAAACAATTCTAAAATTCAGTTCAGATATATATAATAATAATAACAATTAACATTTATGTAGCGCTTTATACATATTGCTTCGAAGCGCTTTACATAGTAAACATAAGAAATAATACATAATGAACATAAGATTTATGATATAAACAAGAAACATCAATTATATAACAGAATAAATTGGCTTACTGTGTGATAAAAAAAATAAATTAATTACAATTGTGGTAACATCGTAACTAAGAATTTAACAGGTAGTTTTTAAGTGCTTTTTGAATGTTTCTACAGTAGGGGCATTACGAATTACAATGGGGAGATTGTTCCAGAGTTTTGGGGCACAGACAGAGAAAGCTCGATCACCATAGCGGGTATGAGTGCGGGGACCAGGTGCAAGCTGAAAGTGAGAAGAGTATGAAGAACGGAGATTCATAGATGAAGTCTGTGCTTTGGTAGTAATGAGATCGGAAATGTAAGATGGTGCGAGTCCAGCACGGGCCTTGTAGGTCAGAAGAAGTACTTTGAATTGAGTACGTTGTGGGATGTGAAGCCAGTGCAAAGAGCGGATAATTGGTGTTACATGTTCATGTTTTCTTGTATATTGTACGTGTGATGAGTCGAGCAGCTGTGTTCTGGATCTGTTGCAGCTTGGAGAGTTGGGTGGTGAGTAGATTAATCAATAAACCATTACAGTAATCCAGTTGAGATAATTACAAAAGCATTGATGAGGCGCTCAGTGGAACTTTGGTCGAGGTACTTTCGAAGTTTACCGATCTTGTGGATACCAAATGAAGCAGCTTTGCATAGTTTCTGGATATGGTGCTTCATATCAAGATTGTTGTCCACCATGACTCTAAGGTCCTTTGCAGATTCTGATGGGAGCGATTGTTGTGCCATCAACATTGAAATCTGGGGGGTGTTTCACAAAGAGTTAAAGTAGACTTAAAGTCGCACTTAACTTCTACGCGCATCTTATTTTATAACGCGCAATTTAATTGATAGATTTCACAATGGCGCGCATCCCATGAGCATGGTCAGTCCAATGAGGTGAAGCGTATTATGAAGTGAAGCGAAAATAACGATTTAAGTGCGATTTTTAAGTCTACTTATCTCTTTGTGAAACACCCCCCTGGTCTAACAAGACCAGAAACTTGGAAATCATGGGGGAAGTGGAATTGTCCAGAATATGCAAAAGGTTTGTTTACTTTTCAATCATCGGTCCATTATGCAAGCCCATCAGACAAATGTTCAGACTGCATGAAATTGACTGGACTTGTTTCATTCACGTTCAATGTACTTGCATTTATCACTAATTAACCATGTTGCCAATTTATCATAGTAATCAGCTATTTTTGCATCATGAAAATATTCATAAATTTCTTACTTAATATTTGACTGATCTTCCTCAAACTTTCTTGACCTGTTTCTCTAACTTTTCTGCTTCTTAGAAAGCAAATTTAATTTCAGGGTGGATTCTTCTTACAGAGCTTAAAACTTTGATGGTAACATGGAAACAAAGTTACGAAATGTACACTAAGTACATGTAAGGGATTATTTACATGTCTGTACACTGTACCACTTACGATGCACTTATGATATTGGTGTACATGTAGACAAATTAGCTCAAAAGTTATTTTTCAGTATAGGCATCCTTTATTACTGCTTTTATCTAAAAAATTTAAACATTAATTTACTCCAGTTGACCAAGATGGTCAGAGTGACCATTTCTTATCCACCTGACAGCGTTGATTCAGTTTTGTTATTTGACCAAGGCACATTTAAAATTCATCCATTTTACCTGATGAGATATTACAAGGAATTGACCTACCTTTATTGTGACAGGCAAGAATATACTGATGAGAAGAATGGAGACAAGGCAGAGAGAGAAGGTGATAAGACACCAAAAGAAGAGTGCTGTCCAGTCAATGCCAGCCAGACATCCCAGAGCTTCCCATACTACTGATGATGACCCAACAGAGGTCATCTTGATGTTGCTGGATTCCCTACACTATTCTAAATCTCACAAGATAGCACCTTCGAAACTATGATCCACAATCATCCAATACAACCCAGAAAAGGGTGCTGCATAAAGTCTTGGCTCGAAGACCTCTTAACTGAGGTCTAGATGATCTGTTCTGGTTCGACTTGGCAGACAGGTATCAGGAGTTCAGCTATTCCAATAGAAGAGCAGAAATTTGGTGATTGTTCCTCTGACCAATTCACTTTAAGATCATCTGTTATAAAATTGAAAACAAAAGAACAAATAAATATGGTAACAGCATCATTTACATCTTGAACATATTGATTTTCATGATATGATGGAGATGGAGATACCTTAGTTCATTGCTAAAAAGTCTAAAAGAGAGTTCAATCAAAGATTTATAGGCCTACTCCATCTATATTGTATTTTTCGGAGAAACATTTATCAAGAAAATGTGACCAACATCTTAGGCAATTACATAATTATCTTGAGTTGATTCCCTGTATCTTTTTTCTTTGACAAAATTGAACAGAAAATGCATTAGTCCATGCACCTAAGTTTTAATACAGTAGATCTAGATCTAGTTCTTGTTCAGCCCTCGAAATAGAACGAACTGCAATCACTCATCAGATCCTTGCACTCAACCACCCTGATGTTGTTACTCATGCTTTTACCACCTTTGACACTGCCACCCTTGCTACAACTTAAGCATTTTATTTCCTTCCTGACAATACCCTCCCAAATGTCCACCAATATAACGACCCCACTGCCTTCGATACATCCTAAAAATTCACCATGTTCGTCTAAACAAACTCTCACAGCTCGACAGTCATGAGTCAACCTGCAGGAAGCCACTGATCCTCGCAAACCAGGGGAAGAATAATCAAGAAGAAGAAAATAGGCCTAAAGGCTAAAGCAATTGTTTAAAACAAATTTTTAAAAAATAAAGAATAAAAAAATTGTCAGATCAATCATTGATGAATGTCAAAATATCAAAACCTAACATTAGAGTAAAAGTTAGGCATCACCATCATACTTCATGTCCAACATCAAGGTAAATAGTCTACTCTGAGGATTTAGCCTCTTCACTTTCATTCACGAAATGCACTGGGTGACAGCAACAATTCAGCAGACTGACAATGCACAGCGGACCCAGTTAGCACAGGCTAGTTGCGCGGCTGCAGCAGGCATGTATAAAGGTTCGGTTCGTACAATGCAGTGCATCCATGCAGCTGCAGGCGAGTAACTATAACTTCGCCCTGTCCCGTCTTTTTATTTTATTTTTTGCCTTAACAGCTACGGTAGCCTAACTTATTGCAAAATTGCTCACCTCAGGCTCTTTGTAGATCTTGTAGTCGCCAGGGTACGGTAAGTCTTCCTTTTGCACCAGCCACTAAAATTGAACAAATGAATCCTGATGCCAGGAGCAAGATCTGAAAATCAGATGCAGTTAAGTTGAGCACCATTTTCACAAAGCATGCAATGTACACGCTGCTAGCTTGGCTTTCGCGCGGGCGGCGCGGACCTCGGGCCGCCGGACCCGGGCGCGGACACCCCGTTGCGTTGTCTCGCTCGCGCTCGCGCCTTGTTGTACCTAATGTTTTGGTTCAACAAACTTTTAATGGCATAAGGGGCTTCCCCTTGTACGACCTTGGAAAATTGCGCCTGTATTTTAGTAGGTCTAAAAAAAATACACTCAAAAGATTGAAATATGATTAACGTTCACAAAACAAAACAAAACAACTTGCGAAACAAGTTGATCAATTTGTTGTTTTTACCAGGTTGTAAATGAGTATAATAAAACTGATCATTGAAAGGTCATGTGAAGTCTACATTACTAGCTTTTATCACCTTTAAAAAAAAAGAAGTTTTCTATATTTTGAGATCTAACAGTTAAGGATCTTCAAAATTTTTTATATAAAGATATTGTATTGTTGGCTATATTGTAGCTAGGGATGCTCCATAATTCAATTCGTAATTTAGGAAAAGCTGTGTTTTACTACATGGAGTGTCATTAGAGCATGGTAATTTCATATTTCGTTACCATATTTTTATTGGCCAGTTTTCATGTTATAGGTTGTTCCGTCTTTCTGGGGTCCTTGAATTTCTAGAAAATTTATATAAGAGTTCTGTCAGAGTATGAAATAGAAAATACACACAGTGAAATAAAAACTCAACAAAAGACAAATCTCTTCCATTTTGTCCTAGTTAAGCAAACTCTAAACCCTTTGAAACCTAAAGGCACTTTTTGCAGCCAGCAACAATATCCTTAAAGGCCACTGTCCATGTGCCTTTAAAACATAAATTAAAAATTGATTTAGACTCACGATCTAAAACTTTAGTTTTCCACCAAGAGATGGCACTATAGCAAGTCACAGATCATCATTCATGACATTTGCTGTATAAAAATGCCATTCCGTGTTCCAACAATGTCAATAAAATTTGTATATGTGATTTTACAAAGATTATGTAAATAATTCAGGGTTCAAAGGGTTAAGTTTGCATTTTGATAAAGTCTTGTTGTATGAGATTTGTGCATTTCAAAAGCTTTTATTTCGGTTTATTTACATATGGATATGCAGTATGATATCACCCCCCCCCCCCAAAAAAAAAAAAAAAAAAAATGATATTAAAAAAAAAAATCTTTTGAAAAGATTAAATGATCAATTTCCCTTTGCCTTTCTCCCATGTCACTGCCTCCGTCTCTATCTCTCATTCTCTCTCTCTCTTTCTCCCTGGCTCTCTCTCTCTCTTGCTTGGGTCAATGGTTTACCATTTTAATAATCATCATGTTGTATCAATTGTACAATATTTTTTTTTTCTGCTATCTTCCTTTCAGATCATAGACAAAACTTTTGCACACAACATATATCTACAGCCACACAGGCTACATAATACACTGAATGTCATAAAAATCTAAAATTAATAGCAATATTTATTCAATCAGATAAAACAAATGTGCAAAAATACTTGTCTCATTATATTTATATTCCTCTTCACACACAAACTTTACAGCTCTATTTCAGAGATTTGTCATCATCATATAATAAATTAATCTTAAATCTTCTGTTACATTCAACATTGCTTAGTCATTGTTTAAACACAAAAACTACAAAGTATACCAACTATCATTGGAATTTAATATTGTGAGCAATATTTATTCACTCATTAACACAAAAAAAAAAGTACTAGACAACATTTCTAATATTAATTTGACATATCTTTTCAAAATAATTTTGAAGCTTTATTTCGGTGATTTGTAATTTATAAAATATTCTAAAATCTTCTGTTCTATTCAGCATTACATTGTCTTTGTTTAAACATAAAAGTTATATATCATACTGACTGTCAAAGAATATTTATTAAATCATTAAAGAAGCAAAACTACAAAAAAAAAAAAAAATATATTCAAATTTCTCCTAAAACATATTGTAAAGATCTATTTTACAGATTTATTTAACAAAAATATTTTTACTCATTGTTTAAACATGAAATCTACATAATATACCGACTGTCAAAGGAAGTTAATATTGATTGCAACATCTAGTACGTCATTAACAAAACACAAGTACAAGACTAAGCTAATATTCAAATTTCTTCTCAAATGTATTTTGAAGATCTATTTCAGAGATTTGCCATTTATAAAGTACTTTTGAATCTGTTATATTCAATGTTACATAGTCATTGTTTCTAAATAATACAGAAAAATTTATTCATAATATATTCATTGATCAGAAGTAGATTTATACAATACATGATGAAATATTTTCCATTAAGATTTGTTTCCTACAACTTTGTAAATACATGGACAATATGAACTTTATGAAATTTAAAATGAACTAAAGGCATATTGCCACAAGTTTCAAGTTACAAAAATGAGGCAGCTCAGTAAATATGAGGACTTGGTATTAATTACTTCATATTATTAAACAAACGAACATGTTATGTGGTGTCCGACACAACGTACATTTTTGTTTGTGAATACTATTAATGCTTTGTAAAACATTGTACAGATCTAGGGCAGTTACCCTGAGACAATTGGGCCTTACCCCCTGGACAACCACCCAGCCAAAAATCTGGACCCTAATTCTACCCCTGACCCCAACCCTATTTCTGGGGGGGGGGGGGGGTTAGTTTTCCTCGGGGTAATTGTCCAGGGGTAGTGGTCTCAATACACAGGCCTATAGAGATAACCCTCTAGTCATATTGTGCACCAGTTACTCCAACAAGATATTTCCATAGTTGATCTCTAAGCTGCTTGTCATATGCCACCGTTCAGTTCAGTTCAGTTCAGTTTATTTACCGTTGAGGCTCTTGTCTCGACCATACCCACAAAGTACTCTCCAGTCACATCATCATACTTTTCATCTGTTGCTAGATGAAATTCGTTATCAGCCTTATCAACTGGAATACCAATTGGTCCCCATGCCTTCAGTAGCATCTGCGTGTTCACATTTCCTGGGTCTAAACAGTTGACGGTAATGCCATGCTCACGGAAGCGTTCAGCCATGTCTATGGTGAACATGATCTCGCAGAGTTTAGATTGCTCATACGCCTTGTACCCGTCATAGTCACGTTGGAAATGTAAGTTACCAAAATCAAGAGACCTGGCCTGGGAGACTGAAGTGACGTTGACGATTCTGCTTTTGGTCCCCGCCTTTATGAGATCCATAAGGAGAGATGTCAGCAAGAAAGGTGCCATGACATTGACGGCAAAAGTCAATTCATATCCATTTCTAGATATCTGTCTGGATGACTCAAACACGCCAGCGTTGTTGATAAGGACATCGATGTGGTTCTGAGAGGCATGTAACTCTTCAGAAAGACGGCGTATATTGACAAAGTATGAAAGATCTGCAGTGTAACCCTTGATGTTCTCATTGCCCGTTGCCTTCTTGATGTCCGCGACGGTGGCTTCAACCCTCGCCGGAGCTCTGCCGTGAACGAGCACTGTCGCGCCGGTCTTGGCAAGTTGAAGAGCTGTGTGCTGGCCGATGCCATTTGTGGCACCAGTTACTAAAAATATGCGACCATTCATTGTGATTTTTATAGATAAATACTGTGCTGCTAGTCGTAAAAACAATGCCAGTTTCTCTGATGTGTTGAATAATTGCCGTTAAAGGAGCTTAAATTGTTTTTAGCAGGGTCAGATAATTTCCAGCAGACACAAAAGATTAGCCTTAATCAATGACGTTTTAGGTATGTTTTGTATTTTATTTTCTTTTGTTTTTAATCCCCTCCAAGCTACTTCTTCTTTCAAAAGTAAATTGATTTTAATGTACTAATTAAAGAATCATTTGTCTGGAAATAGAGACTATACAAACAAAAGAAAGGAAATTCAGAATTTTATGAAAAAATAAAGTAAGGAGTACATTGAACGACAGACTATGTGAGGGCGTGGTGCACAATATGATTGGACCTTAAACCTTGAAAAGTTCAAAAGCTCCCATTTTGTGTGTGGTGGTCCGGGTGATGTGATGACCTTGTGATGGTATTCTTGGTGCACTATAAAGTGTGCTAGTTGGTAAATTATCATATTTCCTTCTCATTCTGTCAAAAACTTCATGAAACTATTAAAAATGATAAATAGATGTTTTGTAAAAGTATATTGCTGTACACCATATATAGGCCCCTATAGTGACATGCATTTTATAATCATTTTGTACAGATATGTCAAGCATTACACATATAAACCTTAACAAATAGGAGTTGCAATAATACATGTCATTTGACTTTGAAGCCTCTAATCTTTATCAATATTTCTAGTTGTTATCAGCCTAGCGGTTATAATGATTACTTTCATGAACTAAATTTGAATATTGACTGGGGATGATAGGCTTTCTTTCAGTTATATAGAATTTTAAATATTCAAAGTATCAATCTTATTTTATGCCCCCCCCCCCTGGCCCTCCATCTCCATCTCTCTCACACTTTCTAGGTCTCTCTGAGTCTCTCTCTTTCTCCTCTTTCTTGTTCTCTATTTGGCTGTCTCCCGAATCTTCATTGATGTGATGACCCTTATGTAAATCTGTGCCTAAGCTTAGACTTACTTACTTAGGCGCCTTCTTCATTCAAAAGGTGTCAGTTTCGCGCGTCTTTTGTTCCAAAAGCTGATTTATCAGCTTTTGAATAGAATCCCGAAATCTTAATACGGCTTAAACACGTTAAAAGCTGAAAGCCGAATGTTTCCCGTGGTCATTCAGGAAGCCGCGGGAAACTGACGCCTTTTGATCGGAGAAGACGCCTTAGACGCTTCTTGTTAAGTTGTTTCCTTTCTTCAATTAAACCCCAGGTATTGGGTCTTATGTCTAGGCTCTTATGTGTTAATTTAAAAGAAAAGAATGACATGGTGAAATGCAATGACACAATGTTGAAGTATGTTTTTCTCCAAAATTTATTACATATTTACACCAGCATTCAAAATCTGTGAGAACAAAAGTGCAGTACAATCAATTGGTAGATGTCTAGTTCAGTGAGTAAATTACCAAAACACATGTACATATATTCTGTTCAGCTTCTAAAAGCATTACAGTCCACTCCCAATATAACAAAGTGCTCTGGACCAAGCCAAACATTTCAAAACCAAATCATGTTATACTGAGCTCAAGGTCACATAGACACATGCCCGCGTTTTGAAATCAGAACCAGGGGAATGCTCATTTTAACAGGAGTAGACTGTATTTACACAGTTGAGGTGATGCAGATAAATTAATGAACATTGGACACGACTTCCTCCCAGTATCTTGTACAATGATTCAAATCCTTTCGATACAGGGGTTACAAGGGGGTTCATAGAATACTTGATGTTTTGATAAAGAAACTTCTGGTGTGCCACTGGAAATATTTTCAGTTCAACAACTTATGATTCATTGATAAAATATAATCCCAGAAGGTGTGGAGTGACTTGTATGATTTTATAACCGGTTGTGTGATTATTTGAGAAAAAAACAGATTTTTTTTCATCTCCAAAATATAGTTTTAATTTTTTCAAATAACAATTTCATATATCAATTTTTCTGATGCTTTTAAAAGACTTTTGATGATGTAAATTTATAATTGACCACTTCCTCTTATTTGAAGTCAATTTCTTGGAAACTATGAAAATGTTCTTACATGAGAATAGAGCGTACCAGAATTAAATGTCAGAACATCGCCTTTGGCAGTGGATTGTATCTTATGTCAGTCAGGTTGAATCTACATAAAATAGACAAAACTATAACATCAAACAGATCTTCCACTGAATCATGGCTGATTCCTTTCACAAATAACAAATACCACTTGTGGTAACAAATACCACAAATGACTCAATTTCATGATGAAATGTTATTTATTTAAGAGAACATAATGTTAAAGGTAAAAAAAAGTTTTGTTCAAGGTTAAAGTTTAGGTGGAAATATATTGTTTGTTAATACTTCATCAATTATTAATTTTCTTCAAATAGGATCCTATAAAAGGGGCAAGTAATATTTGTCTAGCCAAAGAAATTTGGTTTTAATACAGTGTCCTTTAGAAATTATCTTCTTTTCCTGAAAATCAATATTAATAGAACCTTATCTGTGAAATATTAAATCATAAACAATTTCATATGTGAGATATACAATTTACTTCCGCTGTAAAAAGTATAGATACGAGATTCTGTTATAGCAACATGATTCTCGGGGTGCCAGGTTCAAATATGTGTTGTGCCTATGTGTTCAGTAAAACAGGATATTTATTTAATCCTTTGACTTGGTCCTCATTAGCCCACTATAATGGGGGTGAAGCAAATCAGCTGCAATACCAGATAGTTTATTGGGTAATCAATAAATGCACAAAATCGACACAATGAGATTTCTCAAAATACAGGAATTTCAGATTGAACTTTTTTGGGGCTGTATTTCATCCTTGTGACTAAATCCAATAATTGGAAAATTATGGAAATCCAAATTGCTACCCCTTCTTCAACTATTACTTAATATCGGTACTACACTTTCAAGAGCATTCATATTCTATAGTCTACTTCCATTCATACATAAATTAAGAAAAAGACACTTGACCGTTTGTCTACCATTTAAATGTATTTGCAACTTTGAAGGTTTGGTCCTTTCTACACTGTAAGCTTTGTAGGCAGTGTTTAATTTGCTAAATGGCCAATGAAAATCAAGAGTTTAATGCTTACCGTAGGGTCATAATTGTATGAACTGTATACCTAAATACGATATTTTGTCTCTCACCTCAAGTGCTAATACATGTATCATATTTCTGTAATGTCCTTCTCTACACACAGAACATTGACTTATTACTGTGCACAAACACAGAAAAATTGATCATGATTGATGTATGGTGAAGATAGAACACTTGTTGGTAACACATAATACTGGTTTACAGACCGCACCATCTTTAGTAGCTCAGTCCGATTCTCAAAAAACATGTTGTTTTTTTTTTTTTGTCAAGAGTTCATCGTCACTGACCGTAATCTGAAATCATGGTGGTAGAATTCCTTAATTGATGACAGCTTTCACTTGTAATATTACCAGAACAGTCTTTAGGTACATATCCTTTTCAATTGGATCCTGATATCCGTGCACTTTCAATGTATTTTATATTGTCGTCACAGTATTCTAATATGTCTCAAAGTAGGAATAGATCTACATGTATGGTCTCCTTTGTCTCTGTATCATTAGCTCAAATCTTACAGCAGTCACATTATCCTTCAGCTCCGAAGAATCCAGAACTCCACCAAACACGGTTGTATGCACACCTCAATCAGCTGTCCTCTAAGTGTTTCATCTCCTGATGTGCCAATTCAATTCCATGTTCATACAAAGATACCAAACAGCATTCTAAATTTGGAATCTTTTTGGAAGAAGTGTAGTAATACTTTGAGTGACCAGTCACACAACCTAGCTCATCCAAATCTCTTTGGGAGCACAGGAGTAGTAGGCCAAGTAGTCTCTTAGTATTTGTAGTGCAGTGTTAGGCTGTCCTCATACAATGGCATACTGCTCATACAAAAGTTCTCTTACAGTGTAGTAATCTTCACACACAGCTCCTTCTAATGTCAAATGACCCTTCTCATTCTGAAAGAAAAACAGAGAGAGACACACAAAAAGTAGACAGTTAAATTGGTAGCAATCATTCAAAATCAAGCATTTTGTTGTTACTTTGTTTTGAAAGTTTTTTTTTTATTTCACTTAACCCTAACTTACCTGGGGGGGGGCCATTTTGGCCCCCCCCTCGACATTTTTCGCGATAAATCTGCAGTGCGAAATTTTTTGATCGCGCCACTCACTGACTTTTTACTTTCAAGTCTTGCGCATCTTTTAAAACTATTTTCGCGAAAATCGGGTATACCGTTACGACGTTACACGATTTTCAAAAATTTTCGTCAGACCAAAATGGCTCAAAAACGTGATTTCATGTACAAAGTCAATACAAAATGTGTTTTCAGCTAGAAATCATAAATGAGTGATTATTTTTAATTTTATTGACAAGAGTCATTTAATTGGATGCTATTTATGGCCGAAATAATGTCACGGATGAATTGTGTCGAAAAAACAATAAAAATAAAAACGTCAAAAAACAAAGAAATACATAAGAAATTTAAAAAACAATAAAATACATAAGAAATCGATTTTGGCACAGGAATTTTTTTCTTGTACAATTCTTAGGAATGACATAAAGAATATTTTCCCCAAAAATCAGCTTTCTATGAGCTTTATTTAGTGAATTAGAGCAAAAAGTATGATTTCATGAATAAATTAGCATAATTAATTCATATAAAATAAAATATATGAATTTCGTGTAATTTACCTATACAACCGCATAGATTATGTCATTCTCTACCTTCATGCAAATTTTCGTCGCGATCGCGCGATCCGCGGCCGAGATCTTAGGGGGGGGCCATAATGGCCCCCCCCCAGGACTTTAAGCTCACGAAATAGCCCAGGTAAGTTAGGGTTAACGACTTTAAAAATGAACAACTAATAATTTCCCCACAGTCATCTCTAAGAAAATGTATTCATTGAGTTACACTAAAAACTAAATCTTACAAATCCACCTTAACAAGTACTCAGTGGAACACAAGAAAATTCACTTACTAATTCATTCTCAAATTCCAATGAATAAAAAAAAAAAAGAAAAGAAAAAAAAAATCCCCATTTGTATATCAGTGATAATGATAGCAAATACAGACTACTTTACAGTCTTCACGTCAGATTTCTTCAGAATGATAAGACTGTGTAATGATATGGTTACTGGGTTTGTCCCGAGCATCTTCTTGGAGTGAACTGTAATAGCAATCAAATTTGTTTTTTTTAAATCTCACCCTTTTGATGGCAACGGTGTTATTACAGACAAGTACACCCCCTGTGAACTCTGCTCTGATTCCATTCTTTGCCAGGACCTGCTTGAAGTCTAGGAACCTTGGTGGGTTGACATATACCTGCCGATGAACCTATATTGATAAAGAACAACAAATAATATATTCCTTCCCAAGTTTCAATACAGGGCGTGATACTATGAAAAACAGTCAACCTTGCCTGAGGTGAACTCAAGTAAGTCAAATACTTGCCAAAATCTGTGCAAGTTATCTCCTATTTATATTTTATGGTTTAAAACCCAATACTACTTCATTTTTTCCTAGGTCAAAGCTATTTCTTCATTCCCACTAGATTTGAGTTAAGCAAGGTTAACTCTTAATGCATTTACTTGAATTTTATTATTTCTCTTTTTTAACTTATTGATCAAGAAAAAAATATCTGTATTTTACGGGTACCTTTTCAGTTCCAGTATCCCTCTCCCCCCCCCCCCCCCCCCCCCCCGTTCCCATTATAATATTTAAAATTTAAAAAAAAAAATTTTTTTTTTTCTTTGATGAATTTCAAAATTACAGAATAACTACTTCAACCTACTGATGCATCAAGGGTAAACTGAAGACTGAAAAAAATATTATTCTTAAAGTTCCCTGACATTTCCCTGTTTTGGAGGCTTTTTTTTTCTCAAATTCCCTAACTTTTTCCTCATCTCTAGATTTTCCAGGTGGAGGTGAAACCCTATGTAATTGTGAAAATACCCGGTGTCCAACTTAAAAACAAAAATTAAACAGTGAGCATGCTAACAGACTTACCTCATTTGCTTGGACTGCATCAAGTACTGGGATGATATCATCTTCATCTTCACTTGAATCATCACTTTCATTCCCAAGTGCAGATAGACCTGAGAATGAGCATTTATATACAGAGTAAATACCTAAGTGTAGAAATAATGACCTGTATTCTCGTAAGGTGACTACAGTTAGTAGGCCTACTAAATACGTCACCCTATTGTTCGAGGCAATTACAAGGTTTACTAAATATATATTTAGTAGGCCTACTAAGTTTAGTCACCCTTCGAGAATACCAGTCATTTTCTCCAGAAAAATGTCAATTCATGGTTACTTTATTAATCTACTTTCCCCCACTTTTTTCAGATGTTTGGCTTTAACAGTGATTGAGCAATGTTTTCCATGAAGGCCTGGCAATAAAATACAAAGAATACAAACATACCGGTACAAAATAGAATGACTGGAATAAAACTAATTAGAACAAAATACATTTTTGGCAATACAGAAAACACAACAAAATGGCCCAGCTTCAGGACTGGAATAAATAAGGCATCAGAACAAAGAAGAAAATGATGAACTTGAAAATACATTTGTAATACAGTTTGGCAAACCATTCCAGAATTCTGCATCTTCATAAGAACGAGTTTGTTGTCCCAGCTACAACTACATGTTTGTGTGCAATGAATACTGCAATTCAGTAGGAAATCAGATGTAAATCACATTTTGATTTCTGCACAGTGTTCTGGAAGGTGACATGACATTTGCTCCTTTGACAATTGCTCCTTGCTTTATTTCGTCTGAGATGTAGGGTTAGGATTGCACTAGGGTTTAATGTTAGGTTTAGGGTAGGGTATAGTGTTCAGTCAAGGGTTGAAGTTAGTCATTCAATTAGTGTATGGAATTTACAGCGGAGCAATTGTCACCAGAGCAATCGTCATGGAATCGTTCTGGAACTCCTCTTTGAGAGTAAAACTTACCGAGTCCAGGTGCTTTCTTCTTGTCATCTCCATTGAGTGAGTCACCCTTGATAGCCTTGCCTGCTAGCTTGTCTCCTGCAGACTGTAGGTCCAGACATCCATCTATCCAAGCTAACTCAGTATCACGAGTCTTAGAGAAGAGCAGGGAGCTCACCAGACTGTCCTTCAATTTCACCTGTGCAAACAGAAATGATGATATCAAAATAAGTCATAAATATAATTCATGAAGTAAAAACCTTGTATACAGGCCACTCCAGACCAAGCCAATAACCATGTTATAAAGAAAATGATGAGCAAAGAAAATAGGTTTCAATCAAGATTTGAACCAGAGACCTCCTGGTTGCTAGACAGGCACTCTACCAACTAAGCTCTGGCAAGCCCTTATTTGTGTCCATCCTAGAGAATCCCTTAGCTTTCAAAGCTTGAGTGATCAGAAGCTCTAGAACCTGGCATAAATCTGAAGGATAAAAAACTACTTGGGGATAAATGCGACGGATCACCTTTGTACCCTTGCTCATTATA
The DNA here is from genome assembly GCA_940671915.1 of Paracentrotus lividus. Lineage (NCBI taxonomy): Eukaryota > Metazoa > Echinodermata > Echinoidea > Camarodonta > Echinidae > Paracentrotus > Paracentrotus lividus. Next base: position 48,854,275 of record CALNVZ010000174.1, on the reverse strand, counting down.
ACATGAGTAGACAGTAAGAAGATGATCATGAAATATTGCCTCATGAGGTCAAAGAATATATCATACTGAAACAAATGAAAATAATATATGCATGGATATGTGACACGAGAGATGTGGGAAAACTGTAATCAAAACCACCTCTTCAATACATTTTGGAGTGCAAAAACTGAATATCGCTACTAGAATATAAATGTGTAATTTTGATAATAATGAGGTAAAATATGGGAAATAAAGCATTTGAGAGAGAAAGGGGAAGAGAGAGAGAGAGAGAGAGAAAGAGAGATAGATTTCTGACCTGATAGATATGGCTCTCCATAGTAGCATCACATATCTCATTCATTCTTGGAATAAAGCATTTGACACCAGCTAGCTGTAGATGGCAGTATTCAGCTAGATGTTGTGTTGCGTTCATCTGACCTCTGACCAATACCTAAAATGATGAAAAGTATGAAAGGTGTGTCACCGTCACTTAAATCACAATCATCTACACTTATCACATTTTACATTGGTTCCCTGATTCAATTCCTGTAAAGTGGTTTGATGAACTAGTTAAAGCGTGACATTCTCTTGAAATAGAATTAAAACAGACTAGAAAAAAATAGATGCATTTTAGCCTTGCCCTAGGCTGATCTATATCCTGAATTGATTTTTGAGAAAAAAATTGAAAATATACAGTCCATAATCACATTAGCTTACTCCAGACTTTTGATTAAAAAAGATAATAAAAACCTTGTATCATAATTTTAAAAAACTCTGACACATTACCAGTTGTCTTGGCTTGACTTGGGTGATTAGCTTCTTCATAGATTCACCATCTGAACGACCTTCAAAATCAATGAAGGTTATCGAACACCTGCAGGATACAATCAAAATAACATGAAACAAGTTGACTACCCATTTACAACTGCATTTTACATTTTACATGATTGTGAAAACCTGTAAGTGTGATGTCATTCATGCAGATGATGAATTATTGCATGATCACACCACAACACTATTCAAACAAGTGTTATAGATATGACACACATTTCAATGGGATGTCGAGAGGTTATTTCTTGCTTTTTCCAACACAGTAGACTGTGCTAGAATCTTAGGCCTATACTAGACTTCCAGAACATATCTATAAATTTATCTTGAATTCCAAAAAATTATACAATATTTCAAATACTCATACAAATCCACTTTCTGCTCTATTATTCTTTCATCTATGCCATGTCTTAGTCAAATTATTTTCTACAAACAAATAAAGTTTTAAACATGATTAGATTTTTTAAAGATTTTTTTTCATATACTTACTTCACATCTACAATGATCTGGCTTGCTATGCACTTTGTTGGGATGTCACCTGAGCAAAAAAAGATAAAAATAGGAAATTAACAACATAACTTTCCCATCATGTGACCCTCAAACAAAGCACAAATAAGTCAGAAATCAGTGCTCAGAATGAATTCAACCTCCTTATTTCAATTCCTTTGCCCATTTGATCGTGGGGCCGGGCAGCCGATCAACACTGCTCTGTTCCTTTCTTGTTGAACACCTAAATGGGAAGCAGCAACTCCCATCTTTTCATATCTTTTGGTATGACACAGTCGGGATTTGAACTCATGACCTCCCGATTATGATGCGGACGCTCTATCGACTGAGCCAAAGCATCGGTTTAATTAGGTTCTTCTGATTAAAGAAAAAATCTGCAGACTACTCTGAAAGCATACTCTTTTGTATAAGTGAAACTCTAGAGAACATTTGGCTATTTTGAAACAAAATTCTTACCCTCAGCTGCATCATCAAATTCATCATCGTCCTCTTCCTGGAAAATAGATCAAAAGTTTAAAAAAACATATTAAAAATAATCCCAAAACAATAATGTAAAATTATTCTTAATAAAAAATAGGTGTCTTATATATTTCAAATGTTACAGAGTCATATTCATTATTGAATGAATAAAAAAAATGGGGGGGGGGGAGAGGAACATTAATCAGAGAAAAGTAGACATGCTTTGCCAATTTTGTCCAAATTGTTTAATTGCATTTTCGTTTTATAATTGCCAAACAATATTTTTTTTCTATTACCAGTTTGTTGCAAGCATTGACAAAGTGGTGTTAGACCATAAAGTGGACAAAATGGTAAATATGTGAAGTGGCAATTGGACCAAAAGGTACTTAGACAAACTAGTTGTAGACAAAATGTTGGATAAGACCAAACGGGCACTAGTCAAAGTGGGTTTAATCCCAAGTGGCAATTGACCTTTGACCTACCTTAACTTCTTTCTCTTCCTCTGTCTGTGCAGTCTCTTTGATCATATAGTCTTCAGGTTTGATAATCTCACCATAGTCGTCCCATCTCACACGCTCTTCATGGAATGGAAACATAGGGTATGACTTCTTCACAGTCTTGAAGAAACTTGTTCCTTTCTTTCCCGTCTGAAATAAAAAATTAAAGAAATAATTAAAGAAATATATTGCCAATGAGTGTATACATATGACAGAGATGCCAACCCTACAGAATAACATTAGCAATAAGAAATGCAAATATACAAAATATTTGAAACAGGTGGACCAAATGACTTCTCATAAGAGAAAACATGAATACAAGTCTTCTGCTACCTCATTCAATTTTGAGAGTGCATTCAAATCAAGAGATTTCTTTCTCTCTTGACCATGACATTTGCTTCAGATGTTTTAATTATTTGTGTTATTCACATTTTAATTTCTATAAATGCTTAAATTATTCTGTAGGGTTGAGATCTTTGATATGAAGCGGATCATATAAACTAATATAATCACACAGCAGATGTTGTCCACATGGAAGCAGACAGACTCATGACAAATTCAATGAGGGTCTACATGTTGTAGCTTTCCAACTTCCCTTTAGGTATGGGGTAGCAATGAAAATAGCTTTGACCCAAAGGAAAGGCAACTTACAGATATTGAGTAAACCTAAGCTAGTTGGTTTGTGTGCCAAAGACATTAGATTATCACATCACAACATCTGTCTTAAATTGATATACACGTACTTACATCTGTATTCATCATAAGATCATGCTTGGTCCTAGATCTACCCATATCATCAACCTCCATCTCTTCTTCACTCTCATCACTTGAATCTCCTTCTAATCTCCTGAAGAATGATAGAAAATGGATTTCTAATTAGACTACAGGTCAAATACTATATGAATAATTCACAAGACAGTCTCTTAAGCACTGATTGTCACTGTTAATTACATCTTAAGAGCCTGTAACAGAGGAGGCGATTGTTGTTGCGACAACTGGTGAACTTGCTATCTTGTGTGGTAGCAAGTTGTTGTTGTAGCCTAGAGTAGATATAGTCGTAGGTAGGTCTATAATTGCCGTTTTTAAGCCGATCTCCTTACAATTCTGACATTCTCAGGTTGTCGCCCCAACGATCTGTTCGACAAGCCTTTTAGAGAACTAGAAGCAAAAGTCAAGTCCAACAAATTTCAGCTTTGACTTGGCTAGGTTTAACCCCAGAGCAAAGTCCTGTGTGCAAATGAAAAAATGTAGTGACCAAACGAGAAGAAGAAATTTTGATCCGTTCGACCTTTCCATGTATTGTGTGAGCATGATCATGAACAAGAAAACTGTATATCAAAAAATGATAGCATTATTAGTATATGTTTATATGATATCACTCAACTGTTTTATTCAGTTTATGATTTACAAATTAGAACCTTCAATTAACAGGTCTAGCCAATAATCAATCTAAGCCTTTGAAAATTATGCTCCCTTGGCGGTGTTTTACCAAGTCATTTGTAAGTCACGCATGACTTTACAAACGACTGGTGATCAGTTCTTATGCTAAATGATTGAGAATGGGATTAGTACTGCACCCAAGAACATGTTCCAGTCGTTCGTAAAGTCATTCATAACTTTAATAGGTTACACTTAAAAATTCCTCGTAATTCATATTCATTTTCTAACCTTTGTGCAGCTTCATCTACTTTTCTTTGTCTTTCTTTCTCCTTCTCATTTATCCTGTATTCATCCAATTCCTCTTTCTCTAGCTTCACTCTTCTGCTTACCTATACAAATGATAATAGGGGTAGTGCGTCTCTCAACTACACAGGCCTATAGAGATAACCTCTAGTCATTTTGTGCATCCGTACTCTCTAACAGTATTTTCCATAGATTGAATCTCTAAGCTGCTTGTCATATGCCACCGTTCAGTTCAATTCAGTTCAAGTTTTATTTACCGTTGAGGCTCTTGTCTCGACCAATACCCACAAAGTACTCTCCAGTCACATCATTCAACTTTCTACATCTGTTGCTAGATGAAATTCGTTATCAGTTTATCAAACTGGAAATACATTTGGTCCCCATGCCTTCGTAGTAGCTCCTGCGTGTTTCAACATTCTGGTCTAAAACAGTTGACGGTAATAGCCATGCTCACGGATGCGTTCAGCCATGTCTATGTGTGAACATATGATCTCGCCAGAGTTTAGATTCTATACGCCTTGTACCCGTCATAGTCACGTTGGAAATGTAAAGTTACCAAAATCAAGAAGACCTGGCCTGGGGAGATCTGGATTAAGTTGACGTTGACGATTCTCAATTTTGGTCCCCGCCTTTATGAGATCCATAAGGAGAGATGTTCAGCAAGAAAAGTTGCCATGATCATGACGCAAAGTCAATTATATCCATATTTTCTAGATAATCTGTCTGGATGACTCAAACACGCCAGCGTTGTTGTATAAAGGACATCGATGTGGTTCTGAGAGGCATGTAACTCTCAGAAAGACGGCGTATATTGACAAAGTATGAAAGATCATTGCAGTGTAACTCCTTCGATGTTCTCATTGCCGTTGCCTTCTTGATGTACCGTGAAGTGGCTTCAACCCTCGCCGAGATCTCGTGAACAGACACTGTCGCGCCGGTCTTGCCAGTTGAAGAGCTGTGTGCTGGCCGATGCCATTTTGGCACCAGTTACTTAAAAATATGCACCATTCATGTGATTTTTTATAGATTACAATACTGTTGCTGGCTAGTCGTAAAAACAATGCCAGTTTCTCTGATGTTGAATAATGCCGTTTAAAGAGAGCTCTAATTGTTTTTTAGCAGAGTCATGATAATTTCGCAGCAGACACAAAGTATTAGCCTATAATCAAGACGTTTTTAAGGTTATGTTTCTGTATTTTATTTTCTCTTTTGTTCTTAATCCCCTCCAAGCTACTTCTTCTTTCAAAAGTAAATTGATTTTAATGTACTAATTAAAGAATCATTGTCTGAAATAGAGACTATACAAACAAAAAGAAAGGAAATTCAAGAATTTTATGAAAAATAAAGTAAGGAGTACAATTGAACGACAGACTATAGTAGGGCGTGGTGCAACCAATATGATTGGACCTTAAACCTTGAAAAGTTTCAAAGCTCCATTTTGTGTGTGGTGGTCCGGGTGATGTGATGACATCTTGTAGATGGTATTCTTGGTGCATTATTAAAGTGTGCTAGTTGGAAATTATCATATTTCCTTCTCATTCTGTCAAAAACACTTCATGAAATCTATTAAAAATGAATAAATAGATGTTATTGTTAAAAGTATAATTGCTGTACACCGATATATAGGCCCCTATAGTGACTATGCATTTATAATCAATTTTGTACAGATATGTCAAGCATTACACATATAACCTTACAATAGGAGTTGCAATAATACATGTCATTTGACTTTGAAGCCTCTAATCTTTATCAATATTTCTAGTTGTTATCATACGTAGCCTAGCGGTGTATAATGATTACTTTCATGAACTAAATTTGAATATTGACTGGGGATATAGGCTTTCTTCAGTTATATAGAATTTAAATATTCAAAGTATCAATCTTATTTTATGCCCCCCCCCCTGGCCCTCCATCTCCATCTCTCTCACACTATTCTAGGTCTCTCTGATCTCTCTCATTTCTCACTCTTTCTTGTTTCTATATTTTGGCTGTCTCCCGAATCTTCATTGTGATGTGATGACCCCTTATGTAAATCATGTGCCTAAGCTTAGACTTACTTACTTAGGCGCCTTCTTTCATTCAAAAGGTGTCAGTTATTCTGACGCGTCTTTGTTCCAAAGCTGATTTATCGAGCTTTTGAATAGAATCCCGAAATCTTAATACGGCTTAAACACGTTTAAAAGCTGAAAGCCGAATTTTCCCGTGGTCATTCAAGGAAGCCAGCGGAAACTGACGCCTTTTGATCGAGGAGAAGAACGCCTTAAGACGCTTCTTGTTAAGTTGTTCCTTTCTTCAATTAACCCCAGGTACTGGGTCTATGTCTAGGCTCTTCTATGTGTTATATTTAAAGAAAGATAGACATGGTGAAATGCAAGACACATGTTAAAGTATGTTTTTTTCTCCAAAAATTTATTACTATTTCTTTACACCAGATTCAAATCTGTGAGAACAAAAGTGCAGTACAATCAATTGTAGATGTCTAGTTCAGTGAGTAAAATTACCAAAAACAAGATGTACATATATTCTCTGATTCAGCTTCTAAAAGCTATTACAGTCCACTCCCAATATAACCAAAGTGCTCTGGACCAAGCAAAACATTTCAAAACCAAATCATGTATACCTGAGACTCAAGGTCACATAACACATGCCCGCGTTTTAAATCAGAACCAGGGGATATGCTCATTTACAGGAGTAGACTGTATTTACATCAGTTGAAGTGATGCAGAATAAATTAATGAACATTGGACACGACTTCCTCCCAGTATACTTTGTACAATGATTCAAATCCTTTTGATACAGCGGGATACCAAGGGGGTTCAATTATGAATACTTGATGTTTCTGATTTAATAAAGAAACTTCTGGTGTGCCTACTGAAATATTTTTCAGTTCACAACTTATGATTCATTGAATAAAATATAATCCCAGAAGTGTGGAGTGACTTGTATGATTTTATAACCGGTTGTGTGATTATTGAGAAAAAAACAGATTTTTTTTCATCTCCAAAAATAGTTTATTTTTTCAAATAACAATTTCATATATCAATTTTTCTTGATGCTTTTAAAAGACTTTTGATGATGTAAATTTATATATTGACCCACTTCTCTTATTTGAAGTCAATTTATTGGAAACTATGAAAATGTTCTTACATGAGAATAGCGTACCAGAATAAATGTCAGAACAGTCGCCTTTGGGCAGTGGATTGTATCTTATGTCAGTCAGGTTGATCTACTATAAAGATAGACAAAACTATAACATTCAAACAGATCTTCCACTGAATCATGGCTGATTCCTTTCACAAATAACAATACCACTTGTGGTAACAATACCACAAATGACTCAATTTCATGATGAAAATGTATTATTTAGAGAACATAATGTTAAAGGTAAAAAAAAGTTTTGTTCAAGGTTAAAGTTTAGGTAAATATATTGTTTGTTAATACTTCATCAATTATTAATTTTCTTCAAATAGGATCCATAAAAAAGGGCAAGTAATATTTGTCTAGCCAAAGAAATTTGGTTTTAACAGTGTCCTTTAGAAATTATCTTCTTTCCTGAAATCAATATTAATAGAACTTATCTGTGAAATATTAATCATAAACAATTCATATGTGAGATATCAATTTACTTCCGCTGTAAAAAGTATAGATACGAGATTCTGTATAGCAACATGAGTTCTCGGGTCGTGGTGCAGGTTCAAATATGTGTTGTGCCTATGTGTTCAGAAAAACAGTGATATTTTATTTAATCCTTTGACTTGGTTCCTCATTAGCCCACTAAATGGGGGTGAAGCAAATCAGCTTGCAATACCAGATAGTTTATTTGGGTAATCAATAAATGCACAAAATCGACTCCAATGAGATTTCTCAAATTACAGGAATTTCAGATTGACTTTTTTGGGGCTGTATTTCATCCTTTGTTGTGACTAAATCCAATAATGTGGAAAATTGGAGATCCAAATTGCTACCCTTCTTCAACTATTACTTAATATCGGTACTACTACTTTTCAGAGCATTCATATTCTATAGTCTACTTCCATTCATACATAAATTAAGAAAAAGACACTTGACCGTTTGTCTACCATTTAAATGTATTTGCAACTTTGAAGTTTGGCTTTCTACACGTGTAAGCTTTGTAGGCAGTGTTTAATTTGCTAAATGGCAATGAAAATCTAGAGTTTAATGCTTACCGTAGGGTCATAATTGTATGAACTGTATACCTAAATATCGATATTTTGTCTCTCACCTCAAGTGCTAATACATGTATCAATTTTCTGTAATGTCCTTCTCCTACACACAGAACATTGACTTATTACTGTGCACAAACACAGAAAAATTGATCATGATTGATGTATGGTGAAGATAGAACACTTGTTGTAACACATAATACTGGTTTTACAGACCGCACCTATCTGTAGTAGCTCAGTCCCGATTCTCAAAAAACATGTTGTTTTTTTTTTTTGTCAGAGTTCATCGTCACTGACCGTAATCTGAAATCTATGGTGGGTAGAATTCCTTAATGATGACAGCTTTCACTTGTAATATTACAGAACAGTCTTAGGTACATATCCTTTTCATGGATCTGATATCCGTGCACTTTCAATGTATTTTATATTGTCGTCACAGTTATTCTAAATGTCTCAAAGTAGGAATAGATTCTACATGTATGGTCTCCTTTGTCTCTGTATCATTGCTCAAATCTTACAGCAGTCACATTATCCTTCAGCTCCGAAGATCCAGAACTCCACCAAACACGGTGTATGCACACCTCAAATCAGCTGTCCTCTAAGTGTTTCATCTCCTGATGTGCCAATTCAATTCCATGTTCATACAAGATACCAAAACAGCATTCATAAATTGGAATCTTTTTGGAAGAAGTGTAGTAATACTTTGAGTGACCAGTCACACAACCTAGCTCATCCAAATCTCTTTGGAGCACAGGATAGTAGCCAAGTAGTCTTTAGTATTTGTAGTGCAGTGTTAGGCTGTCCTCATACAATGGCATACTGCTCAACAAAGTTCTCTTACAGTGTAGTAATCTTCACACACAGCCCTTCTAATGTCAATGACCTCTCTCATTCTGAAAGAAAAAACAGAGAGAACCACACAAAAAGTAGACAGTTAATTGGTAGCAATCATTCAAAATCAAAGCATTTTGTTGTTACTCTTTGTTTTTGAAGTTTTTTTTATTTCACTTAACCTAACTTACCCTGGGGGGGGGCCATTTTGCCCCCCTCGACATTTTTCGCGATAAATCTGCAGTGCGAAATTTTTTTTGATCGCGCCACTCACTGACTTTTACTTTCAAGTCTTGCGCATCTTTTAAAACTATTTTCGCGAAAATCGGTTACCGTTACGACGTTACACGATTTTCAAAAATTTTCGTCAGACAAAATGGCTCAAAAACTGATTTCATGTACAAAGTCAATACAAATGTGTTTTCAGCTAGAATCATAATGAGTGATTTATTTTTAATTTATGACAAGAGTCATTTAATGGATGCATTTATGGCCGAAATAATGTCACGGATGAATTGTGTCGAAAAAACAAAAAAAAACGTCAAAAAACAAAGAAATACATAGAAAATTTAAAAAACAATAAAATACATAAGAAATCGATTTGGCACAGAATTTTTTCTTGTACAATTCTTAGGAATGACATAGAAGAATATTTCCCAAAATCAGCTTTCTATGAGCTTTATTTAGTGAATTAGAGCAAAAGTATGATTTCATGAATAAATATGCATAATTAATTCATATAAATCAAATATATTGAATTTCGTGTAATTTACCTATACAACGCGCATAGATTATGTCATTCTCTACTTCCATGCCAAATTTTCGTCGCTGACATCGCGCGATCCGCCGGCCGAATCTTAGGGGGGCCATAATGTCCTCCCCAGGACTTAAGCTCACGAAATAGCCCAGATTAGTTTAAACTGACTTTAAAAAGAACAACTAATAATTCCCCACAGTCATCTCTAGAAAATGATATTCATTGAGTTTAAACTAAAACAAATCTTACAAATCCACCTTAACAAGTACTCAGTGGAACACAAGAAAATTCACTTACTAATTCATTCTCAAATTCCAGATGAATATAAAAGAAAAAAAGAAAAGAAAAATAAAAATCCCCATTTGTAATATCAGTGATAATGATAGCAAAATACAGACTACTTTACAGTCTTTCACGTCAGATTCTCAGAATGATAAGACTTGTAATATATGGTTACTGTGTTTGTCCGCGAGCATCTTCTTGGAGTGAACTGTAATAGCAATCAAATTTGTTTTTTTTAAATCTCACCCTTTTGATGGCAACGTGTTATTACAGACAATCACACCCCCTGTGAACTCGCTCTCATTCCATTCTTTGCCAGACCTGCTTGAAGTCTAGAACCTTGGTGGGTTGACATATACCTGCCGATGAACCTATATATTGATAAAGAACAACAAATAATAATATTCCTTCCCAGTTTCAATACAGGGCGTGATACTATGAAAAACAGTCAACCTTGCCTGAGGTGAACTCAAGTAAGTCAAATACTTGCCAAAATCTGTGCAAGTTATCTCCTATTTATATTTTATGGTTTAAAACCCAATACTACTTCATTTTTTCCTAGGTCAAAGCTATTTCTTCATTTCCACTAGATTTGAGTTAAGCAAGGTTAACTCTTAATTGCATTTACTTGAATTTATTATTTCTCTTTTTTAACTTATTGATCAAGAAAAAAAATATCTGTATTTTACGGGTACCTTTTCAGTTCCAGTACCCCCCCCCCCCCCCCCCGTTCCCCATTATAATATTTAAAATTTAAAAAAAAAAATTTTTTTTTTTCTTGATGAATTTCAAAATTACAGAATAACTACTTCAACCTACTGATGCATCAAGGGTTAAACTGAAGACTGAAAAATGAATATTCTTAAAGTTCCCTGACATTTCCCTGTTTTGGAGGCTTTCTTTTTCTAAATTCCTAACTTTTTCTCTTCACTCTAGATTCTCAGGTGAGGTAAAACCCTATGTAATTGTGAAAATACCCGGCTGTCCAAGCTTTTAAAAAACAAAATTAAACATAGTGAGCATGCTAACAGACTTACTCCATTTGCTTGGACTGCATCAATATCTTGGATATATCATCTTCATCTCACTTGAATCATCACTTCATTCACAAGTGCAGGATAGACCTGAGAATGAGCATTTATATACAGAGTAAATACCTAAGTGTAGAAATAATGACCTGTATTCTCGTAAGTGACTACAGTTAGTAGGCCTACTAAATACGTCACCCTATGTTCGAGGCTGGATATACAAGGTTACTAAATATATTTAGCTAGGTCCTACTAACGTTTAGTCACCTTCGAGAATACCAGTCATTTTCTTTCTCCAGAAAAATGTCAATTCATGGTTACTTTATTAATCTACTTTCCCCACTTTTTTCAGATGTTTGGCTTTAACAGTGATTGAGCAATGTTTCCATGAAGGCCTGGCAATTTAAAATACAAGAAATATCAACTATGCGTACCAAAATAGAATTGACTGGAAATAAAAACTAGGGTTGTCAAATTTTTGTTTTTTGGTTTTTTTTTTATTATTTCTATCATGAGTTCCTTGTTTATTTGTTTAATTATTATGGTGTTACTACTTTCGTGCTCTCTGTATATCTTACTAGTTTTTTTGTCTTGCTGTTTATTATTGTTCTTTTGCCTTGTCGCTGTGATTTGTTTTTTTAAATTTCTTTATTTTGAGATCAAAATACATTTGCAATATTGCTAGTAAATAAAATATCACAAACAAAATGGCTCACAGCTTCGGACGGAATCAAATAAGGTAATCAGAACCAAGAGAAGAGAAAATGGGATGAACTTGAAAATACATATTGTCTTTCTTCCTTATATTACCAGTTGTCAGGCAAACCATTCCAGGAATTCTGCTCTATCATAAGAACGGAGTTTTGTTATGTTCTCCACCCCAGTCTACAAGCTACATGTTGTGTTTGCATATGCGTAAATACCTGCAATTCATGTTAGGAATATCAGGATGTTAAATCATTCATTTGATTTCTGCACAGTGTTCTGGAATTGTTGACATGATCCATTCTACTTGTCTTGCTCCTTTGGACAATTGCTCCTTGCTTTTATTTTCCGTCTGAGATGTCAAGGAGTTAATTTTGTTTTAGGATTGCCATTACTAGTGGGTTTAATGTTAGGTTTAATTATGGAGGAGTTTCTATCTTGTGTTTGTAGTTGTAGTATGTAGGTTGATACGGTTTGCGTATACGCTAGTATTATAGGGTTTAGATGGGTATAGTGTTCAGTCCTATGAGTGTTGATAGTTTAGTCATTCAATTAGTGTGTATGATATTTACAGCTGGAAGCAATTTGTCACCAGAGTCAATTGTCTCTGGTCATTGGAATTCGTTCTGAGTAACTCCTCATTTTAGTAGGTAAAATCTACCGAAGTCCAGTGTTGTTATCTTCTTGTCATCTCATTTGATGTGTGTATACACCCTTGATAGCCTTGCCTGCTAGCTATTGTCTTATTCCTCAGACTGTAGTTGTGTTGGTCCAGTACATACTCGATCTTATCAGAGCTAACTCAGTATCACGAGTCTTAGAGAAGAAGCAGGTGAGCTTTTTAATTGAGTGTCATTGTTTTTATACTAATTCGCTACTTTCTTTTTCTCGTTTTTATGTTTGCCTTAGACTCACTTCTTAGTGTTTGCTAGATCTTCCTTTGTTCTCATCTGTGTTGTATGTTGTCAATAATTAGCTCATCTATCGGCGACTACCGTCTTCGTCGATTTTTGTTCTCACCAGGACTGTCCTTTCAATTTCACTGTGCAAACTAGTAAATGATGATATCAAAATAGTCATTAATAATAATTGTCCCAATGAAGTTTAAAACCTTGTATACAGGCCACTCCAGACCAAAGCCAATAACCATGTTATAAAGAAAATGATGAGCAAAGAAAAATAGTTTCAATCAAGATTTGAAGACCAGAGACCTCCTGGTTGCTAGGACAGGCACTCTACCAACTAAGCTCTGGCAAGCCTCCTTATTGTGTCCATCCTAGAGAATCCCTTAGCTTTCAAAAAGCTTGAGTTGATCAGAAGCTCTAGAACCTGGCATAAATCTGAAGGATAAAAAACTACTTGGGGATAAATGCCGACGGATCACCTTTGTCTACCCTTCGCTCATATATAACAATGAGTAGACAGTAAGAAGATGATCATGAAAATTTGCCTCATGAGGTCAAAGAATATATCATACTGAAAACAAATTGAAAATAATATATGCTGCTATATGATGTATGACACGAGAGATGTGGGAAAACTGTAATCAAAAACACCTCTTCAATACATTTGGAGTGCAAAAAATCTGAATATCTGCTAACTAGCAATATAAATGTGTTATATTTTGGATAGTATAGATCGAGGTAAAACAGAGGGGAAATGAAAGTTGAGGGTCGAGAAGATATGTTGGAAAGTAAATATAGCATAGATATATAATAAGAAAAAGGTTAGAGATAGATTTCTAGACCTGATAGATATGGCTCTCCATAGTGCTAGCATCACATATCTCAATTCATTCTGGAATAAAGCATTGACACCAGCTAGCTGTAGATGGCAGTATTCAGCTAGATGTTGTGTTGCGTTCATCTGACCTCTGACCAATACCTAAATGATGAAAAGTATGAAAGGTGTGTCACCGTCACTTAAATCACAATCTCTCACACTTATCACATTTTACATTGGTTCCCTGATTCAATTCCTGTAAAGTGGTTTGATGAACTAGTTATAAGCGTGACATTCTCTTGAAAATAGAATTAAAACAGACTAGAAAAAAAATAGATGCATTTTAGCCTTGCCCTAGGCTGATCTATATCCTGAATTGATTTTTGAGAAAAAAATTGAAAAATATACAGTCCATAATCACATTAGCTTACTCCAGACTTTTGATTTAAAAAAGATAATTAAAAACCTTGTATCATAATTTTAAAAAACTCTGACACATTTACCAGTTGTCTTGGCTCTGACTTTGGGTGATTACTGCATTCTTCATAGATTCACCATCTGTGAACGACCTTCAAAATCAATGAAGGGTGTATACGAACACCTGCAGGATACAATCAAAATAACATGAAACAAGTTGACTACCCATTTAAACTGCATTTACATTTTACATGATTGTTAAACCTGTAAGTGTGATGTCATTCATGCCAGGTGATGATTATTGCATGATCACACCACAACACTATTCAAACAAGTGTTATAGATATGACACACATTTCTTAATGGATGTCGAGAGGTTTTTCTTGCTTTTCCAACACAGTAGACTGTGCTAGAATCTTAGGCCTATACTAGACTCCAGAACATATCTATAAATTTATCTTGAATTCCAAAAAAATTATACAATATTTCAAATACTCATACAAATCCACTTTCTGCTCTATTATTCTTTCATCTATGCCATGTCTTAGTCAAATTATTTCTACAAACAAATAAAGTTTTTAAACATGATTAGATTTTTTAAAGATTTTTTTTCATATACTTACTTCACATCTACAATGATCTGGCTTGCTATGCACTTTGTTGGGATGTCACCTGAGCAAAAAAAGATAAAAATAGGAAATTAACAACAAACTTTCCCATCATGTGACCCTCAAACAAACAACAAATAAGTCAGAAATCAGTGCTCAGAATGAATTCAACCTCCTTATTTCAATTCCTTTGCCAATTCTGCGCTGTGCGGCGCGGCACAGCCGATCAACACTGCTCTGTTCCTTTCTTGTTGAACACCTAAATGGGAAGCAGCAACTCCCATCTTTTCATATCTTTTGGTATGACACAGTCGGGATTGAACTCATGACCTCCCGATTATGATCGCGCGCTCTATCGACTGAGCCAAAGCATCGGTTTAATTAGGTTCTTCTGATTAAAGAAAAATCTGCAGACTACTCTGAAAGCATACTCTTTTGTATAAGTGAAACTCTAGAGAACATTTGGCTATTTTGAAACAAAATTCTTACCCTCAGCTGCATCATCAAATTCATCATCGTCCTCTTCCTGGAAAATAGATCAAAAGTTAAAAAAACATATTAAAAATAATCCCAAAACAATAATGTAAAATTTATTCTTAATAAAAAATAGGTGTCTTATATATTTCAAATGTTACAGAGTCATATTCATTATATGAATAAAAAAAATGGGGGGGGGGAGAGGAACATTAATCAGAGAAAAGTAGACATGCTTTGCCAATTTTGTCCAAATGTTTAATTGCATTTTCGTTTTATAATTGCCAAACAATATTTTTTCTTATTACCAGTTTGTTGCAAGCATTGACAAATGGTGTTAGAACCATAAAGTGGACAAAATGGTAAATATGTGAATGGCAATTGGACCAAAAGGTACTTAGACAAACTAGTTGTAGACAAAATGTTGGATAAGACCAAACGGGCACTAGTCAAAGTGGGTTTAATCCCAAGTGGCAATTGACCTTTGACCTACCTTAACTTCTTTCTCTTCCTCTGTCTGTGCAGTCTCTTTGATCATATAAGTCTTCAGGTTTGATAATCTCACCATAGTCGTCCCATCTCACACGTCTTCATGGAATGGAAACATAGGGTATGACTTCTTCACAGTCTTGAAGAAACTTGTTCCTTTCTTTCCCGTCTGAAATAAAAAATTAAAGAAATAATTAAAGAAATATATTGCCAATGAGTGTATACATATGACAGAGATGCCAACCCTACAGAATAACATTAGCAATAAGAAATGCAAATATACAAAATATTTGAAACAGGTGGACCAAATGACTTCTCATAAGAGAAAACATGAATACAAGTCTTCTGCTACCTCATTCAATTTTGAGAGTGCATTCAAATCAAGAGATTTCTTTCTCTCTTGACCATGACATTTGCTTCAGATGTTTTAATTATTTGTGTTATTCACATTTTAATTTTCTAAATGCTTAAATTATTCTGTAGGGTTGAGATCTTTGATATGAAGCGGATCATATAAACTAATATAATCACACAGCAGATGTTGTCCACATGGAAGCAGACAGACTCATAGACAAATTCAATGAGGGTCTACATGTTGTAGCTTTCCAACTTCCCTTTAGGTATGGGGTAGCAATGAAAATAGCTTTGACCCAAAGGAAAGGCAACTTACAGATATTGAGTAAACCTAAGCTAGTTGTGTTTGTGTGCCAAAGACATTAGATTATCACATCACAACATCTGTCTTAAATTGATATACACGTACTTACATCTGTATTCATCATAAGATCATGCTTGGTCCTAGATCTACCCATATCATCAACCTCCATCTCTTCTTCACTCTCATCACTTGAATCTCCTTCTAATTCCTGAAGAATGATAGAAAATGGATTTCTAATTAGACTACAGGTCAAATACTATATGAATAATTCACAAGACAGTCTCTTAAGCACTGATTGTCACTTGTTAATTACATCTTAGAGCCTGTAACAGAGGAGCGATTGTTGTTGCGACAACTGGTGAACTTGCTATCTTGTGTGGTAGCAAGTTGTTGTTGTAGCCTAGAGTAGATATAGTCGTAGGTAGGTCTATAATTGCCGTTTTTAAGCCGATCTCCTTACAATTCTGACATTCTCAGGTTGTCGCGCCCAACGATCTGTTCGACAAGCCTTTTAGAGAACTAGAAGCAAAAGTCAAGTCCAACAAATTTCAGCTTTGACTTGGCTAGGTTTAACCCCAGAGCAAAGTCCTGTGTGCAAATGAAAAAATGTAGTGACCAAACGAGAAGAAGAAATTTTGATCCGTTCGACCTTTCATGTATTGTGTGAGCATGATCATGAACAAGAAAACTGTATATCAAAAATAATAGCATTTTAGTATATGTTTATATGATATCACTCAACTGTTTATTCAGTTTATGATTTACAAATTAGAACCTCAATTAACAGGTCTAGCCAATAATCAATCTAAGCCTTTGAAAATTATGCTCCCTTGCGGTGTTTTACCAAGTCATTTGTAAGTCACGCATGACTTTACAAACGACTGGTGATCAGTTCTTATGCTAAATGATTGAGAATGGTATAGTACTGCACCCAAGAACATGTTCCAGTCGTTCGTAAAGTCATTCTATAACTTTAATAGGTTACACTTAAAAATTCCTCGTAATTCATATCATTTCTTAACCTTGTGCAGCTTCACTCTTTTCTTCTTTCTCCTTCTCATTATCCTGTATTCATCCAATTCCTCTTTCTCTAGCTTCACTCTTCTGCTTACCTATACAAATGATAATAACAACAACAAAAAATCAGATTGAAATGTTATTGTTTTACACTTAAAGCCCAAGTAGAGTTGTAGTAGAAAACACTGATTTTTTGAAAAACCTGCTCAACTTGTCCTCATAGTGTTTCTAAAGACATAAACAATATATGGGCAAAGGATATAATCATGTTCCATGCATGTCTTTCCATGATATGTAATAGTTTGCATGAGTATGGGGAGATATTCATCAAAGTAAGGCCATACTTCCTTCATTCTCACCCAGAACTCTGGGCATGCCAACCAGCAGCTGATTGGTATAGCGCGAGTGAATTCTGTGTGTACAGTCTGTGTATGGGAATAGCATATCTTGTCACAAACCGCTGTATGCTGTGCATTGTGCCTGTGAGATCCTATCGATTGTGGCACTGTTAATTGTATATTTACACCAGT
>CALNVZ010000174.1:48808589-48836595 GCA_940671915.1 Paracentrotus lividus | reverse complement strand
TTTGTTGCTAAATTCAGGTGTTAGAGTGGATTTTATAACAAATCCTTTTGTACACAGAGGTTAATTGATGTATTCATTCATATTATTCTGTTCTGGAAGCAAAACAAAAAATCTATTCTCCCAACACTATACATGACCTTTAAAGGCAATATATTGTTAACCACAGAGAACAATTATTTAATACACCCTAGTAAATATCATACTAGCTTTTATTTCATCTGAAATATTCATAGCAAAAGAAAATTACACCAAGATCTTCTTTAAAGTGAATTTAATAGTAATTTTCAAAAAACAAGTGCAAGAGGGATCAAAATTAATAAAATTATATTGCTCTGACCATAAAAACAAACCACTGAAAGTTTCAGAGCAAAAAGAAGTCATTGATTCTCTTAAAAGAGTGGAAACAAATGACGTGAGGCATACAGCTATGCGGTGGAAGGCAAGCTGTTTGCGTTACAGTAAAGTTTTTTCAAACTTTGACAATGAAATCATAGACATCTTGACAATAAAGCAAGCGACTGGCTGGTAAATTTCAAGGGATTCCAGATTGACCTATATACATTTATAATCATGTTGGCAAAATATGCTAAATCAAAAAAAAAATTATAACTTCAATTCTATACAATCTTACTGGATCCCTTTTAACTTCTACATGCAATCAGTCCAATGTTTACTCAAATGCAAATAATAGCAATCATATACAATTTTACATTAATATGATGGCAGGAACACTGTTTTGATTACCACGACATTTCCTTCGAAAGGGGAAGGGAGAAGAATCCATAGCTAATATTATTGTCTATATAGGGCATTTTAAGTGTGCAACATTATGCCGTATTGCACAGTCTAACGTAAGTACTGCTTTTCTCAGTTTATGCTTTTTTAATAATGATCATAAATAAAAAATAATTATATTGGATGGCTTTCCATCATAGGATACCAGAATATCTTACTCATTAGGGCCAATATTGCACTCATCTTCGATCCCTGCAATATTGGCCCTAACTCATGCAATACTTGTGGTGTCCCATTTTGAGCCATCCAATATATTGATATTACTTACCCTAAGTTTGAGTTGGTTTGGATTAGGTGTTTCTATTAACCTTCTAGCAAGTGTACCATGTGATGTTCTATTGGTTAAGATGACACTGTTCTTAGCATCACCACTCCACTGAATGAATAACTCTCTAGAGTAACCACACTCTAAATCAGGTACACTCGCCAGGACGACCTGAATGAGATTGAAAAAATTGGGAGAATGATTTGAACAGGGAAATAATAGAACTCTCTAAGCAGGGTTATAGTTTTTGTAAGATACCAAGACATGGCCTCCTAAAAGGGAGAAGATTTAAAAAAAATTCATAGCAGATACCACTCCACTGAATAAATAACTCTCTAGAGTAAACACACTCTAAATCAGGCACACTCGCCAGTACGACCTGAATAAGATTCAAATAATTGGGAGAATGGTTTGTACAGGGAAAGTGCTATATTCAATTTCATAATAGAAAACAAACAACTATCTGAACTTATATCACGTTAAAGGCAAAATATAACATCATTCCCTTTTGAAATCAATTTTGATACATGAAAATTGTATGAATATATCAGTTATAATTATTGAAGCACCATTGTGTAAGATCACTTGGGCAATTAATACTTGTACAAAAGCAATATAATTCATTAATAAAAAAAAAAACAACACAACAAAACACTAAAAAACACCAGGTTCTAAAATGGCCAATCCACAAAGACAGTGAATATATTGCAAATCTAGTTTATGCTCACTCGACAGTACACAAACAGGTTTGTGGCTTGTGTTTCTGTGTTCTAATAAACAACCGATTTGTTTTTCTTTAAAATTGTTTGCTTTCCATATGGTGCAAGCAGATTCATTTCAAGAACAGGTAAGAGAATTCTAAAAGGGCTGATCCAGAAAAAAAAAAATGTATTCCGAACTTGCTAATTAGACAGCACACAAACATGCTTATTTTTCATGTTTAAGTGTTCTAATAAACTGGTGATTTGTTTTTCTTCATTTATTTATTTATTTATTTATTTACTGGTTTTTTTGTTTTTGTTTTTTTTTTTGTTTTGTTTGTTTGTTTGTTTGTTGTTTTTTTTTTTTTTTTTTTTTTTTTTTTTTTTTTTTTTGGGGGGGGGGCATTCCATGTTGCACACAAGCAGATATGAATCTTGATCTGTATTACATCACTGATATCACTACTACCCAGAGGCATCGGAAGGCTGTAAGGATACAAAGGATTGGAGGGGAAAGCAATTGTATGTGTTAACAATGGCTTGCCCCTTCAATCCTTTGTTTCTGCACAGTCTTTTGATGCCTGTAACACCAATGATGGTATCTCTCACCTTCGGTTCAGGAACTTTAGCCAATTCCTTGAGATTATGACACAGCTTGAGATGTTTGAACTGGAATGGATTGTTTCTCCTGTCTTCAAATGCTCGCATTACCTTATCACTCATCCACTCAACCTTTAATATAAATAAATAATGTTTAGTCAGTTTTAATTTCTTGTTATAATACCATTAATCACAGAATACAAGGACCATGTTTAGTTGAAAATTAGGTAGAAAAGTCTGTGCTTCATATCATATTAAAATATTTTTCATTCCAATATGGATGCAACAAGGCCACTTTCATGAAATACTGCAATTTGATTGGTTGTTGAGCAAGGTAACCATGGTAGTTACTATTGATGGCAGAGTTACTTTAATAACAATTCTTTATACAATGTGGTCCTGGTCAATCTTATCATATGTGAGTATCAAATTTAACCTTATAAATCTTACTTAATCAAAAATCTTACAAATGATGGATATTTAATTTTTAAAGATATCAAGTAGAGTATTCAAATTTCACTTTAATGGTATCACAATGTTCCCTGTAAAGGTTCATTATCAATCATGCTAAATTATATCACTTTTCACAGGATATATCTTATACGAAAGCTATAACACAACTGTTATTAGGCATACTTTATTCCCTTTTTAGTGTACCTCTGTGCTTGGGGATATATAAAAAGAACAGATTATCTCTATTTTACAAAAGTAAACACTATCACTAATGATCAAACACTTACCTGTGATTTTGCAAATTCCACAACATTGTAACTGACATTGTTGAGCATGGCTAAGGAGTAGTTTCCTAAACCAGAATCTTGATTCCTCCATAATTGATCCTGATTAAGTGAGAAGATCAAAATGATACAATCAATACAAACTCACTTAAATTCATTAGCAAACAACCAACAAAAATTAGGAAGGCAAAATATAAAACTCTACATCATAATTCAGAAAAAAAAATGGTCTCTACTTTCACTTTACTTTGGGCTTTATCATAGCCATCTAATCTATTCTCATATGATTTTCATTCCTGTCCTGATACACACAACACAACAAATATAAAGAAATTTAAAATATTTAAGTATACAGTAGAATTTAGAAATATGATTAAATTTGAAGCAGTATATCACTCTTGATAAAAAAGTTTTTTTTTTCCCCAGGCTACCTTGTTAAACCTCAAGTAGACTACTAGCAAAAGAAAAAAAAATAATAAAAATCTTCAGAAAATATAAGTATCATGTATTAACTGTTTGTGACTGTTTCTTTTAAAGAATAAACTACTATTGGGCACTACACACACAAACCCTAAAAGTATGTACCCCCTACGAAAAAGCTATGTACTGTATTCGTGGAAATATTTGCGGTACATTAATTTTTGCGGATTTCGCGCAAAGAGCGGCAGGCGCAAATTAAAAAACCTGCAAATATATAGGCATGATTTCCTGTGCATTGTATTGAATGGGTTCAATTGTGAGCTTACGAACACGTAGGGCGAATGTAAGAACCTGTGAACATGCTTTGAGGCCGCTCAGCACGAAAAATTAATCGTGCCAAAATAACAGCGAATGCAGTATTATGAATTCTTTAACCACTTGCTGCATGGTGCTAATTGCATAGTACGGGTATGACCAGTGTGGCGCTGGTGTGTCAAAACAGACAAAGCTCAGACAATAGCATGGACATGTAATATTACGTGGTCCACAGCCAAGTGGTTAATTGCTGTAATCTAAATGACATGTATACTTACCAGGAGGAGGGAGAGTTCTACAACTCTTCCTGCTGTGTCCACAGATATCAGAACATTGCCTTCATTCCTCATAGTATTCAAAATAATATCTGAAACAAAAACAATATACACGTAGCAGCTTTGACAAGGGTCGAAACTTAGAGGTAGACAAGTTAGTAATGTTAAAGGCGAGATGTATGTTACATTCTGACAAGTCGAGATATGGCCGTATTAAAAGGTTTCTTTTGAATTACAGAAGATAACTTCCAGAGTATAAAGTGATAATAAGTAAGAACAGGAACAGGTGTGGTAGAAGACAGAACCTGTAACACAGTTGATAAAACCCTTAAATTAGCCCCCAACCACAATAATTAAACTTTAATAACACTGCTCATGGCGCCTTACCCATCAGTTTCTCATCCCTTGCCCTTCTCCTTGCCTGGACATATGTTGCATTGAAACAATCTGTGATAAGAAGACTAGGTCTGCTGATTGTCTCCAGTACTGCTCCGTTAAGGTGGCGCTCTTTCTTGTGGTTGTAGTCGACAGCATAGATGATTTCCTCCTCTCCGTCCTTCACAATCTTCCAGATAGTTCCTCCGATCATGTGACCTCCAGGGAGTGGTGTGATTGTCAGGCCATGACCTTTTCCTATTTATTCCATCATCATAAAGGAAAAAAACAAATACAAATAAAAAGTGTATTTATGTACCATATCTGGACATGTTCTATCCATCTATCCAAGGTTGTACATTACATGTAGGTAATTGAGGATGAAAGGATACACACTTTTACTGAGATTTGGCATTAGTATGCATGGGTAAATTGGGGTTTGAAACCTTGGGGCCCATTTCTTGTAACCGTCATAAGTCTAAGTTCTTGGACAACCCACAGGCACACGTGTTGTAGAATTATTATTATTATTATTATTATTATTTATTCGGCAAAGAAAATTACAAAGAACAATGCATTTCAGTATAAACAATACAAAATAGGATGTCCTTGAACTTAGACTTATGATGGTTTCGAGAAACGGGCCCCACGACTTCACTTGCATGCTCTCTGGATTAACTACAAAGCCATTGAACCCCTATAACTGAATATTTTACTCTATATTGCCATTTTTAGATGATTTATTGAGAAAGAGGGAAAATGATCGAAATTCAACTGCATTAAATGTATTCATAAAATACTCTTTTAGAATCTTCAGAGCATCAGTTATTTTAAAAGAACCCTTTCATATCAATCACACAGCAATCTGGATTCATCTTTATACAATATTAAAATATACTTATTACTTACTTACAAGCAGAACATTGATTATATATTTCATCAAGCATGAAACCGTGAAACGCTAACATTACAAAACACAAATACTTTAGATATTACCTTTTAGATTGACACTTTGAGAGTATTTGAGCTGAATGATCTTATCAAAAGCAGCATCCACATCATCTAAATCAAACAGATCAAACTCTTCATAGTTGTGCTTTGACTGTGGGAAGAAATATGTAAACAAAGATAAAATAGTTAGACAAGGTATTATCATCTTCAAACTTATACATCATTGTTCTTCTTAATATCAATTAAACTATTATGGTTATGCTCTCTTATGCAGTTTAACATACCACAATAATTTGTCTAAATGTGATTATGACATGTATACTTGTGAATAAATTTGTCAATTTCCGACAATTAAAACACATTTCTGTATGGAGAAGGAGTTTTTACTTTAAAAAGACAGTTTAAAATGTATAAGCTTTGCTTATGCAAACATTCTTTGAATGCAACAAAACAAAACTTTTAAGTCCAGTAGTTATACTAATTTCAAAACACCAACATTCTTTACTTGATTTTCAGAAAAATTCTCTTTTTCTTCTCATTCTATTAATGCTCTTGTTCACGTCATTTATTATAATTTGGCTTCATAGAATCAAATTTTAAAAAAATAAAAAAACACCCCTTCTTTTCTTTTTTTTTTTTTTTTTTTTTTTTTTTTTTTTTTTTTTGGGGGGGGGGGCGGCCGGCTGTTGTTGAATGAATCTAAGTTACCTGATACAAGCATACATGAACATCTGCCCCATCTTGTAGACTGGGATTGTGGCATAAATTGGGCAAGTCAGATTGCACTTGCCCACCAGATAGGGCAATGCTCCTAGATGAAGGTTGTCTGGATAGGACAATAGAACTGCATCTACCTGATGGATGTGCCTGGAAAGGAGGAGTAGAATAATCAACATTTACAGACCCAAAGTAAATGTATTGATTTGTAATGATTTAAATAATAACAAAACCACAATATAAATATTGATTGACTGACAAAAATCCTTTATAAAAGGTAGACATCAAACTAATAAGAAAGTATTCTTTTAGCATTTTTTGCTTTGTTAAACTAAATTCAACTATTTCAAAGTTATCAATTGCAATCAAACAATATTCGAATACAATAGTTTTGTTGAAGACGAAATCTTAAATAGCTGGAGATTAAATTAAATCTGACAATAAAAATAAGTGGGAATCTAATATGTATTCTTCATTTTTCAAATAAAAATATTCATGATAATTGGACAACTTACTTTTTAAGTCCTTCTATGTTCTCCATGGTGAAGTGTTCATCCCATCCACAGTCAAGCAGAAATCTGAACTCATCTACTTGAAGCATGTAGCATGGTGGAGATTCATCTAACACCCCAGAGAATGGGGTTAGCTTGATGATAGATGTCATCTTGACCGAAGCTCACTTCATCAAATTAAGACCTGGGGAATGGGCCTGATATCATAGAACTGCAGAAAAATTAAGAATAAATGTCAGACATGAATTTCACCCAGTCCTCGTGCAGTGAAGTTCGCTTGATTTCCTCCAGTTTGGAGAACTGCAGTTGGTGCAGAGTTAACGTCATATAATAATCACTCATATTACGATGTCAATACTTTGATATTGACCGCATGGACCAAACTGCCTTATTTTGGGGAAAATTTTGCAACCTGGAGCTGGACAATGTTGTTTTATCTCAGGTTTTTCTCCTGTTTGCAATAGCTTTCAGCTCCAAAATTAAGTAGATCTAGACCTCGAGTAGGCAGCACATTTCCATGTTATCACATGACACAATAGGTTTTGGATAAATTTCATATCAAAATCATGAAGAAAAAAAAACACATCACTAATTTTTTTTCCCCTTCCCCGCCCAAAAACGTGCAGGGATTTGTCAGAAATTGGACTTTATAAAGTCTTTAAAAACATAATTTTTCATCCAAAACAAAAGGCAAAAGAGAGAAAGAAAACTAAAATAAAAATATCATTATCAGAGATACTAATGAAAGGAACATCCAAACACACATTTATTGAAGAAAGGCAAGTGAAAATGTTATATCAAGAATGACAAATTAAGTTTGTTTTCTGAAAGTTTTGTTACTGAATCTTGTCATTAGTCCCATATGGTTCAGGTGCTTGTGACGTGGTAATTAATAAAGCATCTTGACTTAGTCTACAAACATCTAAAAATACAACACAGATTTCAGTTAGTGGGACAACATTATTGCAGGCTGCATGCAACAAACAAAACCAAACTAAGTTAGACTCTACCTTCTGTTTCAAAATCTTTAGAACCCGAGCTATCAAAATCTGAATTTATAATAGAAAAGACAAAGAAAGTAAATACTCACTGTATTCACTCCAAAATGTTATAAATGAACAAGAATATAACCAATACTAGATCAATTTTCTAAATAAAATACCCGCGATCCATCCATACCATCGATCCTATATATACTCGACTGATAGCCAAAGAGCTTAAACTTTAGAGATAGAGCTCGCTCAACTAGCTGTAGATAGAATATTCAACCAGGGGGCTGTCATTGCCCCCTGATTCAACATGAGTAAGCGCAGCTAAATATGGATTTATTGACCCGGAAGATGTGACCCAAGTGGACCCAGAATCGATGGGTTCATTTCGACCCTTTATTGTTTAGAGTGTAGGCTAGATTCTTTACATTGCACCTTAAATTGGACATTCGGAATCAAATTACACCTTGCTTACCAATTATTGCTTTTTTCACGTCACGCTAGCCGCGCGATAAGCAGGGGTGGGGGGGGGGAGGAGGGGGTGTAGGTGTTCAAAATTGTTATGCCTTCGGTCCTCTAGAAGAGTACCACTATATTAGTTATAGGAAAGGCTAAGGTCGTTCAATCGGCCCCAAAAGAATTGATAAGCAAAAAAAAAAAAAAAAAAAAAAAAAATTCAATTTAATCAATTTTTTTTTTTTTTTTTTTTTTTTGGTTAGACGGACCCCTGCTCGTTCGAACCCACCGAACCCCCCCCCCCTTTAGTTACGGGCCTGAAACAAGGCAAAGATCCTGGTAGATGCTGGACTCATGATTGCCCAATTATTTTAAAGGTGCATGGGGGACACAATATACTGTGCCGTTTGCTGTCTAAGGTTATATATAGTCAGGTAGATGGGGTAAATCGTGTGTTAACAATTTTTTGTTTTTTTTTTTTTTTTTTCTTTTTTTTTTACTAAGTTATTTTTTGCTCAATTTGGCGCCCCTATATGTTAAGGTCACTTTGGCTCCCCTTGTTTTAAGGTCGGTTGGGCGCCACCCTAAGGCCAATTTGGCGCCCCCCCCCTAAGGCCAATTTGGCGCCCCTTTAGGATATTTTCATTGCGGGGGCCTGGGCCCCAAACCCCGACCCCATCCCCGCCCCCCCCCCCCCGCATACGTGCATTGTTTTAGGTCAATTATAGGCATCTTCCCAAGTTAAAGATCAATATGGAGCACCAAAGTTTAAGGTAAATTTGGCGCCCTTTGATCCCTTTTTCTCGTCTTTTTGGCACCCCTTGCACGCCTACCTTCTGCCCTCTCCCAAGAATCCACGCCCCTCCGTGCTGGACACCCCGTGCTAGAAAAAAAAAACTACCCCCCCCCCACTGAAATTTGGATGTCCAGATACTTATTTTACATGATCTGCCCCCCCCCCCCCACCTGACCAAAGTGTGGATGGGTAAACATATAAAATATGTAAACGCCAGGAATGCATGAATCCGCATTTGGACCATTCTTGGTCACGTGTGTGACCGAAATTATGCAAAATCTTGACTTTAATTGGCTATAACTCTAACAATGTTAAAGATATACTGATTTAATGTATATATTTTGCTAACATATTTTGTTGGCTATCATTTGGAAATATTTGTTGATATTTACAATATGCATGTTCAAGGTCAGAGGTCAAAAGAAGTGGGTCATCACGTGTGTGACTTCACAGAACGGCATGATTTTGAAAGTTCAATTTCATTTTGAAATTCCTGTGAGTTTTAAAATGATGAAATGTTTTTATTGCTGTGAGATATACATTATGGACCTGCTAACCATAAAATACCACTGGATAGGAGTCATCTCTGAAATTTCTTGTTTTTATCTATTATTTTATATCGTGATGTCGGGTCACGTGTGTGACATTTTAGTGGGTCACGTGTGTGACTTGTGGCAAATTGTACAGAAAAATGAATATATTATGCAGTATGCAATAAGTGTACATTTTGAGCAATTACTATATTCGCTGTGGTAAAACTTTTATGAACTCAACCCTAATCAGTCACTGGGGTGTTTTGGTTGCTGTCAAGACTGGGGGTGGGGCGGGGAGGGAGGGGGGGGGGCCATCATGCCCCCTATAAGATCTCGGCTGTTGATCGCGCGACCGCGCCGAACATTTGCACGATGGTAGTGTGCGATGTAAACTGCACGAAAACACTTTTAATTTTCCCGAAATAATATTTATTTATTTTATATGAATTAATTATGCTAATTTATGCATTGCATGAAGTCATAATTTTTGTTCTAATTGACAAACTATAGCTTCTGGAATGCTAATTTTTTTGTTTGCATAATCCTTATAGGATTCCTAACAATTGTATTTGGAAAAAATTTGGTATCAAAATAAATTCCTTATGTATGTCATTGTTTTATGAATTTCTTATGTATTTATTTGTTTTTCGAACTTTTGTTTTTCTTTGGTTTTTTTCGCAAAAATTATTGCAGAACCATTTTGGAGCATAATAATGCTAGAATGAATTAGAGTCAGCTAATGAAAGTGAAAATAATCAGACCTTTATGACCGCCCCCACCCAGCGGGTCACGTGTGTGTGACCAATTTGTTTGCTAATTAATAATCAAATTAAACTTGTCATGATTCATATTTGGTGAGATGCAAGGTACATTAAATCTAGCTGTGGAGAAAAAATAATAATACTACCAGAGCCACGGTTAAGACGTTGCATAAACTTTTTGTGTTTTCTGGTCACGTGTGTGACATTTGAGGGCAATTTTTTCAGAGTTGATTATCTTAATACCATCAATTTAACAACATTCTTTGTTGGGTTAAAAGGAATAGAGGTAAATAATAATATAATAACAGTCATCCAAGTTAGGAAGTCAGCATATCCATTCCAGCCAGGGTTTAAAAAAATGATATTTTATGTAACGTTTTTCCATCTAATTATCATTTATGTTAATAATTTATGCAAATGAGCATGAACAATTGCAAAAATCATGAAAAAACATTAGTTCATGAAACTTCAGACATTGCTCTATTTGAATATGCAGCTTAAAATCAAAAAGCAAAAACTTTATTTTGTCCCAAAAAGGTTCACTTTTCAAAGAATGGCCCATTTACTAATAAACTCTTTCTCAAAACAAAAACAAAAAAACAAAAAAAAAACAACACATTTTGATGGATCATACCATGTTCTTCGGAGCTGACTGATTCTTCTTGAATATATAAAGTCTTTAGCATTAATATAAACGTTAATAAACTTCGTTGCAACGGTACGGAGCAGTTAAGAGCAGCAGATCTCGTTGTGAAACATGGCATCTAACACAAGAAATAACCGTGCGGTGGAACGTCTTTACATCTTGAATCGTCATATTACTCCTTTGGTACGTTGTAATTTTGTTTTTTGTTGGTTCGGCAGCTTAGCGTTTCATTCGAAAAGGCATTTTATTACCTAAGCTAAGCTAGATCTCATTTCGTCAACATGTTTACATGGTCAATCGGTTTCCGCCCCTCCGGCTCCCCGCGCTGCTGCTGCCTGGTACTAGTGGTAGGATGGTAAACATCACACTTTACTGTAGCCCCGAGACGCCGCCACGAAGTGGCGGCTTCCTGAAGTAAACATATGCATCTGGCCCAAGCTCACCGTTTTCCCCAATAAAACGATGAAATTCAACCCCCAAAAACTGTTTATAACAAATGATACACATACATGCAATGCCACTTACCTAAGCATACCAGCCGGAATATGGTAAATAAAAACAAACATGAATAGCTCCCAGAATAAGAAGATTTTCTTTGGGTTTTCGTCAGTATCGTAAATTTGCCCGATTCGCCATATTGATAAAGCTTGAATAAAAGGGGGACCCTGGAGTAGCCTCGATCAAGATGTTCTTTCTTTATAGTTTGTAAATTTTGTTACGAAAAAGAGGCTGATGCCGGAAAAATGGAATCAAAAACTAACATAACAAATAATTCATGACTACTAATGTAAGTAATCTCAGATATTTTGGTTAATTACCATGAAATGGCATAAAAATATAATTGTGGTTTTAATGACTTGTCTAAAGTCTAATCACGGCAATATCCATGACGCATGCGTATTACGAAGACAAACCTATGCATGCTATGACCACGAATTGTTCTACTGGAGAAGTTTGGAAATTTTGACCCCCAAATTACACATAAGAAGATTCACCAACAAAGACGATAGTGTACCGGCCTGATATGTAAGTATATATTAAAGTAATATATCCGGTATTTTAATGACAAGGATTTAAGTTATTGCCCGGAAAAGCTCCAAAAAACGGACTTCACATCGCCGTTAAATGTCAATAAAGCGTAGCCCGCACACTTCGTGTGCGGGCTAGTCGTAGTGAACTTTACTGCTGCTCAGTTCTGCCGCACCGCGATTTTTATTTTTATTCAGCCTATTTTTACCTTTATAGCGATGGGAACTGACATTCCATGCTCTACTGATGTGTGTAGACCACAGATATTATTAATTTTCCCCTTTTAATATAAATTTAGATCTAGACTAAAGTGCACTTACACTTATAATGCATGGTCAATTCATAATTGACCTTGCACTGGGAAGTACCTTATTGCAGCAGTTTTCTTCCAATGGAAAGTCAATGCAGAAAAGTGTCTTGAGCACCTACAGCCAAGTCAAGTTGGCCTATCCAAAAAGGGTCTAAAAATTCTACTAAACAAAATTTTAAAAATCTAATGGAAGAATTATATTGCAATGAGACTATAGATTATCTCAATTCATTTTGAGGTAGGTTTAAAGCTGGTTTCGCTAATTATTATTGAGAAGTTTCCTCATCAACCAAGAGGGCGACAGACAGCCATTTTACAGTACTGACTAATGTTGGTTTGCAGCTGTATGTGACTAAAGTGAAACTCTCAAATCACAGACTGCGGCACGCTAACAATTAGTAGTACTAGTAGATCTATGGTAAGGTGCCCCAAGTCTGCGCAGTGCCTATGTCTGCGCACCCACGTAAATGCGCGATTTTAATAGAACAAAACATCAAACTGACACCAATTTTCAATCTTAACCTCAACAGGAATCCATTTCGAAACCAAAAAAATGCGAAAATAATTGATTAAAAATGAATTTCAGCAAGTTTCATTTGCTACCCTGAAAATTTCAATCATTGTCAAAAAAGAAAAGTCGGAAACTTCACTGCGCTTGAATTGCATGCAAAATGAATGAGTGCGCAGACATGGGCACTATTCAGTTTTGCTACACAAAATGACAAGCCCGTCTGAAAATCGTAAAAAACATTGTTCTTGTGAATAATTTCTTGAAATTTTTTGTTTCATTGATCATTAGAATATGAAGAACGAAATAACATTGATGATTCTCAAAATAATATTGTACTTTGTAATAAAATCAAGATAAAATTTTAGGTGCGCAGACTTGGGCACCGCCATCATACTATAAATTATAAACTCAGTCATGTCAGTAGGCCCCTACTACTAGACCTAGTACTAGTAAAGCTCTGTCGGCACTGTGGCAAAAATTTTGTGGAGACTGAATGCATTCCAAACCAAAAATCGAGAGTCTTTTTTATTTTTTATTTTCATGATAGTGAAATCAAATTTATTGAAAACCTATTCTATGATAAACATATATAAATACATAGAAATATAACTTATAAGAAGGCTTTAATTTAGAGTCAATATCTTTTGCAAAAAGAAGAAAATTCATGGGGCGGGGGAAAACCAATGGACCAAGATGCAAAACCTGCCACCCTTAGTCCCACTTTCACTACTAGGTCAATACTTTGTATTGACTTAGTAAACCTATGAGTGGACTGCTGTGACGAAGTAACAAAATTCTCCTTCCAAAACTCTTCTTATTTCTCATTTCTCAGTCAGAGTTAGTCTACTTGGATAGAGAAAGCT
Organism: Paracentrotus lividus; assembly: GCA_940671915.1. Taxonomy (NCBI): domain Eukaryota; kingdom Metazoa; phylum Echinodermata; class Echinoidea; order Camarodonta; family Echinidae; genus Paracentrotus; species Paracentrotus lividus. The sequence goes on along the minus strand of CALNVZ010000174.1, from coordinate 48,823,038 downwards.
ATGTTGCTATTGTATGCTGCTCAGCGGCTGCCGGGCCCACCAGAAAAGGGTCAAAACAAATATCCTGTCACATTTGTTTCGAACAATAAAAATTAAAATGTGGAGCATTTTTTTTTTTTTTTAACATATGTGTATGTGCATGACTTGGATGTCAGGCTTTGTTAGGCCTGCCTTATTTTGGGTGCTCATAGTTTTTGGTAGCCCTTTTAAACTCACTGTTGATACTTCAGCACGTAGCGCCCAAGCAGGAGTACGAAAATACATCAAAGATTGACCGTTGACTGCAGTTTCGTATCGACCACAAGAAAGAATACTGAATAAATTTAAATCAATGTGAAGAGATAAGGTTTATGGTGACACCCATCGTCTGGGGTGAGATGCATGTGATACAAAAACTGTATTAGCGCCCCGGCAAGACTGAGCTCATCCTCGAGCTTTAATTTTTAAGACCAGTTTTCATGATGTTATCATTAAATATGTGCACATGATGTGCTACAGTCACAGTTAGATTTTCAAAAATCACATACATTTACAAAGGGCAATAATTGCTAGTAAAGCAATGAGAAACATTTAATCATTCTTCTCCTAGATTCCACAACAAGTGTCTTCCAGCTCACCATCAGTGTATCAATCAGACCTGTCAAATGGCAATCAGTATGTCAAGAGGAACACAATTCTAACACCCGAACAAGAACAGTCGTACAAGGAGAATGGTTTCTTGGTCATTCCAAACCTCGTACCTCATCATAAGATTGATGCATACAGGTGGGTTTCTTCGTCTTTCCCAAATCTTGTACCTCAATGTCCCAAACTTGGGGGTAACATGGTTTCCAATTGTGGTTGCCATGGCAACATGGAATATCATTTGCCCCAAAAATATGTATCAAAATGTTTGTGAATAAATTTTAGGAAAAGTCACCAAGTTTGGTGGAAAATAATCTAAGCGTATAGAAATGGCATATAAAAGTTTGGTCAATCAACCTTTCCTTTTTTTTTATGCACTTGACCTATCAGCTAGAAAGACTTTCATCTTTCTATAAATTGAATTTTAACATACCTTTGTCCATTTTCAAGATGGCTATACGGTTGATTTAATAGCGTAAAATTACAAATATTACTAATTATAAATGTTTGATTTGATTGTGATGTTCATTTCCAGAGAGGAGTTTGATATGATCTGTGAAGGGAAGAAAAGAAACCGCTCAATGACCATCATGAAAGACGTTGCCCTTAAAACAAAAAGTGGAGAAAGAGCAATTAATAAACTCCAAGACTTTCAAGACAATGAAGTCCTCTTCTCATACTGCAGTTTACCAGAGGTATGAAATTTTAATTTAACTTTTTTATTTTTTTTATTTATTATTTTTTATTTTATTTTTTTCATTTTAAACAATGGATCCCTTTCTTGATATTAAGGGGATTTAAACTTGTTTGAGTAAATTAATTTCAAATGTCCTGACAAAACTTTTTTCAACTCAAGTTTATAATGCTATTACAGTTTGCAGTGGTATATGGGATGGTTTTATATTGTTTACTTGTTAGTCTAAAACAGTCTTATTCAATTCATACTTAGATTAACAAACCTATATAATTTTGGGATTGACAAACATTTTATTCATTTTTGGATCAACAAACCCTATTTCACTTTTGAATTAACAAGCCCTGTTTCATTTTTGGAAAATCAAACCTTTGGACTTTTTACATTAAATTTAATGTAAAAAAAGAAATTAGAAACATATACTTGAGGAATGTACACATGTATAAGGCCAACATGTACATGTATATAGATGATGTGAAATAAAATATTAAATGTATTACCACAAGAACGTTTTAATTATCAATTTATTATTTACTTGATCTCTAAACAATGTATGGACTTTGACTTGTCTTACAGATATTGCAATATGTGGAGTGTTTTACTGGATCTAACATAATGGCAATGCATACAATGCTTATCAACAAACCACCTGACCCAGGTAAAGATAATAATTGTGATAACAACTTTTTTTTTTTTTTTTTTTTTTTAAATTTACTTTAAGGATAGCCTGACAGTGTATTGAGATAAACTTTGTCCTGCTTTCATGTTCAGCAGAAATCTGTCTACTTCTGTATCATGCGTTCTACTTGAGACTAGAACAAAATTAGACTGGCAGCAAACTGAACTCAAAATTGAATTAATGACAATGGCAAGGTATCAGTTGGTCCAAGGTTTGGTCTAGTGTGTGGCGGAGGTAGTATACAAATAATGCACAGTTTTGGGTATGTTAGTGGCAATGCAGTGCACTCAAGGGTCTTTACAACATGTGAAAAACACAAAGTATTTATAACATGTTGTAAGTGTGTTTGTACAGTAAGAGTTTTTTTGCATCATGTCGTGAATACCTGAGATGCCTGCATCATCACTAACATCACAAATTTAATGTGACATGCATACACACTCACTTTTGGCTACATCCTTGAACCTGTTTTATAAGAGAGTTTAAACTTGAGTTTAGAAAACATCCAAATGGTTGATTCTTTTGCTTTTCCCCACTCCAGGCAGCAAGACATCAAGGCATCCTATGCATCAAGATCTTCACTATTTTCCATTCCGTCCAGCTGAGAGTATTGTATGCTCTTGGACTGCAATGGAAAAAGTACACAGACAGAATGGTTGTCTTGTGGTCATTCCAGGCTCGCACAAAGGTCATTTGATGCAGCATGATTACCCTAAATGGGAGGTATGTGCCTGTGGAACCTTTAAATATCAATATAAACACAAAACAAAAAGAAAGTTCCCCCTATTTCAGATATCAATCATTTTTGAACCAGGAGAAATTTTGAAAATCTAATTATATGTCCATGTAGGGAATTTAATTAGCTACCATAGGAGCGAATTTTAGGAAAAATCATCACGTCATGCTTCAGTGATTAATGGTTGAATGCAAAAATGTCATTTTTTGAAGTTCACAAGCCTAAAATCACAACTTTGATTCTATGATATCGGACCCATTTTCAGATTCTAAACAATTTACACGTCAGAATGTATGCAAAACGTGCTTCCCAACATACGGAAATGAAATTTGCTTCAAATTTCACGGTTGAGTGAGCATGCAGCAAAAATTGCCCAAACTGCGATTTCTACTTCTTTGCCATGGTATAATCGATCAAATGTGAGGGAATTCCTGATTTGGAAGTGTATGCAACCAATATCCATCAATTCACGGTTGAATGAACCCATCAAACAACCAAAAAATAGGCCATTTTAGAATTACGAAGAGCCATTGTAGTGATTTTATGCACTAGAAACCGTCTCAATAACATTTTGGAGTTTTTATTTATATTCTTTGGGCACGTGTCAATGATCCTATGGCATTTATTTAAGAATTCATGCTTCAGTGAGCACGTGAGACTGGAAAAGCCCTTTTCTCACGTAAGGAATAAAAATTCAAATTCTTACTTTGATTGAATATAACAATTCTTGTTGGGGAGTACTTTTGATTTTATTTTCACAAAAATCCCGATGTTTCACGCCTCAGTGGGCACAAGATACAAGAAAATCATGCAAATGACAAGAAAGTTTCGGGCTTCGTCATGGTTCAGTGACTTTTCGAATACGTAATTTGAATCAAGATCATGTTAGTTGGAGATCAGTTGAAGCTGTGTGCCAAGTTTCGTGACATAACTCACGGTGGAATTACCAATAATCATCAATAGAATTGGCCGAATTTCATATTTGTCAGGTATTGATTTCCTCCTCCATTGACTTTATGTACAGAGGTTTAACAAAAGTGAAATTTGGCAAATTTTAATTGTCAGAGTTTGTCCATTTGACTGTGAATTATTTTATGAAACTTTGCACAAAGCTTCAACTGGTCTCTAACTAGCATGATCGCTACTCAGATTACGTATTCGAAAAGTCACTGAACCATGACGAAGCCTGAAACTTTCTTCTTATTTTCATGATTTTCTTGTATCTTGTGCCCACTGAGGCGTGAAACATCGGGATTTTTATAAAAATAAAATCAAAAGTGCTCCCCAAAAAGAATTGTTATATTCAATCAAAGTAAGAATTTGAATTTTAGTCCGTACAGGAGAAAAGGGCTTTTCCAGTCTCACATGCTCACTGAAGCATGAATTTTAAAATAAATGCCATAGGATCATTGACACGTGCCCAAAGAATATAAATAAAACCCAAAAAATGTTATTAAGATGCTTTCTAGTGCATGAAATAACCACAATGACTCTTCTTAATTCTAAAATGGCCTATTTTTTGGTTGATTGATGGGTTCATTCAACCGTGAATGGATGGATATTGGTTGCATACACTCCCAAAACAGGAATTCCCTCACATTTGATCGATTATACCATTGCAAAGAAGTAAAAATCGCAGTTTCGGCAATTTTTGCTGCATGCTCACTCAACCGTGAAATTTGAAGCAAATTTCGTTTCCGTATGTTGGGAAGCACGTTTTGCATACATTCTACGTCCGTACGTTCCTCCTTGGATCTTGGCGTGCCGCAGCCATATTGTGCGGTGTGCACATGTTTGGATTTCCATGGTCACATCACGTCTTAAGTGAAACGTTCAACTCTCCACGCCATACACAATAGAAAGTCGTAGATAGATGCAAGTTGTGTTGTGACCATCGCGGTCTATTGTCATCTGTGGCGACGAAGGGTCCGTTATTTATGTTCGTGTTTTTTTTCATGCAACAAAATGACACCGAAGACAAAAGAGTAAAAAAATCCACAGAAATAACGCAAAGCGACAACGTTGTGAATATACACCTCTACTTTGGATATTGGTGTTTGAATATACTAATTAAACACACAATTTGGTTTGTCTATGGTCACTTTTAAGAGTGCTCAAAATGACGATTTATTTTTTTACTAAACCAAATATAGAAATTATAGTGCTTTTTATAAAATCATAATTTTTTAATATCCCTACCCTTTTTGATATTTTGAAAAAAACATGAAATGTTAATTAGAAGTTAACTGAACCGATACCCGTTGTTGGTTTAAGGAGGATAGTTTTTTGGACTTGGGGGCGCCCCTTTGAAATCAGGTAAAATCTTCTCTTTTTACAAATAAAACCATAGATTCGTAACAAGTACATTTTCATCATTATGTCAATCGTTTATTTATGATTTTAATGTTGATATTAATAATCGAAATAAAAATTTGGAGTGTGGAATACAATGAATGTCTATGTTTCGTTGGATTAATGCTGCAGTAAACAGGAAAAAATTAATTAATATTGTATTGAAACTCGCAGAAAATAAATGTAGCAGGCGCGTTAATTAAGAGGCTAATGCCGCGACTATCGGCCAAGTTTTCCAGTCCCATTCCGGTGTTTGCTAATATTTCACGTGGGTTTCACAAGTGATATTCCAGGATGTGTCTCCAAGTCAAAAAACTATCCTTAAACCACAACGGTATCGGTTCAGGTAACTTCTAATTAACACTTCATATTTTTTTCAAAATATCAAAAAGGGTAGAGATTTGAAAAACTATGATTTTATAACCCAAATTCGTCTTTTGATCAGGCTTCCAAAGATGCATAAATAACTGAGCGAATAATTCCCAACTGTTTGTTGAATTAGTTTATTTGATACACCAATCTCCAATTCAAGATGCATATGCACCATTTTGCCACTTTTTGATGTATTTCGGTGGGTTTTTTTAAATTTTGCTGTCCAACTCGTTTCTACTGCTTGAGAAAAAACATTACAACAAATTATCCGACACGCTACGCGTGCACACGAAAACTAGCGTGCGCGCGCACTTCAAACCAATATGGCGCCCTCCGCCAGGAGAACACACAACCAATAGACGAGAAACGTACGTGACGTGTAAATTGTTTAAAATCTGTAAATGGGTCTGATATCATTGAATCAAAGTTGTGATTTTAGGCTTGTGAACTTCAAAAAATAACATTTTTGCATTCGATCATTAATCACTGAAGCATGACTTGATGATTTTTCCTAAAATTCGCTCCTATAGTAGCTAATTAAATTCCCTTCATGGACATATAATTAGATTTTCAAAATTCGTCCTGGTTCAAAAATTATTGATATCTGAAATAGGGGGAACTTTCTTTTTGTTTTGTGTTTACATACCGGTATCCGAATTTAATGTGGAGTATACAAATGCTAAGGTACTTGCCTACATGTGCATTAAGTGTTTACATGTTTAATGATAAACATTTTGCACCCAAGGAGAACATTTTCAAGTCCTTGCAAGATCCTTTAGAATAATGATTTATATTATCTTTTTACCTTTGATAATTATTTTACTTCAGGTATCTGTTTGAGCACATATAGGGTGGCGCAGATAAGTATGCTTACCCCATGATATTAACCTAGAAAAGTGTACATAACTTGCGAATTTTTTAACAAAACTTCATAAATTTTTTTTTCGACAAGGAACATATACTAAAGAATTGTATCCACAATATTTCTTTAGTATTTTTTTAGTATTGATAATATTCATGTTTTTATTTTTTTTTTAATTTTTTTGCTTGGATAGTCAATTTGCTCTTCCTTGCCTTCCGCTTCGTGTCTGAGAGATAATGACATTTCGTCTTAGCCAAGGTGGCTGTAAAAAATCTTTTACTTCTGCTTGATATCTGAAACTTCTCTAATGCTTTACTTGCTTCGGTTCAATTAGCCTCTTTATCTTTTTTCTTCTTTTTCTCTCCTTTTTACCCCTTGTTTCATGCCATTTTTTGACGATCCAGTAGGTCGACACTGAAAATTCCAATCCTTCAAGAACAACCTCAAAGTACTGATAAAAGATAAACAGCTGTAAATTCATGAAAAATTCCCCAAAATTTCACAAATTTGCATGTCTTATAAGCAGACATGTCAGGATTACTAATAGTCAATAATTTCAGACTGATTAAATTTACAGTTACAAAGAGAGAGCAGCATTGCCCAATGCAAAGGGTATGCATACTTAAGTGCGTCACCCTATACATGTAAGCCCGTATTCTGTTCTTGAGTGCAAAGTTTGTACCAGAACTATGGTACACACTTTGGCATATTCTATACATGTATGGAGAGTCTGAAGCATGATTCTATTGTTGCTGACTCTGAACATAATAGTGAAGTGTGACTTAATAAAAAAAAAAAAAAATTGTGTACTTCACTGTAGGAGCATGATGAAAAACATTAACAGCCTACATTTGGTCGGAGACAGTACAACGGGGCCTGACATGACCATATGGATAGCTAATTACACCCATTGAAGTAAATTTATTATTGACCTGGTTTAAACTTATACATGTAGATGGGGCTAATTAGCTATTCATGTGGTCATATCTCGGGCCCGTTTAAACTGATTTCTACCAAATTTGGGCTGCGAATGTTCATCATCATGCTCAAAAAAGTTACAGTATGAAAGAAAAATTGATGAAGTCATCACTTCGGTACTCTATAATGCAAGCTGTAGTCTCACACCTTACAGATTACATTTTTACCAGCCCCATTACTAAGGGGGTCTCTCCTATATGTCTCTCCCATGTTGATTATCACCAATAAATTCATCATCACAAAATGCACATCTGGTGTCTTCCATTATTTTATGTTGGGCTAATTATACGAGGAACCAACTAAAGGTTTTCTTCAAATTGTAATTGAAATGTTATCATGTTTGTTTTGTTTGTATGTAGGGAGGAGTGAATAAGATGTACCATGGAATCATGGACTTTGATGAATCTGCTCCTAGAGTTCATCTGGAGATGGAGAAAGGAGATACTGTGTTCTTCCATCCTCTCTTGCTTCATGGATCAGGGGCTAATAAAACAAATGGATTCAGGAAGGTACAAACTATTTTTTTTTCTTTTTTATGCCTCCGCCACCGAAGGTGGTGCCGGAGGCATCATGTTTTCGGGTTGTCCGTCCGTCCGTCCCGCTTGCTCGTTATCGCGATATCTCAAGAACCATTTGAGTGATCAACTTTAAACTTTGGGATAGTATGTACCACCATAAGAAGATGATCTGATTAGATTTTGGAGTATGTAGGTCGAAGGTCAAGGTCACGGAGGTAAAAAATAGTGAAATTCTATGTTTTGAGCTCGTTATCGCGACATCTCAAGAACCATTTGAGATATGAGCTTCAAACTTAGGTGTAGTATTTACCGCAATAGGAAATGATCAGTTTAGATTATGGATTATACAGGTCAAAGGTCAAGGGTCACAGAGGTCAAGATGTGAAAATCCAGGTATTGAGTTTGTCATCGCAATATCTTGGGAACCAATTAAGATATAAACTTCAAATTTAAGGGTAGTACATGTATCTATCACTAGAGGAATATGGTCTGATTAGGTTTGGGGTCACAAGGTCAAAGGTCAAGGTAAAAAATGTCATTATATAATGCAAAATGAATAGATGAATGTGCGATATTTTTCTGATCTGGAAATGGCGGAGGCATATATTTCGACCACGCGCGGTCGAGGATTCATCTTGTTTTACTACTACTTATTGGACATAGTTGCATGATCGCTCAGAGCACCCATAGGTAGCTCACTTTACCTCATTAACAGGAGGTTGTGGGATCAATTCAAGTCATACTAAAGACTTACTGGTATCTATACATGTAGCTGCCTTGTAGGAGGCGCTCGGGATAATAACATATTATGTTGTAGAGGACCTGCTGGTAGAATAGTTATCAGAACTGAAGTTACTACCCTGAGTAAACAAGACAATATTGTTAGTGTTATTGTTATTACTATTATTATCATTATCATTATTATATGTAGGCTTAATTTTGCTTATATCAGTTATAGTCAAGATATTTGTTTCAAATAAAAATACATTTTACAAATCATGTCTACAAACTCAATTGCATTAATTTGCCTGCTTGGCAAATTTCAAAATAAAGTATTAGTTTGTTTGTGGTTTATGTGGCATCTTTACATTCACAGGACTAATTCTAAAAAATGCGCTTAACCCTCAACCATTTAGAAATACCAAAATAATAATCATTAAAGTTTTATGATTTATTCTACATTCTTTGCTTCCTATTGGGAAACTTGTTGAACAACTTAACATTCATTATGACATTATTTCTCAGTTTTCTTCCTCTAAATGTCACTACATTGATTTGATTTCTTACAGGCAATCTCTTGTCACTATGCCTCCTCTGATTGTCATTACATTGATGTTGATGGTACCACACAGGAAAACATGGCTAAAGAAGTGTCTGAAATTGCTAAGAGGAGGCTTGGAGAAGGAGTGGAATTTGATTACAAGGTAAGTTCATTTGTCTTTAAACAGTTCCTTAAATGGGAAATATATATGTAAAGAAGATATTTTTATCTTTGTGTATATTTTTCCCTTTCAATAACACAAAATCCCATTTGTGGTGAAAATAATGTGTGAGAATGAATATGAATATATGACAACGAAAATTCAAGAATTTCTTTTAGAATTTGTAAGGTGATTAATTTGAGTGAAAATAAATATTCCTCACCCTGCCTGATATAACATTTCATGATGTATGCAGACTGCATTCTGACCATTGAAATACAATGGCTTAAAACAGATGCATGCATATTTCCCCACTAATGATGCCTTGCAATTTGGTGTATTATTATTCGTCGGAGCGTATGTAACCATAGTATTGTTGGTATCGCTCTACTAAAATTAGACCAATGACGTGCTCTTACTTTTACTAACAAAAGTCAAAATGGCAGCCCCCAGGTAGTAGCAGGAGATGATATATTTCAACATCACTGTCAATATTGACTTGTTCTGGAACATTTCTTAGTGAAATCTTGTAGACCCACAAGTTAGAAAACAATAAAACTGGTACTGGTATTGGAACAGGTTCCATTTTTAGTCAAGGTTAGATTATCCTTTAACTTTCCCATTTTTGGGGGGCAAGTCTATTTTGTGCTTCCTTTTGTTTCACCTCTGTCAACTATGCAAATATTTTAGATATGAAAAGGAATGCATGTACATTATTGTCTATTGTAATTCATGTTTTATGCTTCTTTTTGTTTATCCAGGACATATGGACTATCAAGGGAAGACTTGTAAAAGGAAACCTTGTTAACTTGTAAGACAAGCAGTAATCATTTAATCTCATCAATGCAATTTTTTTTTCTCACTTAGATTATTAAGTTTTATGGTTTATTTACATTTACTCCCACATTTAAATTGTTGTTTTGGAGAATCATATTAAACAAAAAAGTATACAAAGAATATATCTATTTGTTACATTAAACAATTAAATTCTAATTGAATAAAGATAGAGCAGTCAACATTTAATTAAAACATTAATGTTTTTTATCGTTGAGCTTTGGATTTTTTTTCCTCCAAATTCTGATATTCAAAAGCTGGAGTATGGAGTGTACATGCCTAGTGGTATTACAGTGAAATAATTAATATATAACTGGCTGCCAATTAATTAATTAATTTGTGAGCACCACTTACTGATGGCAATAATGTGCTTTTTCGCACCAATTAATATTTTTCTATCAGCATTTCACTTGAAAATCAATAAAGAACATGTAATACCTGTACGTCAGCTGTGCTTGTACATACATGTATGCTCATATTATTTCATTCTATTAAATCGTCTGGGGGTTTCCCATTGTAAAAGTGTTGTATAAGTCTATAAAGGTAATGTCACATTGCTTTGCATTTATATTTAAAAGTACATTTTCTGAATGTCCTCATTTTGATATCGCCATTTAATGCTGTGATTATATCATCCACTCATTTGACTCTATTACATATTTGGCCCAATTGATGAACATATTTATATATAAATCCATTAAGATACTGTAGTACATACGTTTTACATTTTCAAATGTGTTAACATTGGTATCTATAAAAACTGGATAATATCACATATATTTAGAGTTGTGGTTTCCCTTCATACACTTAGCAGAACCAAATCAATATACCAGTATACATGTTCTAACTACTGTATTCGCTGTTATTTTCGCGCTGAGCGGACTCAAAGAATGTCCTCAGGTTCTTGAATTCGCGCTGCATGTTCGTAAGCACGTAATATAATGCTCCCAATACATGCATAAAAAGAACGCTCATATATTCACAGTTTTTAAATTTGCAAACTCCATGAAAATTAAGGTACCGCGAATATTTCCATGATTACAGTATATTTTTAGTCCGGGTAACAGGTAATGACAACATTTATGAAAAATATCTGGTTTTGCAATTGCAATCTATGTAATAAATGATTTTTTTTTTTGTATTATGTACAAATGTATATTTCATATATAAGAGTTTTTTGTTTCTATTCATATGCAGTGGCTTTAAAAAGATTCTGCTTCATGAGAAAAAAGATAAATTATATAATATAATAAAGAATAACTTTTGTTTCAAGTGTGTGATTGTCATGGTCGATAATATATATTGTATATAGTAATGATTACCATGTAAATAATTGTCAAATGTTTGTAAAAAGACGATATGCATTTTTATTTATAATTCTATAAGCAACAGTGCTGGCAAAGGTCAGAGAAGCATAAAACATAAAGGAAGCAAGATCTTTCAGAAGTTTCTGCATCTGTGTGTGGCCTATTTAACCTTTACCACACTGTTGTTTTTCATATGACATAAATAATAAGCGAATGAATTGCAATACAGTGCTGCAAATGTATATAATGAGATGGAATTATGGTAATAATCTGAATTATCCTTTGTGTGCATACCTAAATTGCCAATAATATTTATTTATTGATCTTATTATGATGATACGTTTTTTAATCTTTTAAAGATTTTTTTTCATGTAAATTATAATTCATAGATTTTATTACTTGCCAATATTTAATTCTTTGTTTTTCTCTCTTTTCCTTATGTTGCTCATTGTTTTTATTAGTCTATCACATCATCATACTCTCTTCCTTTAGTTTACTCTCATTTTTCTCTTGGTTACTTCTCACTTTGCGTACTTGCATGAAATGCGGGAATTGATCTGTGTCCTCAAAACTGAAGAAATCACCTGTTTTGTTTCCGAAATATTCCAGATTTGTAGAGACTGAGAGGCGTATCGACAAGTGTGTTTTAGATTAGTTTGTCATCTTTATATTCTTGATAATAATGTATTAATGTCTTATCCGTGCATGTTGCTTATATAGACTCATTTTTGTAATAGAAATTATTATCAACTTTAAATTTGTCATACCCAGTATTTAATGCAGCTACAATGTATACAGATCAATATTATGTTGTTCTTCAGAATTACATTATGTATATTAAATATGTTTCATATAAACCCCTCCCAAAAAGTTTCGCAGGTGGACTTTGGGCCATGGTAACTTTTCAGGTATGCTTTAGTTATTCCTGATATTCATACCATTTGAAAGATAATTTATTCCCCTTTTTATTGATATCCTATTTGTAATGATTTTGTCATGCTTCAATGCACAGAATATCAGAATATGGAGAAATGTAAAAAGTCAAATGTTGTAAAATGCACTTTTATTGATCACATTGAAGTTCCGCCACTCGACTTTAGGCCCTGATAATTTTTGGGGTATTTTATAATTTTTATTGAATTTTATACCATTGTCAAGTAAATTTATTCCTCTATTTAACGACACCCTAATTGTAACGAGAGTGTTGTTCTTGCATGCACAGAACACCTGAATGTTAGGACAAGTCAGAAGTTAAAATGTTCCAAATTGAATGCCTATTGTCAGTATTACTGTCTGTTGCCAGCAATAACAAAGCATTTCGCTATTTTTCACTTTTTACTTTGCATTATATTCATGAGTTATGTGCATTGAAACATGATGTTACTATTGCAATTAGGGCATCAATAAAAAGAAGAATAAATGAACTTTTAAATGCTATGAAAATTGATAATGCTTGAAAACCCACATTAAAATCTATCAAGCTTCAAAGTAGTGTTACAGAAATTTAAACTGAAAGTTATCTTTCGCTTTGCCATGTATTCAGGTGGTATTCAGGGTTCCTGTGGACCCAAGCATGACATAACCATGACAAATAGGGTATCAATCAAAAGAGGAATAAATTAACTTGACAATGGTATAGAATTCAATAAAAATTAGAAAATGTCCATAAAGTTATCAGGACCTAAATTCAAGTTGCGGAACTTCAATGTGATCAATAAAAGTGCATTTTACAACATTTGACTTTTTACTTTTCTCCATATTTTGATATTATGTGCATTGAAGCATGACAAAACCATTACAAATAGGATATCAATAAAAAGGGGAATAAATTATCTTTCCAATGGTATGAATATCAGGAATAACTAAAGCTTACCTGAAAAGTTATCATGGCCCAAAGTCCATTTTGTCTTGCGAAACTTTTTGGGAGGGGTTTATTCGGTATCATTGAAATGCTAATAAATTCCATTTGTCAATGCATTCAAATGGTATTTCAACTTTGTGTATTAGTTATAGAATTAAGAGAGAAAGCATATGATTGAGGCAAGATACAGAGAGATTTCGATAAATTAAAAGAGTGAAATAGCTAGAGAAGGAGAGAGAGGGGGCAAGATATTAAGAGATTTCGATCAGTTAAATGAGAGAAAGAACAACAAAAAAAATCAAGAGATAGAGAGAGAAGGGAGCAAATTATTGAGAGACATAGATCAATTAAAAGAGAGAAATAGCAAGAGAGAGAGTGGGATCGAGATACCGAGAGATATAGATCAATTAAAAGAGAGAAAAAGCTAGAGGTGGAGAGAGAGAGAGAGAGTGGGATCGAGATACCAAGAGATATACTAGTACATCAATTAAAAGAGAGAAAAAGCTAAAGGTGGAGAGAGGGGCAAGATATCGAGAGATTTCGATCAATTTAAAGAGAGAAATAGCTAGAGAGAGTGGGATCAAGATACCGAGAGATATAGATCAATTAAAAGAGAGAAATAGCTAGAGAAGGAGAGAGAGGGGGCAAGATATTAAGAGATTCCGATCAATTAAATGAGAGAAAGAACAACAAAATAATCAAGAGATAGAGAGAGAAGGGAGCAAATTATTGAGAGACATAGATCAATTAAAAGAGAGAAATAGCAAGAGAGAGAGTGGGATCGAGATACCGAGAGATATAGATCAATTAAAAGAGAGAAAAAGCTAGAGGTGGAGAGAGAGGGGCAAGATATCGAGAGATTTCTATAAATTAAAAAAAGAGAAATAGCTAGAGAGAGAGAGTGAGATCGAGATACCGAGAGATATACATCAATTTAAAGAGAGAAAAAGCTAGAGGTGGAGAGAGAGGGGCAAGATATCGAGAGATTTCGATCAATTTAAAGAGAGAAATAGCTGGAGAGAGAGAGAGTGGGATCAAGATATCGAGAGATAATACAGATCAATTAAAAGAGAGAAATAACTAGAGGTGGAGAGAGAGGGGGCAAGATATCGAGAGATTTCGATAAATTAAAAGAGAGAAAGAAGAAAAAACTGAGAGAGAGAGAGAGAGAGAGAGAGAGAGAGAGAGAGAGAGAGAGAGAGAGAGAGAGA
>CALNVZ010000174.1:48789995-48802002 GCA_940671915.1 Paracentrotus lividus | reverse complement strand
ATACGCATTAAAGTAATATCTAGTTTGACACTTATATGACACATTGTGTTGGTAGTGTCGTTAAACCCTAATCAATCAATCAATCAATCTGTGTTGTGCTTGTTAAATTTTACTTTACTTTACAAAAGTTTTTAAAATTCAGCCCGGAGTCCTCCTTTAAGTGGTCGAATTTTGGGCACTTTACTCTCGATCTAAACCTATGCGGGCCAAAAAAAAAAAAAAAAAGGACCTCGAGTCGCACAGGCACAGCAGTACTCAGCAGGGAGGCTGTGTGCGGCAGAAATTCAGGCCTGTGGAAAGGTCTTCAAAAATGGAGAAAAAAGAAGGAGAAGAAGAGGGTCCATGTAGAAAAATCTACAAGTTCGTTTTTACAGAGCTAGAGAACAATGCATTTTGATTGTTGGGCGCTCTGATTAGCTATCGCGCGGAGCTCCGCCTCCTGGTTGCGATGACTGAAGTGCATTGACCATAACTGAACAAAGCGATTCAGCTGTTCCCGATAAAGACCGCTTTGTCGTGCGCACTGTCAATCATAACCAAAGTGGACCCATTTCGCAAGAAAAACTGCAAGACTCGACTTCACAAAACGTTTTCCGCAAAACCACTCTTTCAATATTTTTTTAGAATAAAGAAGAGAAATATAAAAAGGAACTTCAACAAATCCACTGTCGGACTTCGCCCAACATTTGAAAACGTATAAAGAAATGAGGACTTACCAAAAAAATAAATGACGAATCTAAAATTTTATCGTGACTATTGTTCATTGGAAGGCACAATGGTAGTGTATTTCATATGCTAAACGTGATCATTCGAGCGTCGTGCATAAATGATTAAATTATGGAGTAAAACTTTCTACGTTTGGTCTGGCTAACGTTAGACTTCTTTTTCGTAAAATTGCCACTAAAAAAGGGGGGGGGGAAAGAACAAACCACTCATTGTAAGCAATGAAGCCAACCGTGTGTTTTGAATGGCTGGTTTCCTAAATCAGGATTAGATATGCTAGTTAAATGGAATGAAATATTGGATCATCCTACATCTACATGATTTGTTTTTTAAAGAAGTGACACTACTTTGGCCTTTTAAAGCCAAATCCAGATGACCAAAGTCCAGACTTGCAATCTAGTATGTTGATTAGTTAAGGGGTAATAGACCAAAGGATACTTGATAATGTTTGAAAATGAAATGTTTTCCATCTACTTTCTTATAAATAGGAAGAAGGAGTTCGACAAGTTCTCGAGGAGATGAAAGCTCTCTATGATCAAAACCAAAGTGACGTGTAAGTATTGCAACTTTCGCTGAGCTGTGCCAAATTTTACCTTCCTTCTTCAACATGACTCTTCAAAAATGTAAACAAAATAGGATGTTTTTTTACCAAGTCATTTGTAAGTTACGCATGACTTTCGAAATGACCTGTTATCAGTTCTTGTGCTAAATGATTGACAATGAGATTAGTATAGCACACAAGAATTTAAAGTCATTCGTTATTTTTCTAACGACTTTGTGAACCCCCCCACACTTATCAACATTTTAGCCATTTGCAATGAGAATCATCTTTAAATCAACGTGAGTTTTTGACAGTAACAATAGAAATTTTTAAAATATATTTAAGGTCATTCTAAATAGGTTAAGGATTCTTAATCGTGAGACCTCTTTTAAAATCCTTTGCCAACTTTGAAATTGTTTGTGTTGCAGGATGAACAATTATGACAAGAAAAAGTATACAGTCTACTCTCATTATAAGCAGGTTGTGAAACACTAATTATCCATGTGCTTATACTTTGGACAAATAAATGAAATGGATGAATAAATGAATAACAACATATTGATTTGGTCCTCAGCACCTTTTTATGACAGAAGTTGACTGTATTGTTATTTAATCGTCATATGATATAGAATTGCATAAGAGCATCCTTTTAAAAGTAAATTTCCCAATTTTTTGTCTTTTTGCCTTCTGTTACTTGTAGAGAAGCTACAGTTCAAGGAGAGAAAGATCGTCTACCTGCCGTCCAGTTCCGCCACACATGTCTTGAACGAAACAAACGCTGTCTACTTGCTTACCTGTAAGTATTCCTAAAGAGAAAGAAAAAAGAACCAAAAAGAGCCTAAAGCCCAGCGCACACATTGCGATGCGATTGCACTGCGATCCGATTGCAACAAATTGCCAATCGCATCGCAGTGCAATCGCATCGCAGGCCAGCGCACACATTGCAACAGGCACTGCATATCACCATGGTACCCCTCTTTTACGCACAGGCGCGCAGTAATACAACCTCCATCTATAGCCAATCAGATTGGCTGAAATTATCCAAATCGCAGGAAAATCGCAGAAAGATTTGACATGTCACATGTCTGAGATTTGGTCTGCGATTCTTCTGCAACACATTGCATCGCAGTTGCAGCGTGTTGCAGGTTGGCGCACACTCTGCGATTTTGTTGCAATCGGATCGCAGTGCAATCGCATCGCAATGTGTGCGCTGGGCTTAAGTTTTCAATCCTAGCAGAATCTTCTTTAGAGACAAAATGGCAACGTCTGTGATGAAGATGCTGCTAAGATCGAAAGCTCAGGCTCTTTTTGACTCGGTTTTACTCCACTAGCTCTCTCTGATTAAATAAGCAGTTTCAGCAATTCATTTATTCCCCCCCCCCCTCCAAAAAAAAGGAAACGGATGGAGTTACAACTTGTGAAAATCTATATTAACTTGCAGCAGAGAAAGTAGTGTTGAAGTTGAACATAACATAAACAATATTCCTAGAAGTGTTGTCGTAGAAGAACAACGCATCAAAATGTTCTTACTAAACCTTTTTTCTAAACAAAATCAAACTCTATTCTGATTTAAACTATACTGAGAATTTAAAATTACTAAAGGAATGATGTAAGGGGTACAAGAAATAAAACTTCAAGTATTAATTCTTAGTATAAATATTCTATTATTAAACAAATAAATTAAAATATGTAAAAGAAAAAAAAAGGAGATTCCAAGCACAATTTTACTGCAATAACATATGCACATAAGACTTGCTGCATCCATATGCTTTTGAATCATGTGGAATGAATATATTCTTACAGATGTGCTTATTTTTTTAAATTCAGACACAACAGGTTATGTATGATCCGTGACATGAGATGGGAGTTTGGGAGTGTTCTACCAGCTGAGGTTAAATACAATCTTTCAGAACAAGAGGTATTTATTTACAAGGGTATTTTATTTTAAAAGGCCACAATAGATGCATTTAATACTAGGTAACAGCAAAAGTAAAGACTTCTAATTTCTTATTATTATCATCATTGTAATGACTAGTTATTTATTTCATGTAGGGCATTCTCTGTTGAAACTATTGAAACCGTGCTGGACCATTATATCCTAGTTTGAGATGCTCTTTCTCCTTGATAATAAATGCTCATCAAATCATAACTTGTGTGAAGTTTGCCTTTATAAGAACCGTTGTGTGTAACTTCTATTTTGAATTGTGACCTTTTGTGAAGAAGTAACCATCAAATTAGATTTATTCAAGTCTGACATCATAATGTATTGTTTTCCATAATTTATCATCTAAAACAAAGTAAATGAGTTTAAATATTCATATTCATATATATCTAAGTTATTTTAGATATAGTCTATTCATGATATAACGAGCGTGGATAGAACAAGATTACAATAATGAAGCCATTCTCCCTATCTCAAACTATACAAACATACGAGTTAACTGTTTAGTGGAACAAGATTTATTTATAGCGAGGTAATTCGCTTGGTCCCAATTTCCTC
The DNA here is from genome assembly GCA_940671915.1 of Paracentrotus lividus. Lineage (NCBI taxonomy): Eukaryota > Metazoa > Echinodermata > Echinoidea > Camarodonta > Echinidae > Paracentrotus > Paracentrotus lividus. Next base: position 48,798,238 of record CALNVZ010000174.1, on the reverse strand, counting down.
ATTATAACAAGTTTTTGCTGTAGTTTTTTTTTTTTTTTTTTTCCCTGATAAATTAAGTTAGCACAGCTTCAAATACTGTTACAAAATAATGGTACAAAGAACTTTTTAGTTAATTATTGCTCTGGTTATTGAAATTAAAAATAAAATTAAACTCGTCACTTCAGGTGCAGTGGTTTACCAAGTACAACAAATCCTTGGCCTCGTACATGAGAACATTAGGTCAAGATGGGCTTGATCTCACTCAGGTAATCATTCAGTCTGTTGTTTTTTTTGTTTGTTTTTCGTTTGTTTGTTTTTTAAGTTAATGAATATTTTCTTTATCTTAACTTTTTAACCCCTTGAGATAATGAGCAGGGTAGCCATGTATATGTAGCTTACTGGAAACAGTATGGAAACAGTATTGATTAATGTTCTGTATGTTTTCTAACAAAGTCATATAAAAGTATGCCACTTAACAAACTGGAAAATTCTTGAAGATGATGCATACAATATGGTGCATTAAACGATTAATCTTCAATGTTGCTTGTGCGTAAAGTGTAAAATTCACAAAGTTTAATTTTAAAGCTAAGATTAAGTCTTGTATTGATATTTACAAGCCAACCCTATATTGATTCAAATTCATGTATCATAGACGATTAAATGTTGGTCTTAGAGTGTGTTCAATGTCCAGTTTCAAATTTATACGCCAACATGAATCATGATACAAAACGCAATTACAAAACGCTGATATAAAGAGAAACAAAGTCGGTGATTATTGTCCCCCATCCCCGGTTGTAAAAGTAAACATGTTTCAAATCTCGATTCGGAGGAAAATTTAAATGCCGAAAAAGATGCGTTTTGAAACACAATCAGCTTCACTTTTACGACCTTGTGCATCGCGATTGCAACGAAATGCGACACTGAACAGGATTGAGTTTTCAAACGTGTTTAAATGGGCTCTTGCAATGGAAGCTTCCGGTGCAAGTGAAAAAAGGAGAAGATGTTTGTTTTTTGAGGGCGGGGAATTTAACGATGATGGAAATATAATCAGCTTTGAATTTTTGACACTGAACGGTGCACCGCTGATCGCGGTTGTGTTTTGTAATTGCGTTTTATATCATGATTCATGTTGGCGTATAAATTTGAAACTGGACATTGAACACACCCTTATTTGCCACCTATGAGATATAAAAGGTCAAAGAAATCATCTCTTGGTGTATCATTTGACACTTGAAACTTGTTTTAGAATAAAACATTGAATATTTCATGATTTAGCCTTCATCTGGGCTTTCTTTGTATTTCATCATTCAGGATCGCAGCCCTCCCAAAAGTTTGTATGTAGAGGTGAGTGAAAATATTGTTAACCACAAAGTTTACTGAAATTAAGGTTAAGTGCAGTACTTTCAAGTTAACCATGTGAACATTGATTTCCTGTTTTTGAAGGGTTGTTTTATTTCCTGAAGAGGGTTAGTCCAATTGCTGTGTCATCCATTTAACAGCACACTCCTGCAAATTTACATGAACTAAAAGATATTACTTACAGTTTGTCTCTGTAGTCAATGCAGTATTCAAAAGTCAACAAGTGATATTTCTGTTTGATCTTGCAATGTGATAGTTTTAGTCATGCGCTTTTATCATGTGGCTTTCGGCAAAGATTAGTTTTCTCATCGTGTTTTTGCACTGTGCATTGTTTACCTTAGTTACTTGGATTGTTCACTTCGTATTTCAGGGAGGCATTTCATCAAAGGACTTGTCGGACGTTTTATCCGACAAATTTGCTCTCAGCCAATCAGATGTAAGCATTTCAGTAGCTTATAACAGTTTGTCGGATAAAACGTCCGACAAGTCCTTTGATGAAATGCCCCCCTGTTCATTCTGGCATTGGCATGGATGATTTCAATTTCGAAAGTCTTTAGCTAGTCATGTTTTTATTCAATACGAAATATGATAGTCAATCATAAAATATTTCTACCTCTGATAGTTTGAATAAAGATATTCCTCGATTGATTAATCTCTTGTTTTTGTAGGTGAGGTGCTTGATGGACTATGGAGAATTTGAGACAGAAGATGGTAGTACAGTTGTCTTAAAGAAAAATAGTCAGGTAAACCTTGTCTTGTACTGTTAAAGTTCTGGTTTGGATTTGATTTTTGAATCATTTTGAAGGAACCTAAATGTTGAAAATTGTATTTACGTTATAAGTTTTGGCACTGGTGTAATTGGTGGGAAGGGGACTCATTGTGCCACTAAGGTCATTAGATAAACAAATATCTGAGTTTAGAAGTTGAAGGTTTCACGGTACACCAAGTAATCTTTCTTGAGGGTATGAGTGGTCCTGAAAAGGACCTACCCAATCTCGACGAATTCAGGTGAGTCATGTTACTCCCTGGTCCTCAATAGGAAAATGAATACAACAATAAGATATCAGAGGGCTAATATACCTTTCTGAATGGATCCAACGTACGCCAAGAAGATGCACCGGGAAAAACAGAGTGGAAGCCTCTTGAATGCGACGGATGCCCAGAGGAAAGTACGTTTGATGCACACAACACACGTAGCGTGTGTAGTTGTGGAGGATAACGGTTGACTGCACAGCAAAGAGAAAAGGCTCAAATTAGCCCCATTAGTGTGAGAAGTCCACGGTCGCCTGCCACAAACGAACACACTAGTAACTGTAAGAATCCGCTAGATGAGATGTCTATTTGTTGGCAGTGTCCAAAAGTATAGCTACACAACAAAGATACGTCTATATAGGAAAACAAGACTGTATTAGTAATCATTTTAGTATGTGGCCATGACAGTAATATAATATGGTCGCAAATGATCGAATTATAGTTCAGACGCCAGTGAGCCAAGCGCGAGGATATATTGGACTATAACATGCTACGCTTGAAGCAAACCCGCAAGCATATAAATCTCTGTTAGGATTTCGCTAACGAGACACCACAACAGATATAAAACTAAGGTGATTCCAGTTAAGACCACGAGCTGATGAGTGTGACTGTAAATCACCAAGAAAGCGTTCTCACACGTCGCTAAAAAAGGTACCAAAGTAGAGGGAAACCTAGAAATGTGGTAAAAAGAAACATCTGTTTATAGCAATACGTACATCCCATAGAACCTCCATAATGCTCACAAGATAGTGAGGCATGAGTGGAATGACGCAAGACTATCTCCCGTCGTTACCCTCTCACGTCCAATGAGGTATTTGTGGTCATAAGCCGACTAAGGTGGCCAAAAAAGAACACGGACCGAAGCGTTTGCACCACAAAACAAACCACATTATAACAACACATATACGCAGAGATGCGGAAGATAAGACATCCAGAGAAGAGTCCTTGGAGAAGATCGACTATGTCACTTGTAGAGGTAAATAAGGATCATAATTGGAAGTTGCGTAGAGGACGCATCGGAACGAAACCTCCACGTCAGGCTTCTTTCTAAAATCATAAACAGAATCCTGTCGAAGAAGGACAAAACGCTCCCAGGCCATATGAGAGAAGAGACAAACTCTCGACTCTTAAGAGCATGGGATTCAGAGTGATCAAAAAAATAACCCCGCCGGCGGCGGGAAGCTCAATCAGATGAATCTATGTGCAACTAAACAAAAGGTGGGGTAGCCAGTTGCATTTACAAGAAATGTACTGAAATATGCTGCAAGCTCCCCTGGACAGATGGTCTGTGTCACTACTCCCCAGTGCCCCGATACTTGAACCAATGTTTTATACTGTTATAATGACTCTAGACAGCAAGGAAACGAATCACAGGCAAACTAAAAAAAGAAACAAAAGGTGAATGGTGATGGATGACCGGTAGTTTAGATACCGGTCAGTGTGTGTAGGTTTCCGGTAAACCTCGATGGGACAGGGATCCCTGTGGCGTCCTCTTAATCTGGTGTCCAGAAAGGGGATGGCCCCTTAGTCTTTTCATTCCATGGTAAACCTGATGGACTCATGCTGAGAGTTGAGGTGCTGCAGGAAGTTAGATAATTCCTCAGCTCCATGTTGCCAAACTACGAAGTTGTCGTCCACGTATCTAAGCCACCCTTGGGTCTGCAAGTCGCTTCTGTAGTGCTGTTTCCTAAAGTGTTCCATAGACAGATTAGCTACTATTGGGCAAGGGAGACCCAGCATGCGTCTTCTTCTGTGCCTGATAAAGGTGTCCTCCCACCTGAACGCAGGTAGAATCGAGGCACAGAACAAGCAATTCATGGATGTCTGTGGAGACAAATCAGTTCTATCAGAGAGTGTGTGTCAGATTCCAGTTTGTTGAGGATGATAGAGCAAGCATCCTTACTACGTACATTCGTGAACAGAGATTCTACATCAAAGCTGATGAGAAGATCACTGTTGGAAACAGTCATCTGGCAGATTTGCTCAATGAAATGCCTGGAGTTCGTCACGTTGTGTACACTTTGACGTTGTAGGAAGCCTTGGAGATTCAGTCACACAACACTGTTCTCCAAGATAGCGTCTCCATGTAAGCAATAAGTTGACCCTTTGACAAACAAGCCAATAACTTGTCTGCCACAACAAGAAACTAAAACTAGCTGTTCCAGTTAGACGGTATCGTTGTAGCCAACTGGTTGACACTTGGCCACAACAAAAAGACACCCAACTAGTCGGTCTACAGTTAGACAGTGTCGTTGTGCAGCCAACCGTCGCCCACACAAATGGAGGCAATTTGAGCCTTTCCTTTGCTGTGCAGTAACCGTACTCCTCCACACACACACCATAGTGTGTTGTGTGCAGTCAACCGTACTTCCTCTGGGCAACAGCCAATCAGAGGCTTCCACTCTGAGTTTCCGGTGCAACTTCTTGCACTTTGGATCCATCAGAAAGGTATATATAGCCTCTGATATCTATTTTGACTCATTCTCTGAAGAGGTGAGAACATGCTCACCGAAACGTCGAGATTGGGTAGGTCTTTTCAGGACCACTCATACCCTCAAGAAAGATTAACTGGTGTACCGTGAAACCTTCACTTCTAATACGTTCTACACACCAGTGAAACCTTCAAAGATTAAAATATCTGAGTTTCTGTGTATTTGCATGTTAATCAGAATTCTGTTTTAATATGGAGGTTGTGTTTCACATAGGGAACCTAATAATTTTTCATTCTAAACAAAAAGATTCTAAATCAAAAAGATGTACATTCTACTTTAAATAAAGTGAGGAGCTTTCTTTGATATCTTATAATTGTTATAGGTTCCATTTCTATCTTCCGATAACTTGTGTTACATGAAATCATAACTATTGTTATTCTTTCTTTTCTTTTTCTTTTCCATTTTTCTCCATTATGCAGCATTTTCTCCTGCGATCTTTGTGTGAGCCCCTTATAAGACAGGGAATCCTTGAGCACATCATGTCATGATAATGTCTTCTCTTCAAATGTGATCTTATGATCAGCCATCTTGTCATATTTATGGGAGATGCTTCGATTGAGTGGTTGCTATGCAGATTGTGGTCAGGCATTTGACATACATTGTAGTTTGTTTGTATAATATACGGATGCAGATTAAGATCACTGAACACAATACTCCAGTCCAGTGTCAATCAATTGCAAATCAATTTTAACCAATCAGGATCCTTGCTGCATAGACTTCTTGCAGAAAATTATCACTGTGAACCAATCAGAATGATTGTTTCAAATTTGCGATTGATCGTAAGTCTTTATATTACAGGGCCCTGATCAGTTTATGTGTGTAGTTTCCGAAACACTTTGAACAGGTATTTTCCTCTCTTCTGATGTGAGAGTATTATTTGCCATGGGCTCAAAGATTATCATATATCCAGGGAAAAAATGAGAATAAATACATTTCTGTTTCATAAACAATTAAGGTACCTGTTCAAATGTGATTTTTCTTAGTCATTTCTTCAACTTCAATTTCTTCCATAGACTTGTCAATTTGATTTATAGCATACACGGTTGTCCAATTTGAATAACATGTTCAGTTGATTTCGTAATTGGAGTTAATTTTAACATGAATTATACAACACACACAAAGATTGTTGACAGCTGATTGGATGAATGTGGGTCACATGACATTCAGCGGAATGAGCTATTGAACAGATGACGTAGCCCGTGCAATATCCAAGAATCTATTCAACGGCTTGCAAAAGATCGATGACACGTAGATCTATACAGTAAAATTACATACACGTACATGCGCGAATGCGCTGCATAGCTGCGTGTACTAAACCGATTTTGTGCGCGTAGGGCCTAGGGCGACGCGACGCAGTGCAGTGCAGTTAGTTCAGTGCAGTTAAATTCCACACACCATTATAGATTCTACACGGAACACGAGGACAAGTGCTGATTTGCAAGTTTATCGTTTTGGATTTTTACCGATGCTTTTAGTATTGGACTGCGAGGATTAATTAACATGATTGATTAAGGTTGGACAACGCATATTCATTTGATATCTGGTGAGTGATGATTAACGTTAGATCTAAAACGAACAGCTAATCTTAGATTCTTTTGCCTGGCTAGATCTAACGTTAGATGGTCTAGGCTAGCCTAGTAGGCTAAATTAGATCTTAACCTTTAGAATCTAGTAGATCTACCGGTAGACATCGAGTGTTGTATAAAAGCAATATTCAATGTTTTATTTCGTGCAAGGGTTCGAATATTACATTCGGTGCAAGTTTAACCTTGATCTATTCAACTCCGCTTTTGCGTCGTTGAATAGATTAAGGTTAAACTTGCACGCTCATGTAATATTCGTAACCCTTGCACTCAATAACATTGAATATTGCTGTACATATAAATGACAGAAATATAAAAACAAGTACCTGTATTTGTAAATAATGTGTTTTCAGCTTTAAATTTCAAATTTCAATGTGTCTTTTCTATATTAAAAGTTCTCATTAACAATGTTGATTAAGAAAAAAAATAAACGAACAAACATTAAAAATGTTTAAGAATTATGATTGACACACGAATGTTTTAGAATGCAGGCGTTCTGAACAAGCTTTCATTTGGGTATATTTGAAATCTCTTGAGTAATGTGTATATTAATGTTATTTAAAAATGTCTGAACTATGAGACTTGGCTACCAGTATTTGGGTCAACTTTCAGCAGATCCCCCCCCCCCCCCCCCCCCGTTTCATTTCAAGCCGCATGATAACAAATGCTTGATAGTCTACTCCAGCACAAACAAGTGAAATATATATATGTTTAATTGTCCAATTTTCTAATTCAGTAATAAAATCACCTTGGGACATGCATTATATTTTAATTGTGTAGTTAACGTCGTATATTCACATTGTCTTTTCTACACACTCCCCACCTTTTCTTATTCATTTTGTTTTCCTTCACTTTTAATTTTTATACCTTCTTCCTGAGAATCTCTCTCCCTCTATTATTCGTTCCTCATTATTACATCTGCTCTTGACTTCAATCCTCTCTCTTTTGACCCACTTTCCTCCTATTATTATACAGTATAGGTATATTATGTTTTGTTCAGTGACACGGCTCTCAAATCAAGGTACTATCAGATAATTTGTTTTTCTGTTTTGGAAACGGAAAAGCAAAAACGGAATATTGGGCAAAAACTGATTCTGATTTGTTTGTAATGAACAAAACAGAATATTGAACACTCTTCTGATTTCCTTTTTTCGTTTTTTTCCGTTTTCAAAACAGAAAAACGAATTATCTGATAGTACCGTTTAATATTTCCTTTTCCTTTTTTCCGTTTTGCGTGCGGAGCCAGAACAGACATTTCGAAAGGAAGAGAGGACACTCGTATACCGGGCAATGTAACGCTCTAAATTGAATGATGTTATTTAACATGTACAGCTCATTGAGCGGCTTTCAAAGTATAATGAATGTGCGTCCCTTGCGCCCTGTCCGAAAGTCCGAGGCGGGGGGGGGGGGGGGGGGGTTGCATTACATGGAGAATTACATTGGGAGCCCAAAATTGAAATGTCAGTTTTTGGCATGCACACGTTTTCCCTATACGTCACGCCAGAAAAGCAAAAACGTACACAACATGTTTTTTCACTTCACGTTGGTCGAGTGATAAGGGGTGGGGTGGGGGGGGGGGGGGGTAGGCATGCGTTTTGTTGGGCCATCAGCAAGCCAAAAGATCATCACCATAGAGGTAGGGATAGAGCATTACTTGGGTTTGTCATCAATCAATGAATCTTAAAAGCAAAAAAAAATATAATAATAATAAAAAAATAATACCAAGGGAGAAGGGCCCAAGGCCACAAATCAAGGAACTTTTTTTAAATTTTTGGTATGGGGCCGCTTCGCGCTACGA
>CALNVZ010000174.1:48762883-48776904 GCA_940671915.1 Paracentrotus lividus | reverse complement strand
TTATTTTGCAGACTCTTTTTTGTACTCGCTCAAGGTCTGCAATTTGTTGTTTTGTTAGGGCTCCATTAAATACCGGTGTACAATATTCTACAAGAGGTCGGATGTATCCAACAAAGACGGTTTTCAAGTCTTCAACAGACATACCATATTGCTTGAGCAGTCTAAACATATACAATTTCTTGTTACACTTCTTTAGAATTATAATTTTCCCATAATAAGGATTTTAACACTCGTACGATAATATCGCCTGGATAATTATAATATAGACCTACGCTCACGGGCGTCGCCGACTAATGTTGAGGATCTCCTTCTTTTCTGGTGGCTGAGGCGACTATATTCGCGAACTGACATGGGCATGAGCCTCGTGACGAAAGCCAATTCGCCAGTTGTCGACATAACGATCACCCCGTGTGGTACAGGCCCATTATATCACTTCGATTCAAATAGGATCTACTCTCTTCATAAAAACGTATGGGCGACGAGTTCTATCCAGAAAATTATCATAACTTATGATTAATCTTTAGTCAGTCGACCTTGATCGTCATGTCGTTCGTATTATTAACTAAAAACAAATATTTACGATCTCAGAGTAATTGGTCCCGAAAGAAATCGACTCTTCCAAATCGTCACCAGCTTGCCGAAGAACATGGATGTGCAATAACGTTACCGTAGACTGCGAACACAACTTAACATGTTTACAGCCCAGGACAATAGAAATGAGGTGACCTTGTAAAAATAAACGACTCTAAAGAGTAATTGTGTTGATCCATGCTCCGGCAATTTTCGTCCATAACTCGTTATGAATGTTATGACTTCCTTTAAATCGCTCGACATGCTCGATAAGCTTCGATGACAGTCGTTAAAATTCACTAAACCAAAATAAAATACAATCGCCGGGTAAGCATAATAACTCAAATTGGATATTATCAAAAATTTATGTCACTGAGAAGGAAATGGTGCAATGATAGTGTGCAGGCATGAGGTATGTTCCTTCTCCGCATAATACACCCACGTTTGATATGATTTCCAAAGTGCACAGGTAGAGGGATGCCCCCTTCCAAAAATGTAGGCCTATAAAGTTGTCTAAAGTCGGGAATTTGGGGCTTTGAGGGCCCCATGCACCCTCGGTAAAGAAATAAAACAAAAACAACTAAAAAGATGGATCACTCAAATCCTGGACTAGCGCATTTGGCCTCACCTTTGATCCGCGCCTGTGCACTTAAAAAAAAAAAAAAATCAATTTATTTTAAAGCTACAACACAGGAACATAAACATTATATAAAAGAATTGTACATATACAAACATAGTATGGTAAGAGTAATCCAGGTCATGGCACATTTCTACCAATGCAGGGTAGGGGAGACTGGGGGTAATTATGGCCCCCTTTTTCACATTTCCTATTACTACCATTAAATGAAAAGTCCAATGGTATTCTAAATATGTAAAAATACAGTCGGTCCATATACCTATAATATACAAAGGAAAGTATAAACCTGCTACTTCTCATTTGCATATTAATTACCATTATGTTAACAACTTTGGGGGGCCATAATTACCCCACAGGTTGGGGTATTTATGGCCCCTATTGTAATGACTGTAAGAATTCAAAGATATTATGCTAATTAATGATGGTAATGTAAACACAAAACAAAAAGAAAGTTCCCCCTATTTCGGATATCAATAATTTTTTAACCAGGAGGAATTTAAAAAATCTAATTATATGTCCAGGTAGGGAATTTAATTAGCTACCATAGGAGCTAATTTTAGGAAAAATCATCAAGTCATGCTTCAATGATTAATGGTTGAATGCAAAAATGTCATTTTTTGAAGTTCACAAGCATAAAATCACAACTTTGATTTAATGATATCGGACCCATTTTCAGATTTTAAACAATTTACATGTCAGAATGTATGTAAAACGCGCTTCCCAACATATGGAAACGAAATTTGCGTCAAATTTCACGGTTGAGCGAGCATGCAGCAAAAATTACCCAAACTACGATTTTTACTTCTTTACCATGGTATAATCGATCAAATGTGAGGGAATTCCTGTTTTGGAAGTGTATGCAACCAATATCCATCCATTCACGGTTGAATGAACCCATCGATCAACTAAAAATAGGCCATTTCAGAATTACGAAGAGTCATTGTAGTCATTTTGGTTTGTAACCTATTGGTCTACAACCTATTGGTCTACTACTAGTTGGTCTACTTCCATTTGGTCTACAGCCATTTGGTCCATTGACCAATAGGTCTACTAGGCGATTGGTCCACATCCAATTTGGTCTACTAGGGCGATTGGTCCACACATCCAATTGGTCTACTAGGCGATTGGTCCACATCCAATTGGTCTACTAGGCGTTTGTCCACATCCAATTGGTCTACTAGGCGATTGGGTCCACATCCAATTGGTCTACTAGGCGATTGGTCCACATCCAATTGGTCTTACTAGGCGTTTGGTCACATCCAATTGGTCTACTAGGCGATTGCGTCCACACCATTGGTCTACTAGGCGATTGGTCCACATCCAATTGGTCTACTAGGCAATTGGTCCACATCCAATGGTCTATAGGCATTTGGTCCACATCCAATTGGTCTACTAGGCGATTGGTCCACATCGCAATTGGTCTACTAGGCGATGGTCCACATCCAATTGTCTACTAGGCGATGGTCCACATCAATTGGTCTACTAGGCGTTTGGTCCACAACCAATTGGTCTACTAGGCGTTTGGTCCATCAACCAATTGGTCTACTAGGCGTTTGGTCACATCCAATTGGTCTACTAGGCGTTTGGTCCACAATATGCGTGACCTTCCGGGGGGGGGGTGGTGGTGGTGGAGGGGTGGGGTTGAAATTTCGGCCAACCATTAGGTCATGGATAAGTCAGTTAAATCATATTAGCCCTTTTTTCATGTTTCTCAATTTTAAAATTAATTTGGAGCGTCACGCTGGCAAGCGATAACCGGGGGGGGGTAATTTTCAAAATTTTCCAGCCTCGGCCAACCACGAGCTCATAAATCAGCCGTATAGGGTACAGGGGGATCCTGCATTCTCCAATAGGGGGGGGGCGGCGGAAAATTCTTCATCAAAATTCTCTCGATGAACAGCTTGGAGACTAGGCTCTGGGGGGGGGGGGTGTCATAAGTCTATAGGACATTGAATTTTGAAAACCTGTTTATTTTCAAATTTCATGAACAAGCTAAGTGTTTTTAAAAAAAAATGAAATGCGCGCGTTAAGCACGAGCCGAAACTTTTGGATTTTATGAACCTGAAAACAGTGCATTTTATTATATATATATATTTTTTTTTGGGGGGGGGGGTTGCCTGCTTATAAAGATAGCCCTACTGATCTAAGTAACAATGCGAGCGCGAAGTGCGAGCGAAAAAAACTACGACCTAGCTTTATTTTCCTTTTATTTTTAGTACTGTTTTTACTTTTCATCTTCTTCTCTCTCTCTCTCTCTTTTCCTTTTCTCCTTCCCCTTTTCCTTTTCCCTTTCCTTCTTTTTCTCTTCTTTCCCCTTTTTGTGCCGGCCAATAGGAGTGGGGGGGGGGGGCACGGCCCCTCTCTCCCCTAGATCCGCTAGTGGGGTAGGTATAGATGGTCAATCGGCTCAAATCATGTAGATATATATTTTCCAAATATTTAGGTTTTTTTTTTTTTTTTTTTTTTTTTTTTTTTTTGGCTCATTTTGGCGTCCCTCTAGGGTCATTTTGCGCCCCTTTGAAGTCAAAAAAAAAAAATTTGCACCAACTCCCTCACGTAGCCCCCACTTAAAAATATTATGTCTGCCACTCCCCTATTGAAGAATTGAGTACAACACATGGTTAGGCGATCAGTTATTGGTTGTAGACAATTGGTGAGTGGACCAATTGGATGTAGACCAATGGTGTGACAATTGGATGTACCAATGTGAGTGACCAATTGGTGTAGACAATTGGTGAGTGGACCAATTGGAAGTAGACCAACTGGTGAGTGGACCAATTGGATGTAGACCAACTGGTGAGTGGACCAATTGGATGTAGACCAACTGGTGAGTGGACCAATTGGATGTGACCAACTGGTGAGTGGACCAATTGGATGTAGACCAATTGGTGAGTGGACCAATTGGATGTAGACCAATGGTGAGTGGACAATTGGATGTAGACCAACTGGTGAGTGGACAATTGGATGTAGACCAACTGGTGAGTGGACCAATTGGATGTAGACCAACTGGTGAGTGGACCAATTTGGGATGTAGACCAACTGGTGAGTGGACCAATTGGATGTAGACCAATTGGTGAGTGGACCAATTGGATGTAAACTAATTGGTGGGTGGACCAATTGGATGTAGACCAACTGGTGAGTGACCAATTGGTTGTAGACCAATGGTTAGTGGACCAATCGGGTGTAGACCAAATGGTTAGTGGACCATTAGGGTGTAGACCGAATGGAGGTAGACCTATTGGCTAGTGGACCAATAGGTTGTAGACCAATAGGTGTTTTACCGTCATTTTATGCACTAGAAAGCATCTCAATAACATTTTTTTGGTTTTATTTATTTTCTTTGGGCACCTGTCAATGATCCTAAGGCATTTATTAAAAAAAAATCATGCTTCGGTGAGCACGTGAGACTGGAAAAGCCCTTTTCTCACGTACGGACTAAAATTCAAATTCTTAATACTTTGATTCAATATTACAATTCTTGTTGTGGAGTACTTCTGATTTTATTTTCACAAAAATCCCGATGTTTCAGGCCTCAGTGGGCACAAGATACAAGAAAATCATGCAAACGAGAAGAAAGTTTCGGGCTTCGTCATGGTTCAGTGACTTTTCGAATACGTAATTTGAATCACGATCATGTTAGTTGGAGATCAGTTGCAGCTGTGTGCCAAGTTTCGTGACATAACTCAAGGTAGAATTAACAATAATCATCAATGAAATTGGCCGAATTTCACATTTGTCAGGTTTTGAGTTTCTCCTCCATTGACTTTATGTACAAAGGTTTAACAAAAGTTTAACAAAAGTGGGCACAAGATACAAGAAAATCATGCAAACGAGAAGAAAGTTTCGGGCTTCGTCATGGTTCAGTGACTTTTCGAATACGTAATTTGAATCACGATCATGTTAGTTGGAGATCAGTTGCAGCTGTGTGCCAAGTTTCGTGACATAACTCAAGGTAGAATTAACAATAATCATCAATGAAATTGGCCGAATTTCACATTTGTCAGGTTTTGATTTTCTCCTCCATTGACTTTATGTACAAAGGTTTAACAAAAGTTTAACAAAAGTTAAATTTGGCATATTGTAATTGTCAGTTTTTGTCCATTTGACTGTGAATTATTTTATGAAACTTTGCACATAGTATACATCAAAAACTAGAAATTTAATATTTTTGCCTGCAAAAGGCTGACACTTATACCTTTAAGGCCTCTTAGATGCAATTAAGAGTGTGGTAGAAAATTTAAGGGGAATGGTGCATTCAGTTCACAAATGGGCAATAATTGAATTTTTTGGTGTATGTAAACTTTCTTTTTGACAGATCAAAACAATGTTTCCTTACTTAATAACTCTTTATATAAAGACTTAATTATGCCTATTCTGACTGGGGGAGGGGTCTCGAGCAATTTAACCAATTATAAAACGTCCATGACTGTTTCGCAACCGCTGCCAACCCTAAACATGCCTTTTGGTGAATTTTTCCTTTAAAGTATAGTGCAACTATTGTTCGAAACATATACTGCACACTGTATTGTTAGGTGATACAACATAGTATTATTGCATGTCAGACCTAAATTGAATGCAAGATAGTATTTTGCTTTCATTTTCGAAACACAAAAGAGCCAAAAAAGTAAGAAATACAAATAAAATCAAAATAATAGAAGACAAAAGAAAATAATAAAACAAAAGAATACATAAATATTAATTAGAAACTTTAAACTTTTTACTAAAATGTTGTTGACTATTTCACATAGCAACTTTTGACAGGAGATTGGACTCCATAACAATTTTTTAAAAGCCAAATATTGATAAATATGTAAAAACAAACCTATTTTGCATAAATATGAATAATTAATAGATTTATACTTTAAAATACAAACAATCAACGCAGCGCTTTATTTTACATGTACCTAACTAACCATGCAAAAGTTCACATTGATCAGATCAATATTAGTGGAGATATTTCATTTTTTCAATAATCCAATAAATTAGTGCAAAATCATGTTTTCGCACTTTTTGCATATTTTGGCTAATTTCTAAATTCCAAGGAGACTTTGTTCCATAATTGTGACATATAGTCATTGCACAATATATTTTTAGTACTTTAACAACATTTTGACTGAAATACTGGATATAAAATGCTTTAAAATGATCGAAATCATAGCTGGTATCAGGTGTACCCAAACTTTTGGAGGGTAGTGTATATTTTTCAAAAATAACAATATACGATACTTTTGTTTAAACTTTTTATTTGGCCTACTCTGTTTGTTTCTTGCCTAAACAAAAAAAATCATAAGAACATTAATTCTTTGACACATATTTTGTAAGATTTGCTATTCACATTTTCCAGCACACAATCCTTTTGGTGTTTTAATATCTATATTTTCCCTACAAATTGGTCTAAAAGTTCTTAAGAATTATATTCTAACTTTCTTGTAAATGTGCGGTCAATGAAAGAAAAATCATCAAAATGTGAGAAATGAATTGATTCCGATAAGCCTTATGTCATAACTCAAGCTCCTCATATAATTCATTTCATATACACTGTATATATATATTGCATAAAGCAATGGAATACTTTTAATATTATTGATTAGTTCTTGCTTTCTTATAATCTTTCGTATTGTTCAATATATCCGTTTTATTTCATACTGAACTACATTTCTTATACTTTAGTATTTAAATTATGAATGTATTAATTAATATATATACAATATACAGTGGTGGCCAAAATTATTAGAACACCTGAACCTACACAAAGTCTATAGGATTATCAATGCCCTTGTTCATTTGCCGAAATCAGATTAAAGATATCTTTTGTGTACCATGAGCTTTCATGACTTTTTAGCATAGGGTCTTACGTATATGTCGATACCAAATTTATATAGTTTTGACCATCTCGTAATGCTCAGCATTAAAAATTGTTGCGCTGTGCGCTTTTGGTTTCCCCATAGACTTGTGTATTTAACATGTAGTCAAAATGCAAAAAAGTAAAATGCCACATACATATGCCGATTGCTCAAAAAGTATTTGAGGTAGAAGTATGAAACTTAGCAGGCTTATTCATTCTAATATACCTCAAATACATTCAAAGTTTCAGCAAATTTGGTCAAATGAGGAGGGTGGATTCGCCCCCACCCTTGTTGGTGAGATGACCAAAATAACCATGCCCATTGAAGGTTAAGACTATTTTTTTAATTTAATGAAGACACTCCTTGTAAATGTATATTTTTTATACGGAAATTTCATGAGCAATTCAAATATGTTGAAACATTAAGGGTCATTGGAACAATGGACTTAAATAGGGGCACTGAATTAAAAATTTGGGGCCCATCAAAAATAATTAAAGAATCCCCACATGAGATGTAACTACTTCACCCTGTGTTGTTATGAATGCCATTTTCAAAATTCTCAGGAAATTTCCTTTCAGAAAATATATACTTTTGTGGGGAGAGGCTTAACATTTTTAACGTTACGACACTTTGATCCTGAAAGGGGCAAGATTTTTAAATTTTTCAATTGGTGGTGTAACATTAAAAAAGGGCTACTTGGGGGCGAGTTCGCAACGCATGGCTTTGTTATTTAGTTTTTAAAGCATAATGACGATATTCGGAGACATTCCAACCATTTTATAGGTATTTAAATGGTCAACTGAATTAAAGTTATTAAAATCATTTAAATATGCTTGGTGTTCTAATAATTTGGCCACCACTGTATATTGAATGTCTTCATCTTTATTCTGAATGGAAAATAAACTGAATCTTGAATTCACAAGTAAAATATTATTCTAATAAAACCATCTTTGAAATACAGGAGTTCTTTTCCCTTGCAAAGGCAGAAATACATTTTTCTTCTCTGGTTATTGATTTTTTAATTTTTTTAAAAAAACTTTGCAATGGTAGTGCCTATTGGTTATTATAGATTTACGCAAAAAGATATAAACTACACCATAAAAAAAACAGTTTTCGGACAAAATTTGTAATGTGTTGTTTTTCTTTAAATTTTAATCATTGATGACCCCCATCTCCAGAAATTTATTTTGGGGCGATTTTGTTCTTTTTCTCCCCCTTTGTTTCAGAAATTGCCGGGTCTGGTCATCTTTTGCCCTCAGGAATGAAGAGCACAAGTCTGCATTTCAGAATATACCAAAACTGTCGCGAATCTAACAACATTATAAAAAAAGCTTGTGAAATAGAAACATTCGCATGTTTAAGCCGTGTTGCAATACTCACGGCGACCAAGGGTATTTCCATCTAAAAAGTGGTAAATTAAAGTCTTAAACTAATCAACTACACAAGATCACTGAAATTAGAAATAAGACAAATATGATTCTTTGAGAAACAGTTTATTTTTGTTCATATCTTACATTAATAATGCAATTGAAAACATAAATTTGAATAAAAATGATATTCAAAATATTTATATACACAATGATGATGATAATATAGGTAGAATTCTTAAGAAATGTAGAAACAAAATTATTTCATTCCATGATAATTTCTCTCTAAATTCAAAATTTGCAAATAACAAGTAAGATTGGATATTTTTTGGGAAAAAAAGTAATCTGTCATTTCTTCTGGTGAAAGTTGCTCTTGGCTTGGGGTAGGGTTGTGAATGAATTTTATAATAGATTTATGGTTAGGTATAGTGTTGAGATCAGGAATATTTTTCATTTCATTATTTTATTTCATTTTATTTTTTTGGAGGGGGGGGGGGGTGTAAAGTAAAATTTGGTCTTTATCTAAAATGAACAGTCAAAAGGTTTCCGTGATTTGCTTCAGCGACAATTGCTCCGCTGCAAATTCCATAAAGTAATCAAAATACTAACTTCGTCATACCCAAAACCTGCCATGAAATCCTACTGCAACTCTAGCATCAGCCCTAACCCTACGTAACACAATTTTACCTGAAAAGGGCAATTACAATAATAATACAATCCATACGGGGATGGGGGGGGGGGGTCATTTCATATTTCACTCAAGTTGCCCCCCAAAAGCTTTTTTTTTTTAACTTCAGGGGGCAACAGTCGAGGGATACCTGCTGTGCCCCTTGTACATGACTGCATCCCAATTGTTAAAGAGCAAGAGTCTACAATTTACAGATTTTAATTATGTATACTGCTATTGAAGTTGTAAGGTTAATCATAAAAATTATCACTAATTTTATTATTTACAATAAAGAATTATATATTTGCCTACTTTGCTATTCGTCCTCGAATCGCCCAAAATCCTAACCTCAGAAAATAGAAGATCTTTACTGACTTGAGAAGCCAAACTGAGGAGAAGTCAAACTGAGGTCGGCCTTGCGACTCAGTCGTGTGAAATCTATAAAACAGCGACCACTCTGAAGTGAGTCACTTATACGTCGTGGGAGAAAAAGGAAAAAGGTTCAAACAATTATTTTTCCCAAATCGTATTTGCGAAGCGACTGGACCGATGTTCTCGTTGTTGCATCAGAACTAAGTTGAAAAGCTTCCTGCTCCTAGCAGTGAGAGTTAAATCCTCTATGGAAGAAAATAAGACATCATCCCTCCGATGTCTGTTTCAAACTAAACTGTCCGCTATCTGTAAAGGTCCTTGAGGTGGGAAGAACTTTCTCACCTTCAGGCTCTCCAAACGTCGTTGAGAAAGAAGTCTCGGAGATTTCCAATCACCGAAGTCAAGGGCCTCGATAATGGACTCCCCTCCAAACTGTGAAGCATATGCGGTCAATATAATTGAAGAACGGAGGCGCTCCCATGTCTACCCTGGGAAGTGAACTCCTTAACCGCCCAAAAAGGAATATGAGGTTTTAATTTCAGTAGAAAAGAATTCTAGACGGAGGTGGACTGAAATTCAGGCTGGCAAATCTCAGAGTCGAACATTGAGAGGTCACGTTAAAAGTCTGCCAAATTGGGAACCTGGACCAACAACTTCATAGTCAACATGACTCCTTAATGTAATACACTTAAAAACCTCCTCAACGCGATCCAAGACTCTCTAAGTAGATCGAAGTTCTACTATCTCCAAACTGGGTCTCGTCAGATGATTCGCGGTGTCCGGTTGAGTCCCTAATACATGGGATCAACTCTTAACTCAATCAAAAACATGATGCAGTTTAGAACTTAAAGTCTTGCTCTGGTCCTCCCAACTGAGACTTACGTGTATCGAGTCTCCCTTTTGGGAAAGGAATGTAGAAATTAGACACAATTTAGGGTAGATTGTGACTTTCCGATTTCTTCCTTGAGCTATGTTCCCGGACAAGGGACATGTTAAGTGGTTTGGGTGGATGACTCCTGAAGACATCCCTGGATCGAGGTTTCTCAAAGTTCTAAAATGGACCGCATCTGATTGCCGAAACGATAATAATCGTTTGAGATCGGGGAAAACAATTAGTCGTTCCATCGGACCTAAATTTTTCCAACGTAGGTGGGAGGTCACCTCAGGCGTTTCCTCCCATACTAAAAAGGATGAGAGTTCGAAGCGGATCTGAGCTACTCCTATCCTGACTTCTACCCCACTGACCAGTATGATTTCCTCGACCCGACTGTTGTGATGAAGAGTGTTATGTCTGACTTCCTTGTCAGACGGTTATCCAGTTCGTAGAAAGTTGACGTTGAGGATTGTAAATACACGTCAAAAAGTAATACAGACTTGGAGGTTGATATCAAGCTTTTCTAAACTACCCTAAAGTTCTTTGGCCGAATTCTCGGCCTCTGAAATTTTCGACCCCACCGGGATTTTGGGTCCACCGGAAAGCCAGTCCAGTGATGAAACTGGGGATAAGACCACCATGACCCCAAGATGTCTCAGAATCTCTTTTCTTGTAGACACTGTCCTTCTGGTGGGACAAAGGGCGGAGCGAAAGATCGACCGTGATGAGAAGATTTTTCAAGGGTAAAAAATTTTCCTTGTCTGAACTCGAACTCCAGTTCTGATCTAAACCTCCTTCATTTAACTACGGGAGCGATCAGCCCAGTTACAAGAGAAACTTCTCTAATCATGAGATTCAATTAGTGACCCGTATTTCGTCTGTTATCTCCAACATTATAAACGATAATGTCTGAAAGGAGGGGTCCTAGTTCTCCTGAGTGAAGAATAAATCTCGCCTTAAACCTTTCCTTCATTCTTCCTAATGAGTTTAGGTAGAAAACTTAAGGCTCTGTATCTCATAAAATCTAATTTCGAATCGCTGAAATCCTGAATACTTCCGGTTTGAATCCTACATACAGATCGTATATAGGCTAAAAGCTCGTATTTTTTCCGGGACACAACTCCGTTGAGTCTGAACTGAGTACGTGAACTTCTTCTTCGAAGAACAAAACGGACCTCTATCAGATAGACGGCCTAAAACGTCGCAGTTACGATAATCAACATCATCGAAGCGTGAACTGAATATCCTTGCAAGGGTGGAGCGATGATCTGGTATCAAACACCCCCCCTTTTTTTTTTTTTTTTTAGATAGATAAATCTAAAGTTTTCTCAATGCGGATTTGTGAGAACCGAACTCCGGAGGAGAAGGTTAACTCCCTCAATCTAGTGCGTAGTCTTTAGTCTCCGATGGAAATCCCTACCACGGAGTGGTCGGAGTGACGCGACTCTGAAGGAAGAACTGCTGCGACGTCTGCTCCGAACATTATCGTCCGGTAATTACGACATTGTAGGAATTAACCCATTCCGAGCGACTCCGGTACCAATCCTGAGTCCCCTTCGGTGGGACTCGAAATTCGCTTCCGAAACTCGCAAGGAGAGCTTCTATTTCCGCCCTAACTTGCGAAGTCGATCTCCTCGGGGAAGAACTCGAACCATTCAAGTCTACTAGATAGGTACTCTACCATATTTAAAAATAGGTCGATATTGAAGAAATAGACCGAGAAGGGAATATCGAAAGCCTTGAAGAAGAAATAAATTTTCTAAACACCATAATGTTCCGTGAAGGAAGATATTCCGACAATCATGGTAGATTGACCACCCTCCTGACTCATTAACTTCTGGAACGAAGTCAAGTCAAGGTGACCTAGTCAAAGGAATAGGAGAACCATCCCATCCCAAGCCGTTCATATCGCAATCAATTTGTGGTGAGCTATATGACATGATAGCTGTAGAATGATCCTTCCCTTAAGGAAAAGTGATATGAGCGTTCTCGTAATAATTTCACCGGAGGAAGTGGGACGTGGACGTGGACTCGACGAGAAGTCCCCACTTCTGCATCCTTGTGAGTGGTAGATGAAATAACTACGATGGTATCTGACTTGATTATTTCCCATAACCAAACCAACATGATCATTCTGTCTACAAATGAATCTGTCGGGATTGATTTACCAGGGCAGGAACCATGGGAAACGAGATGTAGAGAACAACATGACTGTAATCGATTCTTGACATGATATATTCAACAGAGATCGATTTAGGTGAGATCGATTTATTATAATCGATTGTGTGTCATGATCGATTCCTCCGAGATCGATTTGGGCGGGACGATTCAAAATTGATCGATTTGGCGTGTATCGATTCATCTGTTGATCGATTATGTTGTAATCGATTCAATCGTGATCGATTGTGTTGTGATCGATTCAAACTGTAATCGATTATGCTGTGATCGATTCAATCGTGATCGATTATGTTGTAATCGATTCAATCGTGATCGATTATGTTGTAATCGATTCAAGTTGTAATCGATTATGTTGTGATCGATTCAACTGTGATCGATTATGAAGTGATCGATCGATCGAATATGTTCATGATCGATTATGTGATCGATTTACCTAACGATATCGATAACAACGGATACTGGCTATCGATCCTAGACCGATCTCAGGTGGTAATCCGACCTTTCGATCGATCTCGATCATGTTGGAAAGATCTCACGATCGATCCTACAACTTCCACTAGATCAATGTCAAGACATGATCGTAAACGAAGTTGCCCTCCTCGATCCCTCACCAAGATCGATTGGGGTGCGTCGGTGGGGATAGGCCGACGACGACCGACTGAACCTTCCCCGGGAGTTCACTTACGTGACTCCCATACGACGACTTTCCGGGGGCTCGCTCGGAGTACCGTAGTTTGTGACTTACCAACTGCCACCGGCCCATACTCGCCCCTGGGCGGGGTTGTGGAATCCCGACTTACTTTCGTTGAAAACAGATGTGAACGGCTTTCGTTCCCCGTCTAACTGCTTCTTCCGTCTAACTGCTCCGCGGCCTCTATAAATATGCAGAGAATCCGGACTTCGTGCCTTCCTGG
Organism: Paracentrotus lividus; assembly: GCA_940671915.1. NCBI lineage: Eukaryota > Metazoa > Echinodermata > Echinoidea > Camarodonta > Echinidae > Paracentrotus > Paracentrotus lividus. The sequence continues at coordinate 48,763,479 of CALNVZ010000174.1, read as the reverse complement.
TAGATGAGACTCTCCGATGAGTCGGCGATGTTTGAAGTCTCCGAGATACAAGAATGGATGAAAATCTTCTTCCCTCGGAATAAGAAAACACTCTGCAATATATGAAAAGAAAAGACATTTATACAAAGGAGTTTAGACTCTGCCCTGGGACAGGAAGGGTCACAAAGGCCTCTCCCCACCCAACAAAGGCTTCACTGAACTGTGTGAAATGAAGCGCGGAACGGGAGAACAAAGGCCCGCACCATAAGGGTGTAATATAAAAACACGTACGTAAAATGTCAAAACCTAGGGAGAAGGCGCCGTAATTCCAACAAATTACTCAAAAAACGGCCCTCAAATACTCCCAATAAATAGGAAACCATGACCTAGACATTGGCTAGGACAACTAAGAGCAAGACCCCACAAATTAGGTATCAAAAAGGTTCACAAAAAGTGAAAAACAAACCCATTTGCGGGAGCAAATTCTCGAGGTTACTCGCTCGGCGGCAGCCGATGAGAAAAGAGGAGTTTGTTGGGTATGTTTTGCTGAGTGCCCTCATCATGAGAGGGCGCCCTTCTCACAGGGGAGGGGAAGATAGGAGACAATGAGCAAAAGG
>CALNVZ010000174.1:48709985-48762858 GCA_940671915.1 Paracentrotus lividus | reverse complement strand
AACCAACCGATACTTTAACCCCGAAAACTTTTGCTCTATTGTCTCCTATTCTCCCTCCCCTGTGAGAAGGGCGCCCTCTCATGATGAGGGCACTCAGCCAAAACATACCCAACAAACTTCCTCTGTCTCATATCACCCTAAAACTTTAAGTAGTGATGGAACGGGGGACGGAGGAGGGATTGTAGGCAAATATATAATTCTTTATTGTAATAATAAAATTAGTGATAATTTTTATGATTTACTTCAAAAGAATGATATATTTGCCTACTTTGCTATACGACCAGCACCGATTTGTACTGGAGGTACAACACCTACAGTTTTAGATAATAAGGATGACGCCGTAGCAATGATAGGAACAAAGAGAAAAAGTTTCCTTCCATCGCAGAAACGTTCACCATTATTTGATAAAACATACACTTTCCACGGGAAAATCCCTTAAAAACATGTCCCCGAAAAGCCGGTACCCTCACATCGAGGTCCCTAGGATAAACTAGGTACCTTGGTCCTCGGTCCGCATCTATCTCGAGATAGTACTCCCAGTACTGGTCCGAAAAATTCCATTGATATAACCAAATTGGACATTTTTCAGGAATCAAAGATGTCTTCAGCGGCGCCACATTTCTGTCAGTGCGCAACGATGAAAATTGACTAAAGGGACGTAGGAAAATTTTTAACAGACCGGAAAATCTGTCTGATTTTCGTTCAAAGCATGTCGAAAGAGAAAAGATGAATATCTCTATAATTCCAACCTAAGTGCCTCGTTGATAGAAGAGGAACGAGACAAAACTTAGCGTTTTCCCCGACATATACAAATCAGGAAAACCTTTGGAAGATCTATCCAGGTAGAACCTAGAGACGGTGGGTGTGAAGGAGGTAAGCTAGGACCTGATGTCCTCGCGACCACTCAAATTAGAGACCCAAGGTTTGATAGGGACTCTTAGAGATAGAAAAATAAAGGAAGTGATGACAGAAGAACCGCTGAAAATGACTATCCATCGATAAGAATTTGAAATAGCTGGGATAGCTGAAAAAGCTGGGATAGCTGAATAGCTGATCCAAATCCCTCTGGGGTAAGTAGAACATTACCCCCGTCGAGTGAAAGATGATGAAAAACGGTATGAACGGGAGAAAAGTTTTCTCGAACCCACAGAATATTACCGTTCGAAGAAGGGTTTACTAGTGATACACACCTATTCCCATAAGGCTCGAGAGGAGCACATTCGTCACATCCTGTAGCTCGAAATTGACTCTTGATAACGGCTGAATATAAAAGGAAGACGTTTCAGGTGTTCGAGAGTTAGCTCTAACCGCTGCTGTTATGCTAAGAACTCACACCACGGCAAGTGTTATGGTTTCTCCGTTAATCAGAGGGAAACTATCGCAACCAAATCCGCGGCTGTGGTAGAGAAGTGATGATAATCGTCGACGTCCTGCCCTTAACCCCTTGGGACTGAGCCCGAATATATTCGGGCGAGGTCTATGGGAAAAGTGTGTTGTAGCCAATCCGCTCGTCTCCAACAGGTTAATATCTTCCTAGTGAAAACAGGAGAATACTACCCGGAAGAACCAAGGGATTTCCGGTCAGTTCCGGAAATTGAAACGACAACCTGGGTAAACCCAAAATATCATCCTTTATATAATCCTAACCTCAGAAAATAGAAGATCTTTTACTGACTTGAGGAAGCCAAACTGAGGAGAAGTCAAACTGAGGTCGGCCTTGCGACTCAGTCGTGTGAAATCTATGAAAACAGCGACCACTCTGAAGTGAGTCACTATATACGTCGTGGGAAAAAGGAAAAAGGTTCAAACCAATTATTTTCCCAAAATCGTATTGCGAAGCGACTGGACCGATGTTCTCGTTGTTGCATCAGAACTAAGTTGAAAAGCTCTCTGCTCCTAGCAGTGAGAGTTAAATCCTCTATGCGAAATGAAATAAGACATCATCCCTCCGATGTCTGTTTCAACCTAAACTGTCCGCTATCTGTAAAGGTCCTTGAGGTGAGGAAGAACTTTCTCACCTTCAGGCTCTCCAACGTCGTTGAGAAAGAAGTCTCGGAGATTTCCAATCACCGAAGTCAAGGGCCTCGATAATGGACTCTCCCTCCTAACTGTGAAGCATATGCGGTCAATATAATTGAAGAACGGAGGCGCTCCCATGTCTACCCTGGGAAGTGAACTCCTTAACCGCCCAAAAAAGGAATATGAGGTTTTAATTTCAGTAAGAAAAGAATTCTAGACGGAGGTGGACTGAAATTCAGGCTGGAAAATCTCAAGAGTCGAACATTGAGAGGTCACGTTAAAAGTTCTGCCAAATTGGGAACCTGGACCAACAACTTCGATAGTCAACATGACATCCTTAATGTAATAACACTTAAAACCTCCTCAACGCGATCCAAGACTCTCTAAGTAGATCGGAAGTTCTACTATCTCCAAACTGGGTCTCGTCAGATGATTCGCGGTGTCCGGTTGAGTCCCTAATACATGGGAATCAACTCTTAACCAATCAAAAACATGATGCAGTTTAGAACTTAAAGTCTGCTGCTGGTTCTCCCAACTGAGACTACGTGTATCGAGTCTCCCTTTTGGGAAAGGAATGTAGAAATTAGACACAATTTAGGGTAGATTGTGACTTTCCGATTTCTTCCTTGAGCTATGTTCCCGGACAAGGGACATGTTAAGTGGTTTGGGTGGATGACTCCTGAAGACATCCCTGGATCGAGGTTTCTCAAAGTCTAAAATGAACCGCATCTGATTGCCGAAACGATAATAATCGTTTGAGATCGGAAAACCAAATTAGTCGTTCCATCGGACCTAAATTTTTCCAAACGTAGGTGGGAGTCACCTCAGGCGCTTTCCTCCATACTAAAAAGGATGAGAGTTCGAAGCGGATCTGAGCTACTCCTATCCTGACTTTCTACCCCACTGACCAGTATGATTTCCTCGACCCGACTGTTGTGATGAAGATGTTATGTCTGACTTCCTTGTCCCAGTCTAGCCAAATGCGTGAATTAATCGGGACAAGGTTCGTGGTTTTCGGGGTTAAAGTATCGGTTGGTTGGGCGATTCGAGGACGAATAGCAAAGTAGGCAAATATATCATTCTTTTGAAGTAAATCAGTAAATTATACATAACTTTCAGAAGGAAAGAGGATATATATAAAATCATAAAGCTCAAAATTGGTGGCAAGATAATATAAAAATGGGAAAATTTACGTAGCGCTGAGTTACCTTAGCACACATTATATGGAATCAGAGTAACAATATTGCAAGTGTCAAGCATCAAGAATGTGCGTCCCAAAGTCAGAGACATGAGCCCTGTATACCAAGCAACTATAGGTCTAATTAGTACTTACCACTCATAATACACTGAGCACAAGATACTACAAAAATTTATTGTGACACGGCAGTTCGATCGGTTTATATCTACTTGGTCTCACTGCAGTTGGCCCAATTCTCTGATCGTCTAATACCACATGGGCTAAACCATGGTGTACTAACAGTTTGGCCTAACTTCCATTTGGTCTAATACATACTTGGTCTAATTCTAACTTGGCCTAATGACCACTTGGTTTAATTTGCCTCTTGTCAAATGGTCTTATTGCCTTTTCGTCTTATTCCCAAATGAATATTTGGTATATTTCTAGTCAGTTACAGGAATCGTCCAAATGGTGATAGAACAATTGGACATTATTAACAAAATGGGCATTAGACCAAATGGGATTTAGACAAAATGGTAACTAGGCGAAGTGACAATTAGACAAACTGCTTGTAGACGAAATGGAATTAGACAAACTGCTTTTAGACGAAATGGAAATAGACCAAGTGGGATGAGGCAAATCCGTCATTAGACAAAGAGAGTTTAGACCAATTGGCAATTTACCGTTCGATCCCGATTCCAATTCACGCAAATGGATGCGAGTACTGCTCAATATGAGATATTGTTATCAAAAGGTAATTTAGTTGTAAGCACCTCATTCTAATGAGAGTGGACTGTAATAGCATTAAATTATTCCACCCATGTCACATACAACTTGTATTGTTACAATCTTGAGTATTTCCATTTGGTGACCCCTTGAAATCCTGACACCTTAAACCTTAGGAGGATTGCTGTCAAGGTAGGGGTTTGGGTATTACATGAGAGCATTTCATGAAACAAATATTCACTGATTTTCACCGACAACTGTCAAAAGCAACTGAAATGCTTGCATCTGATTGGCTGAGAGGAAATTTGATGGATAAAACATCCCACAAGTCCTTCCATGAGATGCCCCCCAAGAGTCAGAGAGTCGATCAATAGAAACAGCCTATTAACAAATCACTTCAGATAATCAGCGAAACTAACAGGAGCATGATCATAAACGAAAATATCCTCTGAAGCTGATGAAATTCAGTCTTTGGAGATAAAATCTTGACAAGTAATGAAGGGTCTTTAATATTTTTTCCACCAATATCGCCAGAACATATGTCATGTTTGCCGCACCACAGAAATATCTACCATCAAATTAAAAGTTATCACCAATTCTTCATGTTCTAGTCTCATAAAGGATACATTTTAAAATCTGTTGGTTTTTACAATTTATGTTACAGATTAGCTCCATCAGTAAATACAACTCAAATTCAAATAAATAATCGACTAGGTACGTGATAAACAAATACAGTTATAAACACACACTTGGTCACATACTGCACACTCTTGGCATTTTGAGTTATTGACTACTTAATTCTCTCTTTCCCTTAGACTTTATACAGATATAGCCCAGTACCTCTAGAAAATGGCTTAACATTACAAATTCAAAAGTTAGAAGAAATACTGTGCAATATAATCACTTCAGTATATTTGTGCATGTTTTGAACTGATATTGCTGCAGAAAGTCACTGAATTTGGCAAGATACTGTATCCGGTATTTCATACCAAACTAATATAAATATAAGTTTTCCTTGTTCATCTTATACATGTATTTATGGGGATTTTCCAAAACATCACTTCAAGAAATCAAAACGCCACTGACCTTAATTCTGACAGTATACTGAATATATGTTCACTGAGTATATTGCAATAATAATGTAATCCAGAAGCTTTAGTCCAAGAACTCCATCCCTGACATCTGTTTCTAAAAACACTCTTCACTTAATTTAAGTGTTGTTGTTTTAGTTTTTACGGCTCTGTCATTCATAATAATTGTTCCTGACTTGAGATTTCTTTCAGGGGTGCTCTTGGGCTATCATAATCAGTTTGACCTTAAAGACAGTGAGTAGCGAGCTTCCATGGGTAGTTTGACACCATGAATGCTTACCCTGTAACAGGTGTTTACTATCACCCGATTTTTTTTCCTCTTATGTAATGCCGTGTTTATTCCACCCATTGCTTCATCTGATTAAGTCATTAAATCTCACTTTCCCTAGCCCAATCATGCCCGAAGCTGTCCGGGTGGATATTTGCTGTGGTCCAGAAATTTAGCTTCAAGATAAGTATTTCCAGTGCTTTTTACAAAGTCTGGCATAAGCAAATTTAGACCCACTCCCCATGAAAGCTGGAGCCTCTATTATATGTCTTTACCCAATAATTGAGAACCTACCGGTATTCCAGAAATAACTACAGAGTACATCATGGTGGATATGATCCCATGCTTGCTGTGCTTGATATATGTCAGGTGACTGACCAATTGGTTAGGCCACCATGCTCTAGATGATTCCACAACCACTGAATGCAATACCACCAATCTGGCACTGGTCAGTTGTTGAGATGTCTTGCTGATATCCCAGCCTTGAAGACATGGCATTATAACTCCTAAGTATTGCAATGTGCCTTCTCAGAAGACCTGACCTGGACAACCACCACCAAAGAGGGCTCCAGTCATGATACTTTGGATACAACATGGTTGAAGAATAACTTGTACCTGAAATGGTTCCCTGAAATGGTACCTTTCATGAATGTCCGATGTAATCCTGCAAGTGTGGAGGGATCGGCAACAGCAGGACAGATTCTGATGGCTTGGCTAGTTTGGGAAAGCTTATACTTTTTCGTATTGCAACTCGACATAAATCAGCCAATGAGCGAGGTGTTTCTAAGAAAAGAATGGAGAAGGAAGACAATAAAATCTTCAGATAAAATAGCACAAAAAAATATTACTACACGTATGACCCATTTTTAATGGGTAGAGCGGAAAAAAAAAAAAAATTATACAAAAAGTGAAATAAATGTCAATAAATCCAATACGACCAGCAGCCTTATACCGAGTGAGTCAAAAAAAACTTTACACCTAGAAAAATGTCAATAAAAAGAAAACCAATTTATAAACCCCAAATTATTTGACATATTCTGAAAGAGTAACTCCTCCCGCATCTTCTGGTACCATTTGTGTGTAGTATGTCTTTACGCTTGGATGAACACGACCCATTGTTTGCGAACATGTCAATTTCGAATTGTGCCAGAATGGGAGTAAAATCAAAACAACAAAAAGCTAGAAAAAAGGCAACTTCATCCTGATTAAAATAGCATAACCTTTTAACGAAAATGTCTTCCGCTTAATAACTTGGCAGGGTTGTGTTACACATATTGACTACATTTTGTATGGAAATTAGATTGACTCTTGAAGTAATGCACGAATGAGTACACAATTAAAGACTAACTTGCCACTGACAGACCAAAAAAGGCCTCCTTATCCTTTCGAAAAGTGATTATTTTGTCTTTGACTTGTGCTCACTCATGCCTGACTCTACAGATCAATCTAATTTTCATACAAAATGTAGTCAATATGTGTAACAATAATCCTGTCAAGTTATTAAGCGGAAGACATTTTTGTTAAAAAGTTATGCTATTTTAATCAGGATGAAGTTGCATTTTTTCTAGCTTTTTGTTGTTTTGATTTTACTCCCATTCTGGCTCAATTCGAAATTGACATGTTCGCAAACAATGGGTCGTGTTCATCCAAGCGTAAAGACATACTACACACAAATGGTACCAGAAGATGCGGGAGGAGTTACTCTTTCAGAATATGTAAAATAATTTGGGGTTTATAAATTGCTTTTCTTTTTATTGACATTTTTCTAGGTGTAAAGTTTTTTTTGACTCACTCGGTATAGCACCACCTCAAGTCCTCAACTATCAATTCTGCCCTGATTCCTAACCTATAATACACTACCGGTAGCTATTTATAACACACAGTAAATGGAAGTGTTGGTCAGTTCGCTCTCGCTTTAAATGTAGGGCTCCACTATAATTTTTTTTTTTACTACGGAAATTAGATCAAAAAGAGAATGACCATGTTTTTATGTATGGGAACCCTGTTTGTCTAGGCCCCAGATTTCGATTTTTGGGTCCAGAACATGGCACCTATCAAATCCTACAAAATGGGTCTAATAAATTTAAAACACTTCAGCAGATTACAATACAAGGACAATGAAAAGCAAGAATTAGAATATTGAATTTTTCTTACCAATGAAGGTTCCAAGAATACGAATAAGTTGTTCATCTTTTGGAATATCATCAGTGTAAGTCCACCAAATCTTGGCTACCTCCTCGACTTCCTTCCGATTCATCCTGATATCCTCAAAGTTCATTGCGTCTAAATTAAGTTTGAATCCAGCCTTCAATACGAGTTCAAAGCAGGATGGTGACCGATCCCAAACAGTAAGGTCTGTGATAGGAAAGTACATGTTTTTGAGCGGTGGGCAAGTTGTCATTTCAGCACAGTGCATGAGGAGAATCTCCAGGAGTTTACTGCTCTTCAAGAAGGCGTTGTAGAGCGGGCACCGCTCCAGAGGCATGGTTATGGGAAGATCGCGATACAAGGGGGACGCACCTCTGGCGAGGAGGTACCTTACTAGTTCAAGATTTAACTTATCAACGCAGGCAAGGACAGGTATTGCATCTTCCGATTTTCGGAACTGCTCAAGTTCTGCAGCCGGTAGCTTGACCCCCATGTCAGCATCGAACCCTGCATCAATGAGGGCACGGACACAGGCTAGATTGCCTTTGCGAACTGCTAGGCACATGGCACTGTTCCTGGACATCAAGGCTTGATTATCACCACATTTGTCGAGAATGACGCGTAAACATCTACAAAACAAAGATAAATAAAATGTTTTTGTTCACAGGATCAGAGTAATGACTGCATTGAATTCCAAATTAATTAAAAGGGATTGCAAGCAAAAACATATGATCCATTTGATAACAATAACTTCTTAGGGAATACATTGCAAGACACCTGCATTAGATTTTACACATTGGGACCTTGGAACCAACCTTGTTATATGATGCACTTTTTGGTACCCTGGGGTACCAAAAAATAAATCACCGTTCTGTTGAATTATTTATTTTATTTTTAGCGCTGATTCCTGGGTTACCAAACTGTCCAAAATTATATATAAATTCTTGAGTAGTTACTATAATAAGTTAAATTTGTACTATTATTGTCATTAGATAATATTAAAGAAGGAAAACAGGCCTTGTGATCATTGTCGCACCGATCATACGACCATGAAAATAATACTCAGCGTGAAAACACTGTATAACTGTATGCTAATGGACACGAGAGGGCGCTGCACAACGCTGTACCCCGGGTTACAACGGTACCCCGGTGTACGGCGTGGTGCATCATATCAGGGATCTCTTGATAATAAGGGAAAAACAACAGAATACATATAGATTGGAGCAACAAAGTTACCTTGTTACATCGGGAATCTTGTTATAACAGATCTTTTTAAAACAGGTTTCCGCTTTATATGTCTCTTGAATTGATTCTTGTGATATACACTGTACCTCTTTTTGATCAATTATGTAGGTGGACAAATTTTTTTTTCTTTCACTATTAAAGGGGTCCAATACCCAAGGAAATAATCATTTTTATAAGAAAGAGCACAATCAGAAGAGCAATTTAAAAAAAGTTTCATCAAAATCGGTTATAAAATAAGAAAGTTATGCAAGTTTGAAAAGTCTCATTTTACCTTCTATGGGGATCCTCAAACTGGCAACATCAGCTTCAAAATGGCCGATTTTATGGACAACTCTCCATTTGTTTTGTACACAAATTTTCAGATTTTCTTCGTTTTCTTTCAAAATATGTCTTATTTACTTCTGAGCTTAAAATATGTCATGGAAAAATATATTTCACACAACATATGTTGAGCTCAGAAGGAGGCAAGACATATTTTGAAAGAAAATGGGGAAAATCTGAAATTTTTTGTATAAAACCAATGGAGAGTTGTCCATAAAATCGGCCATTTTGAAGCCGATGTTGCCAATTTGAGGATCCCCATAGAAAGCAAAACAAGACTTTTCAAACTTCCATAACTCTCTTATTTTATAACCGATTTTGATGAAACTTTTTTTACATTGCTCCTCTCATTATGCTCGTTCCTATGAAAGTGATTATTTGCTTGGGTATTGGTTTCCTGAGATTCGCAATGTAAAATTGAACATCAAATTATCGAAACAAAGTTATTTCTTACTCTGTGCTCTCCTCTTCGGCAGCAATATCGAGGGCTGAGAGGGGTGCTTTCATTGAAGATATAGGGTGTTTGTAGAGGGCCATGGGGTCAGCACCACATTCTAGCAACCGTTTCACTGCATAGATGTTGTTCTCTCTGGTAGCAACCAAGAGAGGAGTGAGTCCAACCTTTGATGTGAAGTTCACATCGGCTCCTTTGGAGATAAGAGGAGTATTTATTTAAATGTCTGTTATTGTTTTGTTTGTTTAAACGAGCAGAGGTCTCCTGTGAGCTGAAATGGTGAATTACATAACATCTTACCAAGTGAGGTGTTATATATGGTGATATTCAAACTAAGTGGGACATTTAGCTGAAATTTTTATGTGGCGCTGTGCCTTCGAAAATGCAAATTACGATCTGAAATCAACACAAAGGCTTCTTTACAATACAACCAATTATTTAAGTACAAACATTATGTGATCCAGTTTTCGTACGCTGAATAAATGATCAAACAGGAATTTGCACATACAGGACTATGGTGCTTTAAATGCCTCTTTTTCTTATATCTAGTCACTTTTGTCAGATTTTTTTTTGCTTAAAGTAATTTTCAAGGACTACTCTAACATGGCATATACACACAGGTAATTTCGATCTAGTTATTTACTAGAATTGTTGCATTTACGGTACTGGTCGTGTCACTCATGTTTTGGATGTCGTGTCACTCACGACATATACATTGTAGAGGTAGACCATTTTCCACAGAGAGGAAATGATTGATAGAGACAATAAATGTCAGAGAGGTACACTATTCAAGTACATATACCAGCACTTATGGTACCCTTAGAGATCTACTTGGGCACAAATCCAACCATAACCAATGATGGTCAGAAACCCATGTCTTTTTTTTTTGTTGTGTCACTCACGCACTGTTTTTTAATCATAATTTCCAGAACCAATTGAAGATGCTAGTACTAGATGTTCCTATGTTATAGTGCAGTCACACCGGCCAGACCGACCTCAAACCAACTAACAAACAAACTGTTAGAAAGTCAAACTATCCCCTCAATTAAATCATCCCTTTGTTATATGTAGGAGAGGGAAGGAATGAATGCATTTTAATTTAGGCTTCACCGCACTCCACATAGTTAATCCAGGTGCAACATTCTTCTGTTGAAATTTTCATTTAATTGTAGTTGGTTTGAGGTCGGTCTGGCCGGTCTGACTGCACTAAAACATAGGAACATCTAGTACTAGCATCTTCAATTGTAAAATTTAAATCCAACTGGTAATGACACATGCCACTCCTACATTATACATAATATGGTAGTCATGATCCATTCATAACCTACAAGTGCAAAGATATGCACCCTTCTATCAGTCCAAATGTTGTGTCACTCACATTTGAATATGACCATATATTTGATACAAAAAAGGTAAATACACGTTATGCATATGTGACGTCATGATCTCATAGCAACCTCCCTCAGAGCATATTGGTATACGTGTAAATGAAGTTTTCAAGGATGCACCAGCTGCAGATCACAAACACGTGCAAGGCAATGTTCTCAGCCTCTGAGGGAGGGGACTAAGGCGGCACGATGACGTCAATGCATCAGGTCTATTAAATTCAATTAATATACCCTAGAAGGCAGTGTGATAATTTGACATGCTGAACATTAGCATCACTATTATGGAATATGGTTAAAGGATTATTTGAGCATATTCATACATTTAAAGGGAGGATTGATTAGTTTTGTGAGAGATGAGGCTTTAATTTGTATATATATTTTGACTTCTTTGTCGGCTGGAATTGAGGACATATTATGATCTCAGATGACTAATTTTGAATAAATTCACAGTTTATTTGAGCAAACAAAAGCAAATAAAACAAGGTGGTTCGCGAACCACGAGTCTTGCCTGATTTCGCTATCACTAAAACACGCAATATGACCTTTTGACCCCTAGATGAACTCTGACCTCATCATACTCATCAACACAGAAGTGGTATTAACCAAGGATAATTTATACCAGGGTTGAACAAAAATGCCATTAAAAAATGAGTGAAAGTTAAAAAAAAGTTTAAGAAAAGATGAACTTTAAGTTGACCTTTTGACTGCTATATGAAATTTCACCTCATCATCCTCATCAACACACAACTGGTATTAACCAAGGAAATTTATACCATGGGTAAACTAAACTGATCATAATGCTATAAAAAATGAGTGAAAGTTAACCCGTTGTATACTGAGAACTCTTCATAAAGCCGAATGAATCGTGTTTGTCAAGCATTCTTGCAAGAAATTATTTTCATTTACTGATAAAACAATGAGAGCTTTATAAAATAGATCAATGTCAGATAATTTAAATTATATAAAGTCTTTATATGTTTATGCAATCATGATTGAAATAAACGGTCAACAAGAGGGATGTTCAATATTTCTTCAGCCCGCATATATGCGGGCTTAGTATACAACGGGTTAAACAAAGAGTTTATGAAAAGTCGATCTTGAAGTTGACCTTTTGACCCCTATATGACCTTTGATCTCATCATCCTCATCAACGCACATGTGGTATTACTCAAGAATCATTTGTACCAAGTGTGAACACAATGGATGGAGAAATAAAGAAAACAACAAGTTCAAGAAAAGTTGACGTTTAAGTGACCTTTTGACCCCTATATGTCCTTTGATCTTATAATCCTCATCAACACACATGTGGTAATACCAAGAATAATTTGTACCAAGTGTGAACACAATTGATGGAGAAATAAAGAAAACAAAAAGTTTAAGAAAAGTTTACCTTTAAGTTGACCTTTTGACCCCTATATTACCTTTGATCTCATCATCCTCATCAACACACATGTGGTAATATCCAAGAATCCTTTGTACCAAGTGTGAACACAATTGATGGAGAAATAAAGAAAACTTTGATCAGAGCCAATGTAATTTTGTAAGAGCATTGTGCCATATTCTTTAACATCCAGGATTTGGAAATAGAGAGGGGTGTGTGCAGACTATCTATCTATCTCCTTGTCACACAAACAAGGCTGACAAACCAAACCAAAGATTCCATAATACACTGTCATTTTGTAGTTAGTTTCGTAGTTTGACCTGACCAAGATATTACCTTTTGCCAGCAGCATATCCAGGATGACTTCATTCTGGGGTCTTGCTTCATGCAGCATTTCCTGGAGATGTGGGGAAGGGTTGATAAATCTCAGCATGTCTTTATGAGTTCCAAACTGGGCTGCCTTGAAGAGGGCTGTGAAGCCACTGGTGTTCTCGAAATTGACAGGGACATACTCCAGCAACTTGGAGACACACTCAATGTGGCAGTTTTGTACAGCTTCAGATGGTAAAAGAGAGAGAAAGAGAGAGAAATATTAATAATATGGTATTTAAAAAAAAATTATACTCAACATGATCCTCTGGCACTCTGGAATCATATTATTGTAAAACCCAATATTTTCAGGATTTACTCTACTTCTTTGTCGTGTGCCTGGCTAATTTTGGGTCAAATTTTTGGTTCCCAGCAGAAAGACGCCAGGGGTAAAGTGATTCATAACTAAAAAAACCTGTCACTTTTTAAACGAAATTATAGGATATTATTATTGAAGCATAAATCTTGCTTCATTTCAAATATCAACGAGTATAGAACAAGGTACACATTACAGTAGGTGACATTCAAAGTATATATAAACTTCATACCCGTTTTTCTATTTTACCCGAGCGCACGTGTTGGCGTCCTTCTGTCAGGCACACGACGTATTGTTGACAATTTTGTATCATGAAACTTTTTGTATGTTTCAAAATTTCACTGTTCTTTTTTCATTGGTATCATATAACAAAGTTTATGTGCTCAAAAAAAAACATAATGAAAGAGGAATGTGCATTTGAGCTGACATCTCCTGATCATGAATCTACATTTATTTTGAACTAGAAGTATAATCTATAGAATTTATGGGTAAACAGTTTGCTCATGACACATATGGAAATGCAAACATCTCATGTATTTTAAAGACAAATTTGTGTTTCACAATACGCACATTTTTGGTTTTGAAATCTAGCTGACACTTTAATTGAGAGTTGGGAACTTTCTCCAAATTTTTAATAAACCTCCTAAAAAAAGGGTTGAGATGAGAGACACTAGTTACATGTAGGCCTACTGTTTAAAGCAAGGAAGGCCATGCGTTTTGAACTCGCCCCCTTTTGTGTTACCCCACAAAAATCTAAGAATCGTGCACCTATCAGGATCAAAGTGTCATAACTTTTGAAATATTAACTCTACCCCTACAAAAGTATACATTTCCTGAAAGGAAATGTCCTGTGGATTCCCAAAATTCCATCTACTATAATGTAGGGTGAAGTAGTAACATATTTTGATTAAAATATTGCATTTTTGGGGGCCCTAATATTTTTTTATTGCAGCCCCCAATATTTTTTCTCCCTTTGATCCAGGTCTTAATTTCTCACCATATTTGAATTGCTCTTGAAATTTCCTTTTAGAAAATATATAGTTATAGGGGGTTTCTTCATTAAATAAAAAAAAATCTTAACCGTAAAAGAGCCCAAATATTTTGGTCAACCTGGGCCGGGGAGGGGGTCGCCCCCTCCTCAAGATCTCAGCCATGGTGGGTCCAAAGTTTATAAAAACTTGCATGTGGCTGGGCTATCTTGTAATGAATAAGCTGATAAAGTTTCAGACCAGTATCTCAATTAATTTTTGAGTTATCTCCATTTATGTAATGTCGCTTCACATACAGCACAGTCAATGGGGAAATTGTCATTTTTAACCGCGCATATCGCGGCGATTTTCGGAGCTGCGCATTACCAAATCACTGGAACTTTATAAATAGGGTATCAAAAGATGCATGAGACTCTAAGCTATAAAGTCCTAAGAGCTCACAGCACAAAAATAAATATCCATAAAGTTATCATGGTTATGATGTTTCGAATGCACAGGAGGGTGCAAAATCACATAGACTTTGTGTGTACCTCTTCCCATCTCCCTCCTCTTCCCCTCCCCCCACCACCCTTGCCTTTTCGTATTCTATCGCGTGCCGTGTCGCGATTTCAAGTGTGAGTACGCTCAAATTCACAGGTCTGATAGAGCTTGCATTCAGCTTTCAAATAACACCAATTTCATGGCAATACGCCTCTATTTAGCCAAGATATCATTCATTTACTGAAACAAAATTTGGAAAAGCGTAACAAAACCACCCTTTTTGGGTGGCGAGTTCAAAACACATGGCCGCAAGGAAAATATGCAAATGTGTAAAGGCCACAGCACACATTACAACTTGCTACTTACGAGTAACCAACTTTGGATCTGAATAACTAAGTGCCTATTTGCCAGATGCTTTGTTATTTCAGATCCAGGATCAGTCAGTTTTGGGCAGTGAGTCAAATGGTGTGCGTTGGTCTTTAGTTTAGAGAGATGCTTTTAGCTTACCACCAAAAAGTGGCGTCATGTCAAAAAACTCATCTCCCTTGTTAGGATTCGCTCCTGCCTTGAGAAGCTTAGCAACCATTTGGGTATGACCTCTGAAGGCAGCCATATACAGTAGTGTCTCTCCTTCATGATTTGGTTGGTCCAGTACTGTGGGAAAGAGCATATTGCATCAAAGTAAAGTCATCTAATTACAGTCAACCTGTCCACTAAGACCACCTACATGTACGGGACACACAAAAAGTGCCCACTGCAGACGAGTTGCCTTGATTTACAGTCCTGCAAAACTTTCAGGCGGGAGTAAATAAAAGTGACCATTATAGACAGGTGACCTTCAAAGGAAGTACATGTCCAGTAAGACAGGGTTGAGTGTAGCTTACTAAAAAGGCATTAATCAAGGCTAATTAGCATCCCATCTCCTTTAATTATTTTCTTCATAAGCTCATTGTTCAATCAATGAATGAAAGATGGTGTAAAATATTTTCTAATCAATATATAGAGACAAATACATTTGGCTGAAAAGAGGGAGGGGGTACCAGTCTTCATTACTATTGTGATGACTATTAAGTAGAAAACAAAGAATTTCTGTACCTTCTTTAGACAACTTCTCTAGGAACTCAGAAGCATGCTGATGATCGCCAGACAGCGTACAGTTGTGAACCATGGTCCATGCCTTGATCAATTCCCATGGATACTGCTTCATGGCCCATGGCACATATTTGTTTGGATGCTCACTTTCAAACGGCAGCGGTAAATCACCGCAATCGCTGCTGCTGGAACCATTCGACTCGGATCCAGGCAGATTGTCTTCCTCCATGCCAGCCATGTAAGGACGGCCTCCCATGTCCCAATGAGGCCCTGGCTCGTCAGACTCAAAGTCTGACATCTTAATTGCACAAGTCTGTAGTGTCTTAAACCGAGATGTCTCTTTTCTTGCTCACCAACCTTAAGTCATACTTACCCACTTGGAATCAGAACAAAATCTGTGAAAGTAACGAACACAAGGAGTAAATTTCTGCAAATCAATGACAAAGTTTGCAAGAGTTTTTAATTTTCAATTAAAATCTATGTCAAAATTTTGTTGTGAAAATGGCACTTTATTGACACACCATACTTTAATTCAGCACCATGATTTGTGTACCCTGATCACAATTCCCATTAAATGTGAAATTCAGCAAGCTCTGTGCACTGCTGAAACTATTGATGTGTTACTCTTTATTACAGATGTGCGTAACATTCAAACCAGCAGTGAATTACAAGTGATGATCTCAAAAGACCCATCAGAAAAATAGATTTTATATTAATATACAAATAGATTTTATATTAATAATCATGGTCCTGTACAAACATGACAGGTCCTAACGAACTAATTTCACAATCACATTTCTAAGTTTACCCCGTTTTTCTATTAATCAAATGAATAGATCAAGATTTAGATCTAGTAGAGAACCGTCACACATATACAATTTACGGTGGTATGTTAGATTGAGATTTCCCCCCCCCCCCCCCCCCCGCCTCGGAATCCCCAAGGTATTTTTTAGTAAAGAAGCCTGTGAATAGTTTGCTATGTGTTGCAAACAAATGAGCGGTTTCCTCAACATTGGCAACAAGATGATTTCCATGATGGGATGATTAACATAATTAGGTACCCCCCTCACAGAGTGCAGTCCCACAGTCATGCCTCACAAATTTCAATGCATAAATTGGCTCCCTTTAGAGCCCAAAGCAATGAAGAACAATAGATAATTATTTTTTTATATATTAACAAGTTTT
This sequence comes from Paracentrotus lividus, assembly GCA_940671915.1. Classification (NCBI taxonomy): domain Eukaryota; kingdom Metazoa; phylum Echinodermata; class Echinoidea; order Camarodonta; family Echinidae; genus Paracentrotus; species Paracentrotus lividus. The sequence goes on along the minus strand of CALNVZ010000174.1, from coordinate 48,746,209 downwards.
TATCTTCAAAGAGGAAGGCCTACATTATTGCACTAGGCTAAAATTAAAATACATTGGGACATATTATAAACTCAACTGCCAAAAAATGTAACAATATTGATTAATCTCACATTTCTATACTTTGAAAAAGTATAGAAACTTGGGATCAACATTTGTAAGTGTAACTTGGGATCAAAATTTGTAACTTTAGTTTCTACATAAATTTGAGTGCATATGATTTGCCATTACTATTAGTATTAGCCTATTTATCCTTGTTTTGCCCCCTTTTTTCACAAGTTTTATTTTTCCACAAGATGTTCAAGATTATTTTCAGGCATGATTTAAGACTGTTAGGGCATTTTTTAATTTTTATGTTGGAGTACCTAACTGAGCTGGTTAACATTTGATTTTCACTTCAGATTGAATGCATCTGATGCTTGATGATAATGTTTGACTCTGACTCTGAGATCTGACCTCAAATAGTGACTGATACTAGTGACCGGTGACCTGAAGTTCAAGCAAAATGAAGTGAGATGACCTATTTTTAAAGCCAAGGCTTAATAGAGCCACCAAAGAAAATTTACCATGACATGGGTGCTGTATTTCTGTCGATGTCTCTCTTTCTCTCCGTCACTCTGCCAGGGCTGCACTCTGCTATCTGCTGCTGGCCAGCGTTGGCGCCGGAGCTGAGGCGACGCGACGGGGCTGGAGGATGGTCGGTCCACGATCCACTCGGTCTCGACTCGGACTGATGACTGAAGAAAGTGAAGTCTAAGTTACAAGTGAAGTGAAGTGAAGTGATGTTTGAGATGAGGCCGTTTGACTTCTAACAAATTCAGCTAGAAGGTCTAATTCTAGAAAGTGCAGGCTGACATAATTCACTCAGTCTCAGATTTATAGATAGAGGAGCTAACTGTTACGTGTTTTTGTAGCCGTTTTTGTAAGTAGGAGTTTCATCATCTGACAACGTTAACGTATTCTAACAAATGTAAATAAATGTAGCTAACTAGCTTCAATCAGCAGAATCTGCAATAGCAATGCACGGTTTAGTGAACATCACCAATTATTTATTGTTGGCAATAAAATGGTATCCTGAAGTAGGCACCCTACACGCCCAGTAATTTATTTTTATTTATTTTTTCTTCTTCAATTCAAACATTTATTTTTCCATAATAATAAAAGTACAAATATGTAACGTTACATATAACAAACAAAATATACAATATCATTATAAGAACAGTTAAAACAGATACAATAATATATAATAACATCGGAAAGTGGAAAACTGACCATAAAATTATATTTATAATTGCAATGTGATTAAATAGAACATATATTATTACGGCGGAGGGAGCCAACTGGAAGACAGAAAGACAGAAAAAAGTCTTATACTGTTGGCACCCAATTATGATAAAATACATTTATTTATGTAAAATAAAATAGGTGAATACGAACAAATAAAGAAATTAAATCAAAGTGATCAGGAAACTCTACTAAGGTTGATGTATCTATCAAGTGTCGTTGTTGTTGTTGTTTTGTTGTTGTTGTTTGTTTGTTGTTGTTTTTTTTTTATAATAAGTTGGATCACTTTTATTTCCTGGTAGCAACAGTATTAAATCTGTTTGCATATTTTTATATTTGAGCCCAATTTTCACAGTGTTAGATTACAGGTGCCACTCTCTCTCGGTTGAATGCTTAGTGGATGGCCACAACTTGAGACTTTCCTGGTCTTAATCTCAGGAAATCCATACTAACAAAATTATAACAACAACAAAATAAAGTAATAAATGAATAAATAATAATAATGAAAAATGATAATAATAAAACTTATAAACGAGTCGACCACTAAGTCAGTACTAATATACAATTTTCTTTGAGAGTTAGACACAAATCCGCTGACATGCACTCCAATGTCGTATCATTTCAGTATTGATCCAATGCCACTTAGCCCCTCATTTGCTCATGCAAATATTAGTTCTGTCTGAAGCAGTATATAGGGGAGACTCAGGCTAGTTGAGCCACTTTTTACTCAAGGTCACCTGGTGCCAGTGGCGTATCTAGGGGGGGGGCGGGGCAAGGGGGCACGTTGCACCCGGGCGGAGCTCCAGGGGGGCGCAAAAAAAGGAAAAGAAAGAAAAAAAAAAGAAGGGAAAAGAAAGGAAAGAAGAAGAAGAAGGAGAGAGAAAAAGGCAGAATCGGTGATCCACAGTGAATATTGGGGTCATGTTTCCTCCCATTATTAATTTTGGCGCCCCCTACATAGCACCACTAAGTTTAACTTTTTGGGGCCCCAAAGTTTCTAGTATTTTTTAAGGTTTAGTACCTTCTATCTTAGTTTCGGGTCAAATTTGCGCCCCCTGTATAGGTCTATATCAAATCGGCGCCCTTAACTTCAATTTAGCGTCCTTTTATAATGTTAAGATCAATTGTGTGCCCGCGGTGTGTGCCCTCCTAATCCTAATTTTAAGACCAATTTGACATCACCTGAGTTTCAATTTAATATAGAGCCCCTTTAAATAGTTGAAGATCAATATGGCGCCTCAAATTTCAAGATCCATCCCCCCCCACCCTCTCGCTTCAGATAAACATGAAGGTCCCTCTAAGTAAAAGGATTTTTTTTCTGTCCATGCTTTTTCTTGCTGCCTAATTACTCCTTTTTTTTTGTTCTTCATTGTCAATTGTCTTTGTTTATACTTTATTTTATGACCATTCGGTATCAATCAAGACCTGTTCCTTGCAAAGTTTATTCAAGTTTAGAGCTCTAGAATTTTTCGCTCGCGCTTCGCGCTCGCATTATATGTTTCAAAATCATTTGAGGAGGACCAACAAAAAAGGTTTTAAATTATTATGTTCCTATACTTAAAAAAAACGAATCCGATGCATAGGCCTACAATTCCCAAAACATTTTGTGCAATAGGCTTTTTGACACCCTGAACTAGGCATTTTTTTTAATTATTGTACCTTCGTTGATAACGAAATCTATATTCATGATTCTTAAATGCAAGATTCGAGTAATGCAAGAACTCAAAATTTTCCGCTCGCGCTTCGCGCTCGCATTAAATTAAAACATTTGAGAGGAAATTAAAAAAAAGTGATAAGCTACGTGTATGTATGGACAGCAAATCATCCCCATGTCTGGGGACATGTATATATGCCACTGGTACAATAAACTAAAACAAATCGTTGATCAAAACTGGAGTAGACCGGGGGGGGGCGCAAAGTCAATAATTGCCCCAGGCGCACTTGACCCTAGATACGCCATTGCCTGGTGCCCATGGGTGAAGTTTTTTTTAGGCTGTTGAGGATTGGGATTGAAAGAGTAGTATATGTTAGGCAAATTATAAAAGGTATATCTCGAAAATAGCACTTTCGGTTTTGGAGCCCCGGGCATTTAAAAAAAATTAAAGTGTCAAGGGGCTCAACTAACAACACGCAGGTAAGTTGAGCCAAGGCGTTGGGTTAGTTGAGCCATGCGGCATAAATCAATTTGGGGGGGCTGACACCCCCATCCCAAAAGCCGACACACATAAACACACACCCATACCCTCACATACTATACACCAACTCACACGCATGCACGCACACATTACGGTTTCTTTTTGGTGCATTTAATTTTTTTTTCCTATTTTCGCAGGTATGTCCTTCATAAATAGTCTTGGGGCATGACAGATGCTTTTTCCTGTTTAATAATGATAACAAAATATTTAATTCATGTAACACGCCATACAAAACCCCAAAATATTCTTTAAAAAAAATTTAACCCATGTAGGCATAGGCTTAACTTACCCCATCAACAACGGCTCAACTAACCCCACACCTTATTTTTTTCACTAATTCGGGTGTAAAGTGAAATTCTTACTAGGCCTACACACAAATCTAATGATATGGTTAAATTTATATACAATGATACTCCTTTCAACTGTAGTATGATAGTCCATTAAATCTTTAGGGTGTCAAAAATATTAGCCCACATATGTCACTTTTCACGGAAGTCACTTTGACCAACAAAAATCAAATTTTGTTGATTAACAAGCTTGTAGTCTGCACCCATGTATCAAATTTAGCATGTATAGTCCACCTATCATTATGTAACAAGAAATGGAAGCATTATAAATTTAAAAATGGTCTTGACCTATTTAGAGGGAGTGGCTCAACTAACCCACTGGCTCAACTAACCTGAGTCTCCCAGTTAACCAGAATTATTTTCTATATATTTTTGATCAGTTATAGTATACTATAGTATTTTGTCCTATAGATGAATCTCTGCTTTATCTTGATTCCTGTCACTTGCTCATATTTTCATTTCATTTCATCATTATCATTGGTTTTGTGCTGTTATTTCTGTTGTTGCATGCAGTGTAGGGGCCTACATCATTTACGCCTAGATATTTTGTGGTGTTTTGTTTTATTGTATCTATTATCCGTTTTTATGATTATATTTGTTTTCATTCTTTTATGATTTATATTTTTTTGGCAATTCAATTTGTATATTGTGAGTCTCTAAAGACCTTATCACATAAATATTCGAGTAGATTAAATAAATCTACATGAATTTTTTATTTTTTTAATTTTTTTTAAAGTAAAAAAGGCCTTTTCAGGATGTAGAGAATTCAAAGACACCATGATTGGATAATGTTTATTTTTAGAATTTATTATTGCATTTGATGAAACAACAATCCGGATACTTTCAGAACAACGTAAAAAAAACTGTCTAGTAGCATGGAATTACCGAGTTCTTTTCGTCTAGATAATGGGGATTTAGTTCAACAGGTATGTTAGCTCATTTATGAAACGATTGAGGTGATTTTGTACCCGTTTTGAAATGAAATTTTGGAGGTTTGTGACGCGAGATTGAGAGCTGCGCCGGGACTGAGAGAGAGAGTTGTGGGAGTGGTCGTAACGATTTACAGGGAGATCTACCCGGCAGCGCTACCCGGCATGGCAGATTGGCCGTGTCGTAGTGTGTGCAAGTGGAACTTGCTGCTGCACCGCAGTGTTCGCCTGAATCTAGAAAATATAGATCTACACATTATGACAATAAAAAAGTTAACGTCACATAGTCTACACCTCATATTATAGTCTAGTGGATGAGTGTTTATGCCTGGCTTAAGTAGATCTAACTTAGATCTAGTCTTTCTTGGTTAGGAATAGGATGGGGGGTTGCACGGAGAAAAGTCTAACAGTTATTATATCCCTTATCTAAGATTGTTTGCATTGAGAGTGTACACAAGGAGAAAAAGAATAGTTTAACTAAGAAAAACGTTTTTCTCATGATAAAAGTTCGTTTTTCTTCTTGACGTCACGATAGTACATTTTTCCCTAGGGAATAACTTGGATCTATACGTTTTTACGACCCCCCACCCTATTCACGAAGTTGCGCAACGCACAATGCGAGCGGTGCTACTCTGCTGCTTTTACCTGAATTCTCCACTGCTTTGCCGCGCGCATGCCACGGGAAACTTTCGGCGAGCTGCACTGACCAGGTGCACGGTGCGCAACAGCTGATTTTTGTTTTGTTAAACAGACAAAATGGCTGCTCTCACTAGTTGCTAGATTGATTGGTAATAACGGAAGATTTCAGCAGCTATTAATGACGAGGAAAATGTGTGGATTTCATGAACTCGACTGACAGCGTTAAATACTCAGAAACAAATTTAGTATGCTGTATCTATTTCCGTGAATTTTGTTCACAAATGATGGTGTGAGTTGAGACTGACATCAAATCACTCGATTTCAGCGTCCGACAGATTTTTCGTTGTGTGCTCGAAAAAAACGGTGCGCTTGTAAGTACTTTGACTTATTGGATCCAGAAGAAGGGAAGCATAGACTATATAATTTTTGTTCATTAAAAAATTAATAAGGTAGTGGAAGGATATTAAACAAATATACAATGACTCATTCTCAGAACAGGTTAAAACTATTCGTCCACTCAGGAACATCACATAGTACTATTCTCTCTCGGTCCTGAGTGCCTCCGAGAGAGTAGTTTACATATGTGATGTTTCCTTCGCTGCGAATTAGTTTATTAACAGATCCTTCGATTGTCATGTTATATTTTTGTATACCATTCCTGATATTACAGAACATGGCTCCTCCAATTGTCAGAGAACAGATGCATTCTGATTTATTTGTGAGGCGGTAGATTAAGCTATTCTGGTAGCTTTATCGCTGAGAGTCCGCTCCATTGGTATGCGAGACCGAAGTAGCGTACCGTTAACTGAACAACGCGAGTTCAGCTGTCCCGATTAAAGACTGCTTTGTCAGTGCGCGGCTGTCAATTCAATACAAGTGGGACCCATTTCACTATAGAAAAAACTGCAAGACTCGATTCACAAAGGTTAAGCCGTAGGGTACCCACTCTTTCAATTTATGTTAGAATAAAGAAGAGAAATATAAAAATGGAACATTCAACGAATCCACTGACCGGAGACACGCGCCCTAACCATTTGAAAACGTATAAAGAAATAGGATCTTACCAAAAAAAATAAATGACCGATCTAATTTATATCGTGAATATTGAATTCACTTGCGAAGGTCACTGTGTATGTATTCATATTGCTAAACGTGTCATTCTCACGTTCGTTGCATAAGATAATTAGAATTATGGGGTAAACATTACTACGTGTGTGGGTTCGGACACTAGACACTTCAAAAATAAGCTTGTCTGTTCAAGATTAAGCCATAATTTTGACCGTTTGATTGACTCTCTGTATCATCATTTAATATTTATTCTAAATATTTCAAGAAATTGCTTGTAATATTTTTCAAATGCCAGATCCCGTCGACACGTACGAACATATTGGTTCGTAACTGTTCGTACTTCCGACACAACACCAGTCTTGTACCCAATTTCGCGGGCTTAGGGCCTGCTTTGATTCTGTATAGCGGACATTGATTCTCCAACGACAAGGGTATGTGGTAAAGGTGTCGGTGTGATTTGCTCCGAAAGTCCTCAGCTTTATCGCATGTTGTGTTCCTGAGGCTCTTCCGGGCAAGAGAGATATTTGGTTGTCGCGCCAAGTGTGTGTCGGCTCTCAAACTTCCAGGTGGATTTCGGTGAAGTCCTTATTAGCCGCTCCGAACCACACACATGGCATAGGGTGAGCAGCCGCGAGTCACGATTCCGGTGGTGTTCCTATATTGGAGCATGGCACGCTTGATAAGCTGCTGTATTGAGGCGTCCAGAGGCGTCCGTGTTTCTGGTAATGGAGCCTTTTCCACTGTTCTTAACCCCTACCTTCAAGCCCGGCAGTTGCTGTGAGGTGTTTGGCAACAGAAGACATTGCAATCTGGTGGACGTTACTCCCTATGTCATTGTAGTAAACGCCGAGGTTTCACTTGCTGCGAACTTCCGGGCGCCATTCGATTGACAATTCCAAAACACGATCGTGAGGGCTGGTTTGATGAGTCCTTTGCACGTTTTCGCAGCATGCTCGACAATGGCCAATTACATTTGTTAGCGATCCACCACAACATCGATATGCTGACGCTTTGTGTTATAGGTGAATAATCTGCGGCGATGCATTGAAATGGGTAGACAGGCTGAACCGGAGGGTACGGGGTGTTGCACTTAGCTGGAAGCCGCATTACGGTTGCATTGGGCAACATTTATGGGCACGCTGGCTCTCACGTGATGGCTTGGGGTCATTCCCTGGCCAGAAGAACGAAGATTCCGCTTGCTTTATTGGAGCACATCATGTGACGTCTTTTGGTAGCACGAAGATGCAAAGGTCCCTGAGGGATCTTGTCATCTCGAAGGAAGGTAGGATTACAATTCACTGGTCTTGTCATACGCATACACCATCAAATTCTGTGAGAGACATGCGAAATTGATGGTACGGACGGACGTCAGGTGGGAGATCACTAGGCAGTGGTGGGAAGCCTCAGGGACTGATTTTTATAATTTACAGGGGAGCTATAAATAGCTCTCCTAGAGGCTCTCAAGGAGAATTTTTAGGGGAGCTAAATTTGTTTTTCATGTCAGATTGGGGTTACAAGGGGCTCTGTAAATCACTCCCCAAAAAAGCATTTAAGGGGAGCTTGGGAGAGCAATCGCTCTCACTCCCCTTAAATCTTACTCCCTGAAGCCTTCCTAGATCAATTCCGCCAATTTGCTCATGGCCGGGTCACTGGAAGTGGCCATGCGGATGTCATCCCATGTGACATTCTTGACTATCTCCATAGAAGACACAAGCGACTTGCTGCAAAGGTCATTAGGTTTCTCGCCACGTTCACGGATGGCAGCAAGGATGGCGTGAGGGAATGTGGGTGGCTCGCTCCTGCCGGGCACATCGATTGGCATAGTGTCATCAGGGAGAGTGAGTGGCGTAGCACCCCGAACTGGGTGCCGTGATACCCCGTCAGCTGCAGCATGGCGAGCACCAGGGATATGCACAATGCGAAACAGGTACCGAAGCGACTTTTCCTTCAGGTTGCGCAGCCGTTGGTTCGAAATGGCATCTAGGGATCGGTCAGTGAACACCTTGAGGAGGGGTTTATGGTCCACCCGCAATGATGAGATCGGAACAACCAAGGACAAAGTGGCGTGCCTTGTCCAGGGCATCCACCACTGCAGAGCCTCCCCTTCAATAGCTGCATAGCGAATTCAGCGCCGATGTGAAACGGCCCCACTAGCGTCACCTTCCATCCAGTCTTGCAGCAGAATGGCAGGAGGAGGGGCAGGCACAGGCTTTTGGGAGAGCCAGAATCCAATGCCTCTTTGCTCCAATCTGTTGCTAGGCAGTGGGCTTCGTCTTGTCAAAGATTTCAACCCCGTGGCAGATTTCCGTACAATGATGGACTTGGACTCCTCGAAGAGCTGGTTCAATTGGTCAGTCCATTTGAATGGCGTTCCAGGTTTGAGGAGAGATCGGAAGGGGAGCATGCGGCCTGCTGATGCAAAAGCGTACGAAACCTGATTGATGAGGCCGAACCAGCTGCGAACTCCGTGACATTGGAAGGGGTTGGAAACTGCTGAATAGCTTCCAGGTAGCGAGGGCATGGTCGGACAGTCGGAGGTGTGACCTCAAAGCCAGCAAACTCAACAGTAGTCTGTGCGAAAGTAAACTTAGCTGGGTTGAGAGTGATACCATTGTTACCACAAGTGTCTAGCCACCGAACCGCTTGGAAAAAGCTTCCTCAATCGTGTTTGCCCACATCAGCGTGTCGTCGACGCACTTAGTCTTCTGAGGGATGTCCGAGACCACTTCGTCAAACCTGCGGCTTAGCCATCCCCAGAAGCCACGTATCCTTGTGGGGCCACCCGGTAACGATAACGCCCCCAAGGGGTGATGAATGTGGTGAGATGGCGGTCGTCCTCGTGGAGGGGTACACTGTGGTATCCATTCCAAGCATCGAAAACGGTCTTTCTCATGTTTGGTGGGACTGCACGTGCCTGATGGAACGGCGACTGGGTGTGGTGGGTTTCACGGATCGCAATGCTGGTTGAGCGATTGAAGATCGACCGTCCGGCGTGGTTTGCCAGACTTCTTTGGGCAGATCACCATCTTATGGCACCACGTCAGAGGGGTACCGACCGGGACCGGTTCGATGACGCCGAGCCTTACATCCTGGTCCAGGCCTGCTTTGACATCGTCCTGCCAGTGTACAGGGACTGAAATTGGTGTGTGGAATGCGACAGGTCTTGCAGCTGGATCCACCATGAGGCGAAGGGGAGGGCCAGCCATCATTGGCAGCGGTTGATGTTCACAGATGTTAAATGTGCTCGAACGGTAGTAATCAAGCAACCACTGCTCGAGTCTCTCACGATTTCCCTCAATGGCTGGAAACGGGAGTGATGTGGGAGGCGGTGGCGGTGCCTGGCGTTGAGTGCAGGCACAGTTGGACGTCATAGAGGAGGTAGAAGGGTGGGCCGTAGAAGAAGCTATGCCAGGGACGTTGGGTTCAACTGTCTCACCGATAGTAGGGAACTTTCGAGAGATGATACCAAGGGAAACGCAGGCCTCACGCGACAGAAACAGCCGGTCGGGAGAATCGGTAAAATAGACGATCTGTCGAGTCTGAAGGGTTTCCCCCGAGGGGGAAGGGCCGGAAAGCCGGAGGACCAGGGCGCCTATGATGCGGATGCCACTCCTGTTCGCAGCAGACATCTGCATCCTGACAGGAATAAGATGTGTCCTTGCCATGCCAAGGCGGGATAAGAGTTGAGTGCCTGCCAAACAGGACTGGCAGCCAGTGTCTGCCAGGGCAGGGAATAAGGTCGGGCGTATAGGTCCATAGGCAGGAGCAGGGATGCCGAGGTCACATGTGTCACGTGGATCCGCGGCGATGGAAACATCTATGAAGGGCTGGGGGTCTGATGCTCGGCGTTCCCATGCATTACAAAATTCATTATAGACATGGTGTTCAAGCGTGATCGTGCAGACTGTCTCAGGTGAAGCATCTGTAGCGGAGCACAGGGTGTCGAAAAGGGCAGTAGCATCGTCCTTAGGAACCGGGGCATTGCTTGCTACAGATGAGCCATTCTTCCGGGACCGGCGACAGACGCTCTCATGATGGTGGAGCAACCCACATTTAGCACATGTGCGATTGTATGCAGGGCACTTCTTCATACGGTCTTGCCTGGAGCACGAGTGGCCGTGCTTGCCACAATGGCTACACACCTGCGTTGTTGTCTCATGGGGCTTAAATTTGTCCTTTTCCCGTCGCCTGTAGGAGCTCACACCTGAAGTGCTTGTATTGGTGCCGCCCTCTAAGAGGCGACCTGCAGAACGTCTACCACTCTCCTTGGCCTCAACATACTGGAGGATATCCTCCAAGGACATGTCTTGGTTGGATTGGCCAAGGACGTCTAGGCGAATCTCTTCATCCTCAAGCCCGCGAATGAGCGTGTCCCGGATAATCGTCTCACTAAAATCCATGACGAGAGAGCATGTACACTCCTTCTTATAGTTGCAGACACTGGCTTGGCCACGGAGACGGGCGGCAAAGGCTCTCACTGGTTCATCGCGATCCTGGCACATCTTCTGCAGTTGCATGCGGGCAACCATAACATTCTCTTGCCGCACCGCCAAGCTCTTAATACTGGCCAGGATAGTCTGTTCGTCCTTCGTTGTAAGGGCGCCATACGTTCTTGTTAGATCCCGTCGAAGTCCTTCGTCACAACACTCAAGAAGCTGGTAGGCCACATCTTGTCCTGAAAGGTGGGTTGCTGCCTTGTACTCGGACCAACGAAGCTCAAAGTATGACCATTCCTCACTGGTACCCGCGGCTGCTATGACTGGTCGTCGCACCTTCTCTACCTTCGCTGGACAGGAGGAAGGCGTGGAGGAGGCTGATGACGGTGGGTGGGCAGTCCGGGCGTGCAGGTCGATCAGGCTGACCAGGGCTTCCGGGGAGAGTGTGGTAGGGAATGAAGTTTGGCATCCTGGTGCCGGGCACTGAACTGGGTCCATCTTGTCTAACTTCTGTTATCAACAATAAGTTCTAAACTATTTGGTCTGCTTTCCCAATGATAACAGCATTGGTGTAAGCAGGAAGGAAAGGTACATGTAATTACATTCATACTCCAATACTTGAGAATTTTTGGTTATTAGGATTCACGGTCTAAAATTTTTGTGAGTCTTCCCCCGAAAGATAGACTATTGCAAATCACATATAAGAGTACCTTTAGTACGCAGTTTAATAACATATACCTGTTTCAACCCACTTACACTTATGCATGGTCAATTCATAATTGACCTTGCACTGGGAAGTACCTTACTGCAGCAGTTTTCTTCCAATGGAAAGTCAATGCAGAAAAGTGTCTTGGGAAGCTCAACCCAAGTCAAGGTGGCATATCCAAAAAAGGATCTAAAAATTCTACTAAACAAAATTAAAAATATTTAGAAGAATTATATTGCAATGATACTATAGATTATCTAAATTTATTTTGAGGTAGGTTTAAAGCTGGTTTCACTCATTATTTTTGAGAAGTTTCCTCAGCAACCAAGAGACATCCATTTTTCAGTACTGACTGATGTTACATATTCTACCCTAGACTACAGAATATATTTTTTAAATATTGTATATATAAACTATCACTTTCATATTTTCTCTTTTCCTTTTATCCATAGATGAGTTTGTTAGCATGTCTGCATAAAGGAGATGATGCAAAATCTTTGTACAAGGGTTAACGTTTCATATTCTACCCTAGACTACAGAATATATTTTTTAAATATTGTATATATAAACTATCGCTTCCATATTTTCTCTTTTCCTTTTATCCATAGATGAGTTTGTTAGCATGGCTGCATAAAGGAGATGATGCAAAATCTTTGTACAAGACCATCACAGGAATGCGGGTGGGACATGAACTCTGGACTAGACTCAGTGGACAGGATGAAGTTGAAGCATATCGGGTAAGGAAGGGGGAAACATGGGTAACCACCTTTTCTGATGGTCTTAAGTTGCCCTTGTGAAATTTGTTCAGAAAGTTCTTTTTGTTTAATTGAATTGTGCACACATGTACTTTCTTTCTTTACATTGTTTTGCAGGAAAAAGCATTGTCACTATTGTGGGGTTTTAAAATAAACAGTTTGGTAAAGTAAAAATATAAGCTCAAACACACGCATCATTCAATCAATTAGCAAACAGAAGATTTGGGAACAGGACACAAATCAATAGAACTTAACGAGATGAAGTCTGGTAGTTTAATCACTGGGCTACTTTGCCACATCAGAAATCATACTAACATTCAAGATGATTTACGTATTCAAATTAAGTCAGATTAACCAATAGGAATAATGAGAATGGAGGAGCCAACTCAAAATGTAATAGTCCAATTCATAAGAATAAGTAATAAGAGATAAGAGGATGAAGATGAATAAGATGATGAGATGATTATGTAATAAGAATGTTGAACAAAAGAATGAGATGTGGAATGTAATGAATGAAGACATCTGAATAGGAAAGGAATGATAGCGAAGGAAGGTGAAAGTCAAATAGGAAATAGATGTGAACAAAGCTGAGCTAAATACCAAAGCTGAATAGAAATAAGGTCAACTAATAAAGGAAACATGAATGTACAAATAACCGTCCTACACTGTATGTTTAGAAACTTTTTTTTTTTTTTTAATACTATGTTTGCTATGAAACTTGTAGTAAATAGACTGAAATTGACTGAATGGACCAGTTACTTTGCTCTTTTTGCTAAAGTATTATTGGAAATGACTCATTACATGGGCAGTACGGGCAGTAATATCAATATGTCAAAATTGTGTGATAGTTCATGATTTGTTTTATCTGCAAAGTACATTATATCATGCAAGATAGAGCTTTTATCTCAGTATTATCTTTACATTGTACCTCCATCTTGATCCAATTTTAGGAGGTTAAGTTCATCCTCGTACAAATGTACATGTAACTGTGAAGTTTAATAAACATGTTTTAACATTTGTGACATTTTACACAGAAAATAGTATGTGTTTATAAAGTAATATACTGTAGTCTCACCGAAGAAACCAACTGCAGACTAATTTATACTGACGTATAAGGCAGATTTCACTTTACAAATTTACAAGTACCGGTAATGATATCGTGAATAAATAAATCTTTGAAAATTTTCATCCCTCCTCATTTTTCTTTTTTTTAATTTCAGGCGGAAGCAATAGGTGCAATCGTAGACTACGTCAAGAAACACCCCAAGGCTAGCAAAGAGGACCTCGCAAAGGAAGTAGTCAAACATCTCCAGATATTTGCCAGTAAAATAGACGCTATGTAGCTGTCAGTATATGATTCTTCTGTATAAATATATATATACTCTCTATATATTCATCTATTCATAAGTATGTATTTAGAACAGTTGATGCTTCATCAATGCTAAACAGGAATAAGATTGAATCTGTCCCCTATGACTGCAGCAATCATACAGGATGCACACCTGCAAATTTCAATCCATCTCCCCTCTGAACAATTCTTTACACAGCCCTAGGATATACAGTCAACTCCCATTATAACGAGGTGCTCTGACCAAGCCAATTCCTATTTATAGCAATATCTCGCTATACTTAACCAATAGACGCATATACAGTTCGTCCCAAAAAGAACTATACACTTTTGAAATGGCTACCAAATAAACAAATATATGGTTCTTGGGAAAAAAGTTTAGATATATATAGAGCTCATATCCTCAAGTATAATCATGACACAAGAAAATTCCGAAAATAACCCATTCTTCAGTGAACAATGCCCACTTTTGTGTATTACTCAAAAATAAGCCTGCGCAGGAATTCAGTATTCATTTATCACCTTTGTATGGCACGTCAGAAGGGAATCAAAGAATTATGGAATGACTCAGCTAACAGAGTAAAAGATATACCGAAAGTCAGAAATAAACAATCAAGATTATACACAATTTTTTTTCTTCACCGTTTTGTTTTCATATCATTGATATTTGCTTTGAATTCAGTTTATTTTTGTCTTTGTTGGCTGATTTATTCCGTCATTGCTTGAATCCCTCTTGGCGTGCCATACAAAGGTGATAAATGAATACCAAATTCCTGCGCAGGCTAATTTTTGTATCCTACACAAAAGTGGGCATTGTTCACTGAAGAATGGGTTATTTTTTTGTGTCATAATGATAGTTAAGGATATCAGCTTTATATATCTAAACTTTTTTTCCCAAGAACCATATATTTGTTTATTTGGTAGCCATTTCAAAAGCGTATAGTTCTTTTTGGGACGCACTGTATACATTTGTATACATGTACATGTATGTTGAAATTGGGACTGGGTGATGTGCCTTGTTATACAACAAAATCTTGTAGTGATATTGGAAGAAAGTGTCTGAGCATTGTTGTCTTTCAATAAGTACTCCATATAAAAAATGTAATAACATTTTTTGAAAGATTAATTTGAGAAATTAACAAGAGAATGTCCATCTGTTAAAAGACAAGGGAACATTGAATTCTACATTGTCATATTCTGGGGTGATATTACATGTACAGTTGATTTGATTAAAAATCTTGAAGCTAGCTTTTGATGATAGTTGACAGGTTTTGACAGACGTGCATCAATCAGATATGATGTCTAGGACCAGCCTTCAATGTCACCATCTGAAAAATGTAACTGAGATACGAACCTTGGTCTAATCAGAATCAATTTATAGGTATCCACTCTACCATCTTTCTTTTTATATTACATTTAACTCTTAAAGGGATGCAGTAACATTGAATGATATTCAAATCACATTTATTCGATTTAGCTTATTTTGCCAACATAATTATAAACACTTAGGTCAGTCTGGTATCTCTGCAAAATTGCAAGCTAATTGCTTGCTTTACCTTCGAGATATCAGTGATTTCATACTCAAAATTTATAAACCAACACCGGATGGTTTATAAAACCATGTGCTTTTCCACACACCCATTTCCTGTTGCAAAGTCCCCCGTCTCTAGCGGCCTGGTGAGCTCTCAGCATGAGGGTACTGGTGTTCGGCTGTATGCTTGGCATTGTTTGTTACACTGTTTTAAGGTAGTAAATGACTTCCATTTGATCTGAAACTTTCAGTAGTTTGTTTTTACTGTTGGAGCAATATAATTTTATTAATCTTGGTATAATTGCTCTTGTTTTTGAAAGCTACTTAATCCCTTTAATTAGGTTATGCAAATAGTTTTTTGTTCAAAGAGATTTAGGTACCTTCCCAAAAGTTAAAGCCGCGGCCCGCTGCGTGAACGCCGCACAGCGGCGCTTTATAATTAAGTCAATGGAAGAATAATACTAGGGGAACGGTAAATCCTGCCTATAAGCCCGCTGTGCGGCGTTCACGCAGCGAGCCGCGGCTTTAACTTTTGGGAAGGTACCTTAGATGGCATGTACATATATTTCTGAAACATGCAATGTAATATCTAAAATTTCACACTCTAAAATCATTATTATATATTTTTAAAAATCGATCCAGACAATTAATTGATTTTTTTTGTAGATAAGCAATACATCAAATGTTCACCAAAATACTTGTCAAATCATTAAATATCAGACAATGCCTATTTCAAATATTCATCAGGTATAATTTATGAAGAAGAGGAAAATAATGCCTAATTTATGAATACCATTAATTGATTATATTTGGCTACCTAGTCCAGCTTTGATTATTGGTTTTTCATGTGCATTGACTTCAGCCCTCTTTCTTAAATTGTTCCCTAGAGTTATTTGCATTATAATAAAGATCAAGATTTTGATATGAAGTTTATGTGTGTGGTACGTAGAAGCTCCAAATTTCGTAGACGAAATGTTCATTAAAAGAAAGAAAGAAAAGAATTGATTTGGATGGGTGATTATGGTGTTGGGATGAAAAACGGTATCAGTTTATATTGGAGTCATGTTATTTGAGTTTATGGAACATTATGAGTACTTGTTTATATACATTTTTACTTCTGTTTTAGTGTTCAATAGTGTAGTGCAGTCACATGTCAAACTAAAACCCTAAAAAAAAGTTCCGCAACTTTTATATCCTTGGAAAGTTTATTTATTCCTCTTTTTATTGATATCCTATTTGAAATGATTGTGTCATGCTTCAATGCACAAAATATATGAATTTGGAGAAAAGTCGAAAGTTGAAAATACATTGTCATTGATCACATTGAAGTTCAGCAACCCAAATTGGAACCTTTTTTAATAGAAGTGTGGGTTTTAATAATTAGTGATTTTCCTACCAATGAAAAGTTAATTTTTAACTCTTTCATTGATACAATATTTGTGACGGTGATATGTCTGAATGCACAAAACTCATGAATATAATGTAAAGTGAAAAGTTGCAAAATGCATTGTTATTGCTCAAATTGAGTAACTTGCAACAGACAACAGTAGCCCCAATAAACTTTTGACTTTTCCTAGTATTCAGGTGTTCTGTGCATGCAATCCTGACATCATTATAAGTAGGGTATCATTAACAAGAAAAATGAATGGTATTGACCGTTAATGGTATAAAATTCTATAATAATTAAAAAACACCCAAAAGGTTATCAGGGGATAAATTTGAGTTGTTGAAATTTGTTGAGGGGTTTAGAATTTGTGAAATACATGTGAATCTGAATATGCTATTGTGAATTTTAAAACAATGTTATTTTGTATACATGTATGATAATTATTTATGTAATTTAATGTGTCTGTATTATGTAATAAATGTTATAAACTTATATTCCCAAAGTAATAATGGTCTCTTTTTTACTTGCACTGAGCAAATACCAAACATATCAAGTCATGCATGCACTACCTCAAGGAGTCATTCAAGACGATTGGTTGGTGTCATTGATAAACAAAATCTACACCTCTTATTGGACATAAATTTTCGCTTATCAAAATTGAAAAATACATTTTACCAGTTATTTTCATGATTTTTATGCAAACAGTATTTTTGGTTTAAGTTCTTGAAATTTGAATAGATAATGACATTAATTGATCTGTACTTAATTCAAAACGTTAACGATTTGTTATATTGCAGTGTGGAATGACAGGTCTGATATGCATTCGGAATTGTTTTCTGATGATAAAAATAAGAGACAAGGGTTTATGGCCTCTGTTTTGATGAAAGAGAAAAAACATGTTAAAATTTAGAAAACTAACTTTGAAAGAAAAAGATCATACTTTGTTAGGTTGAAAATGTTTCAGTATTATTTTAAATACGAAGATACCTTAAATGTTCTCATCAGATTTAGCTATTCAGCACGTCCCCGAAAAAGTGGAACTTTTATGGTCCGTCATTTTTCTCAGTAAAATCAAACAATGACATATTACATTCATCCTTCCCTCTATCTTTTGAAACCTAATACAGTACAAAAGAGCCTTGGATAGATGAACAAGAAGAATTTTAATTTTAAATGTCAAAATCAATTTGCGCATATCGTAGCAATGGGAACCGCACTAGATTGAATTGAATTGAATTGAATTGAAAAGGTTTATTGAAACATTCAAATGCTTGCACCAAGGGAAAAACTCATTGTATTCACTTCTATTGAGAGGTTTGATGAAAGAAATCTATCAAACTAAGGTTAAGCAAGTTTGGTGCATCCATCCAAATCCTGCCCCCTCATTCCGCACAATCAGAAAAAGTAGCAGTTTTGGGCAATGCATCGTCTTGCGGCCAGCAGAGCGCCAGATATGCGCAGAGCCAGTGCCAGCGCCAGACATGCGCAGAGCGCGCAGCGCCAGATACGCAGACCAGGCATTAAGCATGGTCCAAAGTCCAAGCGTTGTGAATGCATTGCAAACAATCGAAATGTCAATGTGAGGGGCAACCACTTTTGTTCGCAGGCTGTGCGCTGTGCCTGCGTGGGTCATTTGTGTAGACAGCCAAAGCAAGCTGTGTATTAGTTTGATGTTTTAAAATGTGCGCAGTGTATGCGCTGTGGGAGCGCTGTGGGAGCAACCTACATACGCATTACCTCCTCCAAAATCATCAGAAAGTTCGACGCACAGAGCTTATTTTCAATATTTTTGTGCACTGGCCATGCGTTTTGCACATGTGACCGGGCCATTACATTTCATTTTCAAACACTTCTTGCTCATCTATGCGTGGCTATTTTGAAATGCATTAGATGCCAAATATAAGAAAGATTGAACTTTAAAATGCTGCACTAAATTTGACTAACCATTTGGATTCCACTTTTTCTGGGGAGAACTGTATAGTTTATTTAGATTTATCACACTGAAGTCATGAAAAAAATGATATAAGTAAATGATTATAGAGAGTTGAATACTTTATTGACCACAATTCAACATTTACACTTACATGTAGGTATGAGTTGATTTATTAATAACAGAACACATGATTGTTCAATTGATATTCAATTAGATTTACAGAAATGTATCTTTACTTTCCATTGCACTGTTATAAAAATTGGCACAAGATACAAAGTTAAAATTTACAGGTTAGAATCAAACGTGTCCCAAGATATCTTGGAGAGATGATTTGATTCATAACTTATGCCACATTATCGCAGTCAAAAGGAAACATTTCAATTAATTTCTTTCTTTTTCTTAACCTACAATATCACATTCATGTTTTCAAAATATTCTTGAAAAATAGACAAAGTCTAAAGGCAACCAAAACAACTTGCAGCACTTGTCTGTGTCACTAGCTTTAGATACATGTACCTATAATTTGGAAAAGACTGCAATGTATCTTATGGCACGTACCATTTCAATGTTACTTTTAAAGGAGATAAGAGGTGCTTACCATGAAAAACAATGAATAAGATTTTCAAGGTTTTTTTTTCCAGTAGATAATTTGCGTTATTATTATCCCGTCTATTTCCTGGCTGCCACAGGCGATTAAGCCTTTAGGAATTTCTTTCTACTGGGAAAAGGATAGGTGGCAACTCTAGAACATCTTACCAAAGGATGTTAATGCCCAGGTAGGGATTTGAACCTTGTATCTTGTGATCCAGAGTCAGGTGACTTAACCACTAGACCACCACACCTCTATAGAGTATGTCAAGAGAAAAGAAGTTACCAGTATTTGAGCCAGGCATTCTTTCAGGAGTCAGAAAGTTTGAAATAACAGTGTGTCCCACAGAAAAATGAACCTGGATAATGAATAATTTTTCTTGGGGAAAACAAACACTTCATGATATATTATTATGCATCATTTTAAAGTTCAAAGTTCTTCTTTCATTTGACACCAAACACAATTGAAATAAATCATGTAATATTTGTATTATATTGTGTGTGAAAAGAAAGAAATGAATGAACTTAAAATGATGCACATTATATTTTATGAAATATTTGTTTTCCACTAGAAAAATGACTGGCAATCAAAAGTTCCGCTTTTTTTGGATGCTCTAGATATTACTGTAAACATTACAGTCTGAATTTGTGAGAAAAAAAATAATAATCACACAGAAAGCCGCTGTGCCAAGTAATCAATGTGCAAACCCCACATAGCTTGTGGAAAGAGCTGAAAATGTTTCCAAAACAGCTGCAATTTATATTGAATATTGCATTTATAAGCAAGTAATTGATTCTCTGTTTCTGACAAAAAAATTACAATATAAAAATCTGTTGCAAGAAATACAGGTTAAACCATTTTTACTTGAAATCTGTAAAACTACAATGTAAGTACAGGAAACATAATTTAGATGATTTATATAGATAATTTTACAGAAAATGGTATATAGTATTTCCAATTTCATATATTTACTTACATGTAGCAATGAAAAACAAGCTCAGATACAAAAAAAAGCATTGTCATAAGAACTGCAACAATTTTTCACATTTCTTTCATTAAACCAACCTCTATCATAGTGTGTACAGGTATTTAAGGCATGATTATAGCAGGCATACAGAAACAGCTCAGATTCAGTTAATCAAAATCATGCAGCCTCCTTGATGCACTGTTTTACATAAGCAGCCACATATTTAATGAATTACCTT
The DNA here is from genome assembly GCA_940671915.1 of Paracentrotus lividus. Classification (NCBI taxonomy): domain Eukaryota; kingdom Metazoa; phylum Echinodermata; class Echinoidea; order Camarodonta; family Echinidae; genus Paracentrotus; species Paracentrotus lividus. The sequence goes on along the minus strand of CALNVZ010000174.1, from coordinate 48,725,860 downwards.
CATACCTGACCACATGATTATGTAAAATTAGCAGGAAGACATTTATATCAAGCAAAACCATTTTGTCAGTTTCCCATTGCAGTGAAACATGTATCTCAAAAGCAATACCATTAACAATGAAACTACAATGAAACCTATCTATTAAGACAATTTATTATAGGATAATATAACAAGTGACCATTGTAGACAGGTGACCTTTATAGACAGACTCTGCATCATATATTTTTGTTAAAGTGGAAGGCAATAAAGGTGACCACTTTAGACAGGTTTAAAAGATGTTGCAACTGACATTCAAATGTAGTTTGTAATGTGTAAATGTTCATTTCCATGCAAATGCTATCCATACATCATGATGCACACTACATTTGTACATGTAGTCTATGTTTACTGCAGCAAAATTAGTATTAAAATCTATAAGTTTTACACAGTGCATTATACATTGTAAGATGCTAATTTTTTGCTTGATATAGGCTTATAGCTGTTTCTTGTTTAAAAAAAAAAAAAACAATAACTAATCTTCAAGAGTGAGGCATATTAAAAGTATTGGTTTAATGAAAATAAAAGTACACAAAATGAAAAATATAACAAAAAATATGTTTTACAATAATGCAGCTCTAAAAGTACTAAGCACTAAGAATTCAAGATGATTCAAGATAAAATTCTTCTTTAAATTCATTTAGCCAATTAATTCTTTGTAATCAATATTTACAGACCTCATAGAATAAAGACCACATGTATATAAGAGCACTCTATGTTATAAAATAAAATTTGATTAAGGCATGTGTAATTTTCAGAGTAGAGCTAATTATGTGTACGTTGCTAGCAGGTAAAAATGTGTTTAAGTGTAGATGTTATGAGTAAATGGCATTTCTGTTGTATGCTGATTAGCAACTTAAATAAAAAACAAAATCTTCACAAAAGCTAACATAAGGTTTAGTTCTGCATCTCGCCAAAATTGTGGCTGTTTTTTTTTTTTTTTTTTATCATTTATTGTTTTTAGTAAAATGCAGTTTATTAAAACCTTATCATGAATCTAAAAGACAATCCAAAGCCTCAACTTTTGGTAACAGTTATTTGTAGCAATCTTATGTTTAATTCTTGAGATTAGACCACAAATTTGAAATAATTGATTTTATGCAACATCAGAAGAGCAACAAATAAATGTGAAAAGCTTAATATTTAAGTACTACAAAATATTGTACAAAGAAAATATTCATTCAATACATAAAATAGTGGAAAATTCCTTTGAAACAAAGAAATATACTTGTTCATCTCAAAAGACAAATCTTATACATATTGCACTTTGTGAAAACAACTGATGAGTAATGATGCAGTCCACTGCCATTATAACAATATGGATACAGCACAATTTCATTACAACAAGGCGATTCTCCCATTCTCAACTAAGATGAGCAAACCTTAGTGTATAATCTGTATCAATAAATATGGCACGAGTGGGAAACAATTTTTTTTTATAGTAATTAGTATACAAATTAAACACAACCTGGTAGTGTTCGATATTTCCTTAATAAAAAAAAATAAAAACAGACTTTGTTCTGTAACTTTTTTCCATCTTATTTTAGTCAGATCTATACAAAAGCAAATTATACCAAATAAAGTTTATCGATACGAAAAATCTGTTGGCTTTGATTCAGCACCACATGCACATGGTCATATTCAAACGTGAGTGACACGACATGTGGACTGCTAGAAGTGCGCATATCTTTGCACTTGTAGGTTATGAATGGATCATGACTACCATATTATGTATAATGTACATGTAGGAGTGGCATGTGTCATTACCAGTTGGATTTGAATTTTACAATTGGTCCTGGAAATTATGATTAAAAAACAGTGTGTGAGTGACACAACAGAAAAAAAGACATGGGTTTCTGACCATCATTGGTTATGGTTGGATTTGTGCCCAAGTAGATCTGTGAGGGTATCATAAGTGCTGGTATATGTACATGAATAGTGTACCTCTCTGACATTTATTGTCCTTATCAATCATTCCGTCTCTGTGGAAATCCACCCCTATGTGTCATGAGTGACACGACCAGTGCCTTACATGCGACAATTCAAGTAAATAACTAGATCCAAAAGCAAAAAAAAAAATCTGAAAAAAAAGTGACTAGATATAAGAATAAGAGGCATTTAAAGCACCATAGTCCCATATGTGCAAATTCCTGTTTGATCAATTATTCAGCGTTAGAATACCGGATCACATAATATTTGAACTTAAATAATTGGTTGTATTGTAAAAAAGCCTTTGTATTGATTTCAGATCCTAAACTACTTTTCAAGGCACAGCACCACATTGAAATTTCAGCTAAATGTCCCACTTAGTTTGAATATGACCACATATCATTTGAGAAGATTTCATACCTGAATTATTTTCCCCATTTGTACATATTATCGTGTATACAAACTGTACAGTCTAACAAGGTAATTTCCTTGATTCTGAGTACCTTATTATAGCAGGAGAAGACTGTTATCATGATAGTCTGAGGAAGGCCAGAAGGGCATTAGCTATGTGTTCAAAAAGATAAAAGTTATTGCCCTCTGGCACTCAAAAGACCAAGTGATGAATTATAAAACACATTATCAAAGACGTCAAAAATTCAATACATCACGCCTTGCTATCAAGGACTAGACAAATGTATTTTGTACATTTAAAATAAAATTAATGACACACACAAATTACATTAACCATAGTCAACCAATTGCAAACTCATGAGATCTGAGTTGAAAATAGGCCTACATACAAATATAAATACTGGCAACATGTTCATGATATTTGGCTATTTTTTGCTGACACAAATGGCAAAATTTGGGAGTTAATGAATGATTTTCTTGTCTTTTCTTGATATTCTGTACATACAACACACACACACAATCAATTTGTCTGTAAGAATCTTTGGGATAGGGGAGGCAGACAGCAAGCAGAAGGAGAAGAATTAATTCCCCATAACCTTGCAAAGTTAGTGGTTCCTCAGATGATACTTGGTGATCTCCTGCAATCACTGGTTGGGATCAGGGGGGGGGGGGGGGGCATTTCATCAAAGGACTTGTTGGACGTTTTATCCGACAAATTTGCTCCCAGCCAATCAAATGCATGCATTTCAGTAGCTTACCGTATAACAGTTTGTCGGATAAAATGTCCGACAAGTCCTTCGATGAAATGCCCCCCAGATGATCCTCTTTAAAGAGTTCACTTCATATATGCAATGCGTCACAGGTACACCGAGCATTAACTGGGGTCAGCAACGTGTGAAGTTCCTGCAAAGGCTACCTGGAAAGGCCCATGTACAAGTGGGTACAAACGAGCTGAAAGACATCATCCACGACAGGGATAACTGAAGGATTCGTCTTAGGCCGCGGCAAATTAGCCAACCTGGTAGGTAGGGTAAGTCCTTTTGGGATGCTGAATCCATTGTATCATTAGGGGTTCTTTTGGGATTTTCCAGGGCTCTTATTGACATTCCTGCGGCAAATAAGTGAAAAGTCATCAACTCCAAGAACTGCTCACTGCCATTGCGTCTGGTATCACTAATTGGGAATTGATTCCTTTAACCCCAGTCGCATCAACCAGATTGAAACATGACTCACGAATGACTGATCCAAACATGACATTACTGCGAGTGGCAAGATATTGTTTTCTTGGATTCTGTATGGCCGTATGATTGGAGGACTTGGCTCATAGAGTCGAGTTCCAAGGATGCGATGGGTTAATGGTGTTTGAGATGTTTACTACTAATCTCCCACATCTGACTTGGTTTTATAGTTGAACATGAGGCTAAGATAAGCTCATTCACCCCTGCCTTGTGTTCTAAACACTGCTCTGTGCCTGCATGATGTACAAGACCAGTTGACTGCAGAGAGAAGAGGAAAGAGTGAGGGAGAGCATTAGATAACAAGTCACATGGCATTTTTGGATCTTAATACAAATGCAACAGGGGGCATTAGATAACAAGCCACATGGCATTTTTGGATCTTAATACAAATGCAACAGGGGGCATTAGATAACAAGCCACATGGCATTTTTGGATCTTAATACAAATGCAACAGGGAGCATTAGATAACAAGCCACATGGCATTTTTGGATCTTTATACAAATGTATTTGATGGTTTACATAAAAAAAATATATTTTAAAAATAATTTTCATCAGCTAAGTGTTTTTCAGATCTTTTAAAATTCATTTCTTCACTTTCCTTTTATGTACAGATCAAAATGGTTGTTCTCTTTATTAGGCAAAATCTTGATGACCATAAGGTACAAAACTCTATTTTGGAGACTAAAAAATAGGTAGAAATGTGAGGTATGATGACTGCAGAGACAAGTTTACAAGGTCTCAAATATGTTTATTATTTCTCTTTAAAAATGAATGTCAAATGCCAAAAATTAGCTTGGGGCTCGCTGGCATGATACAAATTCATCAAAAGACCTAACAAATGTTTCCTGGTGTGATTAGCAAGTGTATGTCTTCATTCAAAGATTCAAAGAACACACCCAATGCATCCACCTATTAGAAGCAATATGAATCATTTTCCAGAAGATTGGAAGATCAATACCATGCCCTTTGAACTCCACATATCAGAAGATCTGTTAACTGATGTAAGAAGAAAGTTTATGGGATTCCCTTGCAACAACTGACCTCTTCGAAAGTCTATTCAGCACCCTCACCCCCGCATCTCTTTAATCGGACCTCCTTGTACTTCACAAGAGGTTCTAGGACAACTACACGTACCCCCTGGACAATTACCCCTGCCAAAAATCTACACCCAAACTAAACCTAACCCTAACCCTATTTCTGGGGAGGGTGGTAGTCGTCTCAAGGGTAGGTGTCCTGATATGTTCCCCTGTCAACTGACCTCTTCAAAAGACCATCCTGCACCCTCGCCCCCGCATCTCTTCAACCTGACCTCCTTGTACTTCACAAAGGCACACTGATCGTGGATCCGGAGTTGACCGTTCTCCGTTACTCTGAACAACTGATTGCCACCAGCTCCATGACAGTATGACATCCCCACACGACCTCCGTCTTTTGAACCCATAGAGTCCACACAGAGAGAACCCTTTTTTGTTCGAATCTGAGGATGGGGTAAAGAATAGAGTTTATATCCATTTGGTCTAACATCATTTGGTCCAATTATTTCATTGTCTAATACCACTTGGGCTAAACCCGTCTACTAACAACTTGGTCTAATTTCCCTTGGTGTAATACATATTTGGCCTTATACTCACTTGGTCTAATGGCCACAGGGGTGTGAGTCACCACAAATAAAAAAAATAAAAAATGAATTTGAAAAAGCTCCCAAATTTTTGTACACGGGAACATTTTCTAAAATAAGCTGAACTCTCACACCCCTGTATTCCACTTGGTCTGATTGCCAATTCGTCTAATTGCATTTTCCTCTAATTCCCAAATAAACATTTGGTCTATAACCAACTTGTAAAAGGAATTGGCCAGTATTCTCGAAGGGTGACTAAAGTTAGTAGGCCTACTAAATGCATTTTCAGTAGGCCTTGCTTTTGTCTCAAACAATAGCAAGGTCTACTAAATAAGTATTTAGTAGGCCTACTAAATACTTAGTAGGCCTAGTCACCCTTCGAGAATACCGGCCCTTGATTTTAAGTGGTGTTAGACCAAATGGACATTTTTAAAAATAAGAATTATACAAAATGGTAAACATGCGAAGTGTCAATTAGATGCAAGGTTAATGAGATGAACTGCTGGTAGACGAGATAGAATAAGACCATTTTGGATGAGACTAAACGGGCACTAGTCTAAGTGGGTTTAGACCATATGACAATTTACCAAGAATAGTGTTTTCTTAGATCTTGAAAGACATTCCATCATTTCATTTACTTCATAATGGAAGATGAATAACATTTCACCTCTAAAGAAACCAAGGAAGAGGTTGTGAGATAGATGGATTTCACATTGTGTATGACGAGGACTGTTAGTAAATTGATATACATACAAAGCAAAGGAATTGCAGAAACTAAATAATTATTATAATACAAATATTTTCACAGAAGAACCATGGCTACTAAAAAATACTAGCTTTTGGACCAAAAACATAATTGGAACTAACACATCCCATCTGCTAGATGAATTTAGGGTAATTGGCAAAAGTTTTCAATTAGTTTTTGTTGTGGTCTCAGAAATTTTAAGGAATATTAAATATTTTTTACCAAACTACCAACCTTCTATCTTGTTCTACTTCTCTTCATTCATCCCCCTAATTAAATAGTTATGTGAGAGAAAACTGAAGTTCACTCTTTTAACATCTCAGTCAAACCTCTATGCCTGACAACAGACTGACTTCAATCAGACCATTACTTGCTATTTGCCATAATATCATCGGCCTAAAATCAATTTGAAGTTGTTGTCACTGGATTGACTGGGGTAGCAAGTTTTCAAATTGTGTCGATGTAGATTTGAACAAGGTTGTAGAGGTAAAGAATGAAACTTTTGATAATTCACGACCAGGTTCTAAAATGCAATGAGAAGGTTTAAAGTGTTATAGATTAAGAAAGTGAACCAACAAGAATTACGAGTGGAGCTATGAGCATCACATATGAAGGAGCGATCATCATCATATTTGTTTATCTAAGCTTTTTTAACCTATAGAACTTAGTTCAGGTTCACGCTGACACAATATGAAAACTCCCCATTGTCTAAAGCACACTCACCTCTCCCCAATATTTATTAGCATGAGGTAAAGGATATTTTTCCACAATATCGGGTGCAATCTCTTTCATAAACCAGCTAAAAGACTTGCACTGAAACTTTTCCCTGAAAGCGAGTTGTTTTTCTAGATTTCCAGGCGAAACGAGAAGGGATTCTGGCTTGCTGCGATAGAAGTACTCTTTGTAGTCATCAAACCACACCTCCACAACTCGCCGTAAATTCTATAAAATAGAAAATAGACATATAAAAAAAAAGTTTAAAAATTATTGTATTATTGTTATTTATACCTATTTGGCACTTTACTGAGACAAACATGAAATAAAAATAACTATACAGAAATATCAAAGGTCATTAGTATTGTTCCACCATGTTTATGTCACATTTAATGATCACTGCTTAAAATATAAAGAAATGGTTTGATTTGTAAGATTTCCAAAATAATGGTCTGTTACCATGGCAATGTAAATTCCGACACATGAGAAAATATTCTTAAACATTTCCATCCTGGGACCATTGTGTATGGTGAGTTCCATGAGAATTGATCGAAAAATGAGGAAGATGTTTGATCTACAGCAATTGTTACAGACTGTCCGACTGACGGATAGCCCAACCATACCCTCTTCAAGTTTTGCTTGGCGGGGATATAAATAAACTCTTTAAATAAACAATAAATACTACAGTTTTAAAGAGATTGGAGCACCCAGCCAAGCTATTAAGGAATAGCTTAACTTAAAGTGGTATCTCACGTTTCAAAGATATCTCAAAGACTTGGAAAATCAGAGACGTCTCTGAGGCGGAATAAAATATCATAGATATAAACATGTTCAATTTTCATGCCACTCGTGAAACGTTGCCGAGTCTCAGGTGATGTCTCTGAGACGTCTTTGCAACTAGTCTCAAACCTGTTTCAAACCGGTTTCAAACCCATCTCTAACCCAAAAACCAGTCTGAAACCAGTCTTATGGCAAGTGAGACAGGGATTCCTTTACTAAATGTATGTGTTTGTTTAAAGTAATTCTTGAAATGCATATGCCAGACTTTGTCATACTAAACTTACCCTTTCACTAAGAACAAGCATGCTTCCATTTGGAGCTGAATACGGGACTTTCCCCAATATTCTATACACATGACCAACTCTGGAACAAGGCACCCATAACAAGGAACCTCCACACATCCAAATCTAAGAAACAAAAAGGTAGATACAGAAAGAAATAAAAAAAAAAAAGGAATTGCAAACATCTGATATCTAGAAGGAAAATTAATGCTCTGTTTGCTTCAACTGAATTGCTTTAGTCAATATAATATTGTAATTATATTTCAGGAGGAACTTGTGAACACATCAACCAAGTTTGTCAGAGCTATTCCAAAATAATAAAGTGATGCAGACCTATTCCTGGAAAGAGAATTCAAGAGCCAAAGACCTTCAAACATCCAAATCTAGACAACAAAAAGAGCATGTAGATAAAACATATGAGGTGTAATCCTTTTGGATTATGAGTCGTGCATTATTTGATTCCTAAAATTACAGTACAGTATAGATAATCAAAGCTCTTTGAAAAAGGACAATAGAAATACTGAACATGTTTCTTTGATGTTTTTGAACAGTGAATTAATTCATTAAGAATGTTAGAATATCTGTATTCTATAAAAGAATTTATCATTTCAAGATTACAACATTTATTTAATTTGGTTATTCACTATTAAATCTAATCATTCAAGACTTACTTTAAATGAAAGCTCAAAGTTTTCTCCACCCCAGATCTCCAATCCTTCATCATAAGCACCAAGCTCAAAGAAATATTTTCTGTCCATGGCAAACAGTCCTCCTGCCATGGCCGGTGACCTACAAATTGACATAAATATAATTGTTATTTACAGGCTACATAACAAAAAAAAGAAAAAAAATTCAATCTAACTTTGCCACAGAGCAGTGACAGCCTGGTGATTCAATCCTCTCCTCATTCCGAGACTTGTAACAATTTGTTTTTCATTCATTTGCAGATCATGTGTAGAATGTGTAGCCAAAACCTAAAGCACTGGAAGTTGCATTAAATTCTTTCTAAGGATATTTCTTTTATGAAGCTTATCACTATCAGCGATCAACATTATCATTCATCGCTAACTATTATAGTAAATGATTTCATACTCCATAGTTAGATGCACTATCATAATCATTTCTCAGACTTGGTATACATCTACTACCTCAATAAGGCAAACTATTACCAAAGATATCATCAAGACATTAAAGAGCTTTGGTAGTGGGCTTTCCTGGGGAGTGGATGATAATTTGCTGACCACAGAATTTGTGAAAAGCACCGGTATTATTTGTTTGAAGCCAAATTTTGTGACCACAGCAAAACAACCTGTCCACTATGGACAGCTTCAGGCATCATAGGGCTAGAGAAAGTGAAAGTTAGTGACTTTACCAGATGAGTGATGGGTGGAATATACAAGGCACTACATAAGGTATAGCAATGGTGATAACAATGATCAGGTGATGGAAAAAAACCTGTTACTGGATAAACATACATGGTGTCAAATTACACATGGAAGCTCACTACTCACTGTCTTTAATAGACTTGCTAACTTTACAAGAAGCCCATTATTATTATTCAATATGTTTTTATGTTCATGTCCCAGTTGCAGATCCAGCCTTAGGTCACACAATTGAATGTACTAGCCTATGCCCAAACATGAACAATCTTTTGAAATTGCGAATTCTTGATCCGGGCCTGTGTCCTACCTGTAGGGTTCCGACGCATGCTGTCTTCTGCGCTTCTCAAACTCAGGCAGCGGGAAGTGCTTCCAGTAAAGACTCCAGTCAAAGCCGCCCCTGTCCTGGTCTCCTGTACCCTGAGGGTACACTCTGTAATCCATGTTGTCAATCACATCGATGATGGGGCATACAGCAGTCGTTCTGGAACAATCACAAGAGGTACAATATAAGAGATCTTATAAACCATGTACGTAAATTCTAGACCTTTGATTTGGCAAAAGTGTGGGAATAAAATTTACTATTGACCCCTTTGTCACTGTTAGCTGAAAAAGGTGAAAAATCGATGATGGGGCATGTGGTAGTCACTCTGGTACAGTCACAACAGGTAGGTATAATAGAGAATATACACCATGCACACAAATTCTAGACTTTTGATTGGGCAAAAGTGTGGGAATAAAATTTACTATTGACCGCTTGATTACTGTTAGCAGGCAATAGCAAGAAATATAGTTCTCCTTTTGCTTACAAGATTGGGATGATAGAATAAGGATTAGTGCTAGAAATGTTGTCAAACTCAGCAGTAATCCTTATATGTAAATATGGCATAAATCATAACCCATATTTCAAGATTTCAAAGTTTGACCGGTTTATACAAAAGAAATATATTGCTCTAGACTAAAGTTTATGTCACACAAAAATATGAGCATGCTTTCTTTTACATGTTTTGAAAGGGTTCATTTTCGTGCTCACAAACATGTAGGCGAATTTTAAAAACTGTGCAAACATTTTGAGGCCGCTTCATGCAAAAAATGAATTACGCAAAAATAACAGCAAATCGATTTTAAATAATACCTATTAACAGCTATAGGAGTGAGGAGTGGAGGCAGCCAATTGACACCGACTTCACAATGAGCGTCGAGCCATAGCAGGACATCCCCCGTGGAGTGACGTGCCCCTATGATCCTAGTGCGTATCAGTCCCTCTCTCCTGCTGTTCCTCACCAGCTTGAGCTTCCCTTCAAACCTAGGTTCTTTGGTGTAGTCTTCGAGCCTCTGCTTCAGGTGTTCTGAAGAACAAGAGAAAATACCCAAAAAATTGAAACCACTTGGGATTGAATAACTTTGTAAAGGCTTGCAAAACCTGAGCTGCATTGCCCTACATGCTGTCAGTGCATGTTATAATGTGTCTAGAAGAAACCCTGACAATTTCTGGGTTTTGCAGTTAACTTAATCTCAAAGTCTATAAATGCATTATCAACCACATAGCAAAAATATATATCATAATGCTTTTGATTTTTCTGCCATATTGCAACACATTTTTTTATTGAAATAAACAAGTAAAAGGTTTACAAGTTGATTTTAAGCAATAATTTATAAAGAAACCTTTGGTAAGGTCACTAAAATCAATATGGCACAGGGGCGTTTTGTATGTGACGGGCAAAGAGTTTTTAAAAAAGTCAGCACCCAACACTGTACAATGTTAACACAGGTCACTGATGTCTAGACCTCAAGGAAAGGAAGCCAGAGCATGGAAGCCCTGGAACACATTGTATGCATGTTTGATTAAAAAGACTTCATTGATCTGAGAACAAATTGAAGCTCTAACATTTACATTTATGTACCTTGCCTTCATCAAGAAATATTTCAAGTAATATTCCCATTAGGCGGTGCTGCACTAGCTCGAGCTAGAGGTGGATAAGGGGAAACCCCCCTCCCCCCCCAAAAAAAAAAAATTAGTCAAGCGCAAAAGTGATGCTGCACTAGCCAGAGCTTAATCTCTTAACTTGGGGGGCGTTTCATGAAAGGACTTGTCGGACGTTTTATCCGACAAACTGTTATAAGCTACTGAAATGCTTGCATCTGATTGGCTGAGGGCAAATTTGTCGGATAAAATGTCTGACAAGTCCTTTGATGAAATGCCCCCCTGACCTCTGTATGCCCAATATGCTTGTATGCATGTTGGGATGGGGGATTAGGTTTCACGGTATTGCCAAACCTTGAAATTGAAATAAGCCCAAGACAAATTGGGCTGAGATTTCATCCAAATTAGCGCACTATTTGAGAGAAAATGCCTCATATTCTATGATCAGGCTAGTTAATTGGTTCAGAAATGGCACACTATTTCTTTAGCTCAAGCTACATTGTAGTGCAGCACCACCTCTAGAGAATTCGGTCCACATGTCCCATGCAGCGATCAAACTCAAGGTACATGTAATTAATCAATATATCAATATAAATATCTGGAGTTGTGCAAACAACCACATCAGCAGTCATATTTCTATTGCCTATACCTTTAGTGCTGAAATCATCAACGAGAACGATTTCATGTAACAGCTGTGGTGGAGAGCGATTAAATACGCTGTGGACTGTACGTAGTAGTGTTGACCATCCCTCATTATGGAATACTATGATTACACTAGTGGTGGGTAGTGTCTCTGGATACTGCCAATGTTTGCATCTAATCAAAAAGAAAATTAGAAATATATGATAATGAATCAATATTAAGACAATATTTCATTAGATTGAAACAAAAGTAAAATAAGGTGTCTAATTTAATGCAAATTGTTTAATTAATAGTTTGTTTTTTTTTTATTTGATATATTAAACTCTAGTAAATATAATTTTCTCATTAGTTGTTAAGTTTGTTGTTGGAAGAAAAATATATGACATATTTTTTTAAAATACGTACAATCAAGTATTTTCTGTGCAATGATTTTATTCAAGATCCATTTTTTTTTTATCAGACATGTAATTTGGGAATACTAGGATCATATTGGTGGTTGGCGGCCCAGTGTCTCTAGATACTGCCCGTGTTTGCATGTACAATGTACAAAATGTAGGGAGGAAAGTTTGTATTTTTTTTTTCTTTTCAATTTAGTTCTTAACATGTTCATGGAAACAGTATAAACATACACAATACATTGACACATGTAATAAGATAACACAATACATATTTCTGAATTCATTAAACTTATTGAATGTCATTTGAACCTTATGACTTTTAAGTAGATCCCCTTATATTTAAGTGCAGGTAGATTTACTTTAATCATGGTGATAGGAGATGCACATGTTTGAATGAAATAAATCAAGTGAATGTGATTTGATTTTTCTAATAAAAAATCATTACTTATTATTATAAACTGTTTAGCTAAATAGCTTTCAGTGAAATTTTATACTTATTAACTCAATTAATTTGAATAATAACATCACTCTGTGCAAAATATTATTCACATGTTGTATTAAATGTAATATTATTGAACTGTATAAAGGTAATTCTCAATTATTGATCAGGATGTAGAATCATTGATTTTGCTGCTCTGAAAGTTATTCAAGATATAAAAAGTTCCACAATGGAGGTCAGGTATTAAACATATTTATGTTTAGCGAGAATAGTGAATGATAAAATGCACACCAATTGCCTTCCCTCTGTTTCACAGACTCGTTCTTTGGAGACATGAGAAACGTTAAATTCTAATCTCAAAACATTTCTTTTTGTGAAGGCATACTAACTTGAATATTAATGTTGTATATTATATTGTAAATTGTAGTTGTTTATACAATTATCAAAATATATATTGTTTTTATTGTCTTGTGTGTTTGGCATTGACAATCCTTTCCTCTTTGACTTTGACATGGCAGATTTAGAGTGTGCGCCTCACAGGCTGTCCCTCTTTTCTGTTTTTATTAGAGAATGTGTTTGTAACTACATGGATATGTTGTTTGTTGTTCAACACTTTCATCTTGTTTTACAATGCGCCTCGGAATAGTTTAACTAGACAGATGGCGCTATACAAATGTGTTATTATTATTATTATTTCTCAGTGCAGGTGGTTTACGAAAGTCTGGGATATGTCACACACACCTATCAATAATAAATGCACATCCAAGGAAGATACTGCCATAATGGAATCATAATGGCATCAAAACCTAGGGTCACACACATTGAGGTTTTATACAGTAAGAAGTTTGATATCGTAACCCCCCCCCCCCCCGCCCTCCTTTCAAGCCCCCTTTCTTTGATGACAAGCTATGTCTACGTGTATGTACTGTACCCAATGCAAATGTCATGGCCCTGGAACCATAAACAATTGAATAGTACATGTTGGCAAGTGACTAAAGTGAGGATTAATTTCATTATTTGATATTATTATCACTTTTATTTTATTCATTTTTTTTTCTGGGGAGGGGGGTCTGTGAGTCACAGACATATTCACTGTACAGTACTCACATTGAAATGTCAAGATGCCCAATTACAAATTATCAACTTAATCTGAAGGGCAAAATCTACTGACAGATAATACACATGTACATCTTCCTCCAACTTTTTATATATTCCACAACCAATGAGTAGCCCTTCTCCATCCCTCCTTTCTATCCTCTTCTTTAGGTGGTTTCTGTATTTTTGTTTTCGCTCATCAAGACGACGACTTCAAGCTATACTCTTCTCAAGCCCCATCATCTTCCCCTTAATCTTTATTCAAAGAGTTCTTCTTCTGCTCCTAGATGATTAATACTCCAGCTACTATGCACACAGGATGCCTGCTGTTGCTATGGAAACAAGATGGTACGAAGCTACATGAAGATTTCCCCGAGGTAAATTGGTGTCTAAATTTTCACTCATAGCTGTACTTCGCTCTAAAGTGTGATTAAGACAGAATAGTGATTAATCCGGAGGCATTTTATAGCGCCATTTTAATTTTGAACAAGCCGTATTTAAACAACATGTCTAGAGCTAAGGATTTTCTCACCTGATTCCCTTGACAATATTGTAAAATTCTGTGTAGTCTTCAATTTGAAACAGAATAAAGAATTGAATAATTCAATTGATCAATTTAATATTGACCTGAATTCAATTTTATTTTATTGAAATTTAATTGAATTTTCTAATTTCTAACATCAATCGATAAAGAATCTCAGGTTTTAATCTATATATTAAAAGCCGAAGCCGAAGGACAAGAAGACGGAGAGCTGCCACTGCCCGAAAGTGGGTAGTGCCCGTTCTCGCGTGTTGTGCATGTGATGCGCAGCAAGACCCCATGCAGCTTTCATCGTAGCTGTACTGCATGAACGCGTGAAATCTAACGCTTTCCCCCTCTATATTCTTTGGGTATCGAGGTTCGGTGCGAATGTTTGTCGCCGTCGTTTTAAAATTATGATATTTCAAATAGATATAATTTCATAATTAATGACTCGAAGTCATGATCCAATAATATTTTAAAATGAATATAACTATTCGTTATATGATGGGGAAAATAAAAAAAATAATGGAAAATTGTTCTATCCCAGGCCAAAGAACATGAACCTCTCAGAATTGTTTAGCATTAACAGTTCAGGTTAGGAGCTCCAAAGCTACTCATCGACCCATTCAGTGTGTCATGAAATCAATACAGTTGGATTAAAATGAAGAAAATATGGAAAAAAAAAAAACACAAAAAAAACTAAACATGTTATTAGAGAGTGCGAGAGGAGGAACGAGAGCAGAGAAGAGAGGGAGAGAAGAGAGAGGAGAGAGATAAAGTAAATATTAAAGGAGTATAGGATCCAGCCTGGGAATAGAAAGACTAAACCAAACCACTAAAATTATGATATTTCAAATTGAATATATATTCACGTTTATACGGGGAAGGGGGGGAAAAGCAATAAACTAGGGGAAAATTATTGTTCTGCCAATGGGACCAGAACAAGCGAGCAAAACATCGATTTTGAGCAATTAAGAAGACTTACATTGTCACTTTACACGATTTAATTCATGCAGATATCATGCACATTGTAATATATATCCCTCAGTCTATAAACTGGATTCGTTTTTTTTCTTTTTTTTTTGGGGGGGGGGATGTTTTTATATTTGGTTGATGGGCACACTTGAAGGATAATGTTTTGATAAAGCATTCATATCTAATTATACGTGTTCGGAAAGGAATGTCTCCATTAACTGATATAAGATAACAAAAATATATAGGGCAAATGATCGGAGAGAAAAGAAAACAGAAGTAGAACTACAAGTAACCATGCAGCGTATTTCCGGTGGGGGGGGGGGGCTTTAAGGGGCACCAAATTTACCGTAGCGGGCGCGCTAAACTGACCTGAAGGGGACACCAAATTGGATTCGAAAGCAATAATAAATAATAAATATAAAATAGGGGAAAAAAATAATTAAACACCCCTATGTCTGATATGTGACCTTCCTTTTCTTGGAGGCTGAACGCGATTTTTTTTAATTACTTTTTTTAAAAAACAATTAGGAGAAATTATAGGGAAAGATTAGAGGGAGAAAGGGAAGGTAATAACATCTACTGGTGGACTGTTGACATGGTATCGACAATATGTTTATTATTATGATAACATAAAATTCCTATATTTATATATTTCTTCAACAACAAAAAATGGGGTGGGTGCGTGGCAAAAAAATCGTCGTTTTTTTTTTTTTTTTTTTAATTATTGTTTTTTTTCTTTTAACGTCAG
>CALNVZ010000174.1:48698748-48709960 GCA_940671915.1 Paracentrotus lividus | reverse complement strand
CGTTAGTGTCAACACTTTGCTCACAAATCACTTAACAAAAAAAGCAGTGCATCGGTGAACATATCAGAAGTCATAACAATTAGGACCGTTTGGATGCAATCTCGCCATATTTCGATGTAGATAAAGACGGAATTATCTGCCGATTCGAGTCGATCGCAATAATCTATGGTGTCAAGAGAGCTAAAAGCAAAGATTAACACAGCAAAAAAACAAAAACAAAAAAACAGAACAAAAAAAAAAAAAAAAAAAAAAGAGAGAGACAGAGAGAAAGAAAGGGCCGATAAAAAATAAAGATAAAAACATCTGTTTATAAGTGTATCACTGAGAGAGACCGACGATATATAATACTATATAGTGTGTCATTATATAGTAGTAGGTTTTTCTTTGAGAGTGGTATGACAGCCGAGGAAATATAATTAGTTCACGATAAGTTTATCTTATTAACTCACTATAAAACATCTATACTGATATTTTATTAATAACAATGATATCAGCCTATGTGAACTCGGGTACGTGAATAGCGGCCAGTACTTGCGGTAGCACTAGAGGTAACATATAACTGATGTTAATTGCGTTATACCTCATCAGTCAATTTCCTGAGACTTGATGCATGTCTCATTAGTGGTTACAGTATTTTTCTTGTGGTTCTTGTTGTTTGATATCCGTCAGTGTAAAGGCCTGCACGCTCAAATGACAGTAATCGTTTGATAAAACTATGTTATACGCTGCAGAATACGATTCTGTTGCATATAAGAGATATTTGTGTCTTCATATATATTTTATTACCTTATATAAGATGACGTGATTAAATAAACTAGTGAGCCAATACGGAAAGTGAGTGTAAAAATCGAATATAATACAATTCTTATGAGATATTTAATAGAAAGAGGATTGAACGAGAAAAGGATAAAGAAAAAAATTTTTCGGGTCCATGTGATATTGAAGATTTGATATTAATTAATTATGAATAATCCGTTATTGTGATGCAGCTAAGGCATCGAAAGGTGTGATTGTTTTTGTTTTTTTGATTTACAGTTTTTTTTTGTATTATTTTGTAGTATGGTTGGGTATGATTCCTGTATACTTAATTCAAATAATGCAGAATGCATAACTGTTGATGTAAATATCGTGATGAAGGAAAAAGGTCTAACAAATATATGATCACGTAGTACAAATATGTTATGGATACGCATAGCTGAATTTGAAGTTCGTCTCCGTGTATGGATATAAAAAAGTAGATAGAATAACCGAGCGGAATGATAAAATAATCAAATTTCTATAATGTAACAAACCATATAAAATAGAATTATGTGCCTCCCCTCTGTGCTGCTACGGGCACTGCTGCTAGTATTATATTATTTTGAGAATGTAAAGATACTGCTTCATTTTACAAGCTTAAGGCAATTGATGTAAAAGTACTGTCATTTGACAAACTTGCATTTTACTTTTAATAATCTGAAGAAAACATTTATAACCTTTCATTTATGATGTCTCCATGTTTGCCCCCTCCGTCACTCTCAAAACCTCTTAAATTTTTTCTATCATGGCCTAATTTCCTTCTCCGTCAAAATATCACAGATCCTTTGCCACAAACATGACTGACATTTAATAAATGCTTCCAATTGAGACTCACTATATCCTAATAACCCAAGTCATACTGCATCAAAATGACCCTAAAGTGATAAAATCTTAGCCTTTCACAGTAATGCAATCGTGTTGCTGGTTAGTTGTCTGTCTTTTGGATGTGACTGCCCCCACACTTCCAATTTCGATTCGTTTGATCCTAATAATCCAAGTCATACAGCATCAAACTGACCTTGAGTTGAAGTGAGAAAATCTTAGCTTTTCACAGTAATGCAATTGTGTCGATGGCTTATAGTTGTCTGTCTTTACAATGTGACTGTCACCAACATGATTGACATTTAATACACGCTTCAATTTCAGATGCACTTCATCCTCATGCCCCAGTCAAACCAGGTCAAACTGACCCCAAACAGACCCTTAGTTATGTTCACAAAGTACCATAGCGGTTTTAATTCTTGAGTTTTATAACCTCGAGAATTAACTCCGATGGCTGACCCAGAGTCGGGCTCACAAAGAGCGCATATATCTCAAGGTTTCGTAACCTCAAGAATTAAAGCCACTAGCGAGAGGTAGATCAAACCACCCACTGCCCAAGGTTTCATGCCTCAAAGATGCCACTCATTACCATTAAAAAAATCATGACAAAAAAAAAATGCAAACTTAAGCAAAAAAAAAGACATAAAAGGGCTGAAAATAAATGAAAACTTGGGAGTAACATTTTTTCCTGAATTCAGGAAACTTCTTGAAGAGTGGCATTTCCCATGCCTAAGATCTGTTGGGTTTTAAATCATGAGTAATTCTCGAGGTCATAAACCCTGAGTGTGTTCTACATGTCTTAACTTAAGTCTGGTTG
This sequence comes from Paracentrotus lividus, assembly GCA_940671915.1. Taxonomy (NCBI): domain Eukaryota; kingdom Metazoa; phylum Echinodermata; class Echinoidea; order Camarodonta; family Echinidae; genus Paracentrotus; species Paracentrotus lividus. Next base: position 48,707,523 of record CALNVZ010000174.1, on the reverse strand, counting down.
TGTGAACAAAGCTATTGTTGGTGGTCGGTTGTCGATCTCATACATGTGACCGAGATTACTAATTCCAGTAGTAAGCCATAGACCAAAATATTTGCTGCCGAGATTACCCCTTACAAGGGGACTCTTCTTTTACCTCCCGACATAACAGATGCAAGCAGACTTACAGTGCAATCGTGTCAATTACACAAATGGAAAGATTGCAGTTCGCAGCCTAATTCCGATGTTTACAGAGCACATATGCTAATTTACAATCTCATCCACTCCTACGGTATTGCCTTTCAAAGTGATTAATATTGCTGAAATAATTTGAAAGAAAAGTTTGCAATATTTCTATTACTTGTCATAGTTAATCACTTTAATCACCAGTGAGCTTAATTGATATTTCAAATCATCTACCCGCTATTAATGACCTGATATTTATTCTCCTGTTCAAAATATCATCACTTATATCTCTGCTGAACAAAAATTGATATAGCAAACCCCAGACCAGTTGCTCAATCTCGCAAGTGAATTATAAATACTGACATCTTTTTTTGCAAAAGTTATATACTATTGCCATGCCAAGAAATTGTGACATAAATGTACAATAATGCAGACGCCATATTTAAAGACCAGCAAGGCATGGGATCTTTTGCATTATGGTTGGACATGATCTTATCACGGATATACTGGTTGAAACCAAACTCCTAAATTAACATATGATCTACCCTCCTCTTAAGGAACATTTTTTTTTTCTCTGTGAAACATGTAAATTTATCAAATTTACCTACAGGTACATAAAACCACATTACTGACTTCATTGATCAGTCTTTAAATACAATTTTTTTTTCATATTCTTCTACAGCATAATATAGCATATTTTTTAAGACAAGACATTAATTTATCTTTGTAATGTGTAATTATCTTTGTAAAGTGTAATATTCTCTGAATAGTTTTGTATTATATTCATGTAGTAAAAGTGCCTTGAGCATTTAACAAAATGGATAATGGCGATACAGTGTATATAAGTTGCAGGTATTATTATTGTTATTGATTACAGTATAACTTACTGTTGGCTTCTGAGGTCCGCAATGTTTCTATCCAATGAGATCTTATCACTGACGTACTGATTAAAACCATACTCCTGTATCATCTGATCCACCCTGCCCTTCTCTGATGGGTGCGTGTGGACGGCGACTCCACCCTCACCAGGCCCATCTCGCACCTGCACGCTCACAGGCTCATAGTTACCTACAAATAAATAGAAACATGGGTATTGATGTTGATAATGCTATTCATAAACCATACTCCTGTATCATCACATCTACATAGCCTTTCTCTGATGGGTGCATGTGGATGGCCACTCCACCCTCACCAGGCCCATCTCGTACCTGCACGCTCACAGGCTCATAGTTACCTTCAAATAAATAGAAACATGGGTATTGATGTTGATAATGCTATTCATAAACCATACTCCTGTATCATCTCGTCTACATTGCCTTTCTCTGATGGGTGCGTGTAGATGGCCACTCCACCCTCACCAGGCCCATCTCGTACCTGCACGCTCACAGGCTCATAATTACCTACAAATAAATAGAAACATGGGTAATGATGTTGATAATGCTATTCATAAACCATACTCCTGTATCATCTCGTCTACATTGCCTTTCTATGATGGGTGCGTGTGAATGGCCACTCCACCCTCACCAGGCCCATCTCGTACCTGCACGCTCACAGGCTCATAATTACCTACAAATAAATGGGTATTGATGTTGATAATGCTATTCATAAACCATACTCTTGTATCATCTCATCTACATTGCCTTTCTCTGATGGGTGCGTGTGGACGGCCACTCCACCCTCACCAGGCCATCTCGTACCTGCACGCTCACAGGCTCATAGTTACCTACAAATAAATAGAAACATGGGTATTGATGTTGATAATGCTATTCATAAACCATACTCCTGTATCATCTCATCTACATTGCCCTTTTCTGATGGGTGTGTGTGGATGGCCACTCCATCCTCACCAGGCCCATCTCGTACCTGCACGCTGACAGGCTCATAATTACCTAGTACAAATTAATAGAACATTAACGTAATTACGTTCTTTCAAATGTAAACAGGTATAATGATACAATCAAACAGAACAATGAGAGAAAGGACTCAAGAAGAAATAGAAGAATAGAAACACATTGTATGGGTAATGATATTGATAATGATATTCATGATTCACATTGTATGGGTACTGATATTGATAATAATATTCATGATTCACCCCTCTCATGTGGCTACAATGTAGTCATGAGACTAATCCACTCATGATACCACTACATAAAGAGTTTTATTATTTATGAACATGATATTACCCCAGAAAATAAGTACATGTAATTCATGTATCTTTTCAAAGTGAATTACAATACCTGTACAAATTTAAGTACACACTTTGATGATCATTCATGATCATGCAAACAATGCATGAAAGGTTGTTAATAAAGAGTTTTATTTCTGCTCTTTTCATGAAAATCAATAGACCCAACGATTCAAAATGCATAGGGTTGGGTTAGAGTTGACTAATTTTCAAAGGGTATAGATAAATGTACATGGCTGATCAACATATAAATTCATACAAGTTTTCAGTCTTTCAATGTCTGTTGTAAAATTGGATTGGAGTAAATGCATTAGGCCTAGATCGCATATCACCCTTGGGACTGTACAGCTTGCAGTGTGGTTTGTTTGAATATGGGCAATACAAGTGTTTTTTTACAAACCAAAATAGGGCAAGAGAGAGAGAGACAGACAGAAAGAAAAGAAATGAGATGTCATGAGATAATATAATAATGAAGATCGGGAAAAAATATTTCCTCTTTGAATACAATATAGAAGATGACATAGATGTACCCGGTAGACAGTGGTGAGGAAGATATACATGTATAGGGACAAATGTATGTAACAAAGAGACTAGGAGACAGATGAACAGAGGGAGAAATAGAAAGAGAGAGAGAGAGAGAGAGATTTAAAGAAAGAGATAGAAAGAGACAGAGTTGAAAGAATTTTTGACAAACATTAGAGAGACAGAGTGATGTATGAGAGAGAGAGAGAGAGAGATGAGAGAGAGAGAGAGAGATTTAAGAAAGAGATAGAAGAGACAGAGTTGAAAGAATTTTTGACAAACATTAGAGAGACAGAGTGATTATGAGAGAGAAGAGAGAGAGAGAGAGAGAGAGAGAAGAGAGGAGAGAGAGAGAGAGAGAGATTTAAGAAAGAGATAAGAAAGAGACAGAGTTGAAAGAATTTTTGACAAACATTAGAGAGACAGAGTGATTAATGAGAGAGAGAGAGAAGAGAGAGAGAGAGAGAGGAGATACATAAGTTAGGACATAAACTAAAGAGTGAGAGACAAGAAAGAGGGACAAACAGGGCAATCAGGTAGACAGAAGGGGACAGATGGAAGAGGAAGGAATAAGGGATGGATGCATTCATCAAAAAATAAAGCTATGAACTAATTGGAGTTGACTTACCACGTATGCCTTGTTTGAATACTGCTCCTACAATCCCTGGTGTGTCCATAGGCTTGTGTAAAACCACATGATCCCCATCATATTCACTATGATGAGGACTGTCTTGTATATGACCCTGGAAGATAAAAATATTTAAATAAAGGGCAAGTCTTGTCTAGAACTATCATAAATGTGAAAGAGGGGAGAAAAATTCTTAAGATTGGTGCAAAATTTTGAAAATTAGATAAGAAATAGGAAATTGTGACTTTTTAAAAAATTCACATATTTTCGGAAACATTTCTTGACTTGTTCTCATGAATATTTTAAATGACCGATGTGTCGGCGGCAGTGGATAGAGCATCCGCCTCATAATCGGGAGGTCGTGGGTTCGATCCCCGGCCACATCATACCAAAAGACGTTAAAAAATGGTAGTTGCTGCTTCCCTGTTTGGCGTTCAACAAGAGGGGATAGAGCAACGTCCTTCTGGCGCTGCTCAGCGGCTGCCGGGCCCACGAGAAAGGGGCAAAACAAATATCCAGTCATCTTTGTTTCGGACAATAAAATTTGGAGCATTGGAGTGAGTAGGTGATGTCATCGTTGCACTATTTGGCCTCATCGTCGTTTCGGAAACCACTCGCTCAAATGCTTGTACACAAGTGAATGGGGGTGGAAAGAGGAAACCAATGCGTGTGACTGAATAAAGCGCTGCTGTACAAAGTGAATGGTGGTTTCCTCAATCACGATTATGCCCACTATTTCATACATGAAACTTTGACAATCAATTGTTTTTCCAGATACAGGCAAAAGCATATCCTTGTATCAAAATATATCAGAAAAACGTTATTTCTCATTTGTTTTTGGTAGATGCAAAACAAAAGTTTACATTCTCATAGCTGAAATATGAGATGTTTGTCATTTTTGTAAATTAAATGTGTAGAAAATCATGCAACGTTGAGATAATCAACTTACTCATTTGAATATTCATAAAAACTGGACAAGAATTTTTTTTTTTTTAATTTTAAAAATTCAAAATGTCACGAAGTTTTGTGATTTTAGTTAGATTTTACTATAAAAAGTGATGTAACGTATATGCTCCGGCAACAACTGCTCCATGGTCAATTACCTGGTACAAATAAAATGTCTAATATCAGCATGGAAATTAATATACATTTGTACACATGCTCATGTATACATGTACCTATATTAACATAAAACCCTAACACAACCCAAACCCAAGTGGTAAATCTTAGAATAAACTAGAAATTGAATTCGTCGTTGGGACGAATTAGGTGGTCTGTCCAAGAAATACATAAGAAATAAAAGAAGAAAGAAAGATAAAACAAAGAAATATATAGGATATGGTATAGAAAAGATGAAACAAAGAGGAAATGCACAGATGTGATAACTGATATGCGCACAGTACAAAGCAACTGTAGTTATCCTATATAGGGTTGTGTACATAAGCCACTTAAAATTACATTTCAATTAATATAAAAAGCAAAATATACATTATTGGCTATTGTATGTGTGTTGTAGTGACCGAGGAAGACATTTACATTAAAAAAAAAAAAAAAAAAAAAAAAAAAAAAAATGTGGACATACGGGACTCGAACCCATGGTCCTTTGATTTCAAGTCAAACGCCTTACTGATTGAGCTAAAATTTGCCTACATGTATATGGATTACACGTAGAACGGAAAGTTCGAAACGGCCAAAAAAAATTCAATACGGCAAGTTAAATAAGTCATGATTCCGAATTCTGATTTTAAAAAACGTACCATATGTTCAAGAGAATTTCCTTGCCTACAACCTATTAAAATTTCAGAGAAAATGAAGCAGAAATGATGGAGGGAATGCTCATTAAAGGTCGGCATGCAGTTTTAAGTTTCAACAAAAACTCCTCCCTAATAGAGATTACACGCAAAATGAGCAAAAAAGACATACCTTTAAAAATTGTAATTTTTAACAATGATACGTTTCTTTAAACAAAAAATAAAGGTCATAACACAGAAAGAATATATCCTCAGTTACAACATATTGAAATTTGGGAGAAAATCGACCAATATTTACGGAGTTACAGTATTTGCAAAAATTTTATGACGTCATAAAATAAAAGTTTTGAGTTTCGACGCCATTTTGATGACGTCACGATATTTCAGGGGATAAAATGAAACATGAAATCATGTCTCCAACTCATACTTTATTGAAATATGAAAAAAAAATTGGGGGTTCACGTACTATCTTAAGAGCTACAGCGAATTTTCAATAGGCGTGTTTTTGCCCATATTTGGCCTACAGTGAGAGTACGCGCGCGCGCGTGCTGCAAACTTTGATGGAGGCTCATTTCTTTATTTGTAATCATAGAAAGCTGATCAAGGTATCAAATTACTCAGAATTATATTATCAATGCATATACATAAAAGAAACGGCGATTCTGTGTTGTGTAAGGGCGTTACGCGCGAAAACGCACGCACATGTGTGCGTGCGCGCAAATTTTCGAAATGCTCAAAATGACCTGAAACGTACTCTAATTCGGACTAAAATTGATTTTGAGCATTTTTTAATTTTGACGCACACGTACGCGTGCATCGTGACCTTTGAGTGACCTTTGATGACATGGTCTGATGACCTTTGACATGAAATTAATGTTCTGTGAATATGATTGATTTCGAACGATTAGTATTGATGATATGATCAATGATAGAATTTTACAAAATGGCGCCTGGATGACGTCATCATGACTGGATGACGTCCTCATGACTTGATGACCTTGAAAAACTTCGCTGCACATCTTCATAGTGACATCCATTGATGACACGAAATTGAAGGAAATCGATTTGATAGATTAAGAGATAGAGTGGACACAAAATATTGGCTATAAAAATAAATAAATAAATAATAATAATAAATAATAAAGAAAATTCTGACAAAATTAAGAGGTGATCTGTCAATGACAGACCACCTAATAAAGCAAGAAACAAATATTGGTACACAATGTGGAGATAACAACATTATTGAATGCGTAATTGAAATAATTGGAAATTATTGTTCAATTGATGAATAGCTGATGAGTGATTGATGATAAATGGATCGCTTTCATTGATGCATTATACCTTTACTTGATTAATGAGTTGATTAAATAAAATGTAACTACATGTATACATTTTGTTCACTATATTGCCCAATATAAGAGGCTGATAAAGAGAGATGAGCTCAGAAAATCATATTGAAATGAGTGCAACAGATGGTAGGATTGATTGATAATAAATTGACTGATCATCAAGTAGTTGATTGATGTGAATTGTGGGTTGGTTAGATGATTCAATTAATCACATCGATGAGAAAGTGATGGATAATGTGTTAATGGATGGCTGGCTTCTTTGATCAAGTGGTTAAACATCTCCTGAGGAACTGACACATGTAGGTGTATATAAAACAAAATTTGTTTCTTTCTTCTTCTTTTTTATCTCTCTCTCTTATTACTTTCTACTCTCTCTTCTGTCCTTTTCTAACTAACTCTGCTCTAAATTTTCCTCCCTCTGTAGTCAATACCTTCTTTTCTCCATCTACAGTCTGTGTAAAAAAAAAATGGTACAGTTGGGGGAAAAATAATTTAGGTGTGAAATCTTTTCAGGTAATGGGTGTATGGGGTACCAAATTAAAGCCAAAAAATTTTCCTTACCAATGCACTTTGTTTTGTATAATTTGCTTTCGTAAAACAAAAGTTATGCTAAATTTTGTGCGACGAGGTAGAAATAAAAATTACGCACTTCTATAGTTCTGGAGCGCTGAATTCATGGCCATTATGCGAAACCTAGCCAAAGGCATGGGACGTCGTGCAAAAATGGATTTTTACTGATCGTAGAAAACTTGCCATATCTAAAAAATTACAGCACCAAATGTAATGAAAAAATTGCAGAAGAAAGTCTGATTTCCCTGCTTCATGAAAATACCAAACAATACCAGGTTGTCATTAATCTTCATACTAAAAAAAATGTTTTTCACTTGAACCATTTTATTTGACACAGACTGTACTTCTCTGTTTCTATTAAACCCTTTCTTTCCTCCTTTTCTCACGTAAAAAAGCAATAATTCTCTGTCCTTCACTCTTTTCTTGTAGATATCGTACCGTTATACAATACTTTGACATTTCATAATTTCTTACTTACATGTATATGATTATGGCTACATTGTGCTTGTATTCACATACATGTATATATCAAAACTAAATTTTTAAAATAATAAATAAATCATTGGTACAATGGACAGATAAAACACATCAAGACAGTGTATTAAGTTGCCACATTTCAGTGATATGATAAATCTCTTTGATTTCCAAATATGCACCTTTATGGTTATGATTACTACTCATTTCACTTTGTTTGTAAAGCTTTTGAGTAGGCAAATTAATTATATCAACACATTGGAGAGGAAACACTTTAAAAACGTAGTACAAAGTAAACAGAACTTCAACTCTGCTTCATGATTATAACTTCCTACAAATAAGCAGTAACCAGTACTTCTGCTCAATTTCAGAGGAACTTTGAATCATATCAAGTACAATAACATATGAATCTGGCACTGACTAATTTTGGGAAAATTGTATAAGTCACCAAGAGTGCTGGGATTCTCACCATAATATCTAATTTTAATTATCTCTGTAAAAAAGAATACAATTAATAGGACTGGTAACCCCTCAGGACAAGCATTAGCCGTTGCATTAGCATTAAAAAAAAAAGGAATAACAAGGATAATGTAGATCTATATGTATCTATATTTTGAAACTGTAGGTAAAGAAATCAAATAGTATTTGAGATTCCTTATCCGTTCTTCATATTTCTTTAAACACCATGTACCTCTTCACTCTGCCGCAAGGATGTACTGTATTCGCTGTTATTTTCGCGCGATTAATTTTTCGCGCTGAGCCGCCTAAAAGAATGTTCACAGGTTCTTGAAATCGCGCTGCATTTTAGTAAGCAGGCAATTGAATGCACCCAATACATGCATAAAAAAATCATGCTTATATATTCGTGCCTGCCGATCTTCGCGCGAAATCCGCGAAAATTAATGTACCGCGAATATTTCCACGTTTACAGTATTCTGTGTGTAAAGTACCAGGCAATCACATGCTTAAAACTACTGAACAACAATCACCATACCACAGTGTTTACATGTATGCCGGAGGCAACTTGGGAATTGTAGAAGTGTCGCGACTGCTGTTTTGAAATTTTATGATTGTGGAATGCAATCCCTTGATTAAAATTGCAGAAATGTTCAGATACAGGCCCGTAAGCAG
>CALNVZ010000174.1:48687660-48698737 GCA_940671915.1 Paracentrotus lividus | reverse complement strand
GCGACCAGAGGTCCGCTTTCAAAAAAAAAAAAAAAAATTTTGCTTATCAATTTCTTTGGGGCCGATATTAGCCTACCCCTATAGCTAATACATGGTACTCTTCTTGAGGGCAGAAGGCAGAAAAATTTTGAACACCTATCCCCCCAATGTGCAAAAAAAAAAAATAAAATAAAGAGAAACATGCATCTGTAATTTCAGACTGTTGGAATCTGGAAATAGAATATGGTATGCATTACAAGTTTCTGATCAGAAAAATATTTTATAGTTTGTGCCAGGTACATGTACTAGCCAACTGGTGTTAACTAGTCTTAGAAGGTACAATGTGCCAAAACAAACAATATCAAATAACTACAGACGTGATAATCTGAATATAAGGAAACAATCCTGATTATATCCAGAGCTAAATTGGGCATGTCTACATCTTATAAAGATAGCTAAATTATTTGAGGAACATTATAGCAGATACCAGTATAAATACCACCAATGGAGAGAGTTTTATAAGATGTTCTTGTAATTATAAACTTTCAAACTTTTTTGAAAGCAAGACTAATCCACTGAAATATCCAGACTGTGTGCTTGAGGACTAATCTTATTTGAATATACCAATTTACTTTAAAGGCCCTCGCAAGTCGGAGATCGTGGGGAATGCGCGTTTTTCTTGAGCTCCATTGACTCATACACAATCTACAGTGAGGCTTATGCAAGGGTCGGCCTACTGGGGATTAACATTCGGACAGCACGAACATGACGAAGTTTACCGAATTCAGTCAGTCAATTAGGTCAATAGCTTCGGATTAGTTTATAGACTCTCAACGGGTCTCTTCGTATTAATTCAAAGAGAGGACTTGTTTAATGCTCCATTTAAAAAACAAAACATAGGTTAGATTTACTTCGGACTTCTGGTTAGTTAGTCTACTCCAGACACCCTGACGCTGGAGATTACGCAACACGCCTCAGGCTCTGATTGGAATGTTATCATTTCAGCCGAGATAAGGTGAATTCCCCATGTTTTATCAATTATACGTCCCTTTAAATTGTATTTATTCAAGCAAATTAGCACGTTTTAATTACATCAGAATCTAAACAATCTAATCTTTTACTACTTGGTATTGGTGACAATTTTGTGGTACTTTGTATTTTAATGTTTTAGAGTGTAGTGGATAAATCTGGATTCATGAAAGCAGAGCTAACAAGTCTCACGCATTTTGCATGAGAATCATGCATTTCGGGTCGTCTCACAATCTCACGCTGAACACCCAATTTCTCACGCAAAGTGAAAAAAATAGCATTATTATAGATTTTTTTCACCATTTTGGAGCCTCAAAACCCTAAATATCAGCAGTTTTGTCACACATCAATCCCTGCGAGTTCAATGTTTTCATGCAGGCAATTGTTATATGCAGGATAGCTTACTATGTGCAACATGTGTAGCATGCACGCGCCTCTTTGTGTACAAATTACTACTGCGCGCGCACACATGTGGTAACGCGCACCGTGTGCACACTGCTTTCAAACACAATGCGAATGATCTCACGCAAATTTTTTTTCTGAATTTGGCATCTCTGTGAAAGTGGGCATACATGTAAAGATATGTTAAGACTGCTCGATAAGAATGTTGCATCTTGGGAAAGAAAAACATGAACACAAAATATAAAACTTTATAATGCAAGAGGTATGCAACAAGGATCCTGATTGGCTACTATTGACGTGTAATCGATTGTAACTTTTTAATGTTACATTGCCTAGGACTGAGGTGAAACAAGGGGGTGCTGATGTCCATGTATAATCTACAGGGTCATATTCAGACTAAGTGGGACATTTAGCTGAAATTTTAATGTGGTGCAGTGCCTTTGAAAATGCTAATTAGGATCTGAAATCAACACAAAGGCTTCTTTACAATACAAACAAATATTTAAGTTCAAACATTATGTGATCCAGTTTTCTTACGCTGAATAATTGAGCAAACAAGAATTTGCACGTATGGGACTATGGTGCTTTAAATGCCTCTTATTCTTAATACCAATCACTTTTGTCAGATTATTTTTGCTTTTAAAAAGTAATTTTCATGGACTACTCTAACATAGCATATAAATGCAGGTAATTTGGATTTAGTTATTTACTTGAAATGTTGAATTTAAGGCACTGGTCGTGTCACTCACATTTTGGATGTCGTGTCACTCACGACACATAGAGGTGGACAATTTTCCACAGAGAGGGAATGATTGATAAACACAATAAATATCAGAGAGGTACACTATTCATATACATATATACCAGCACTTATGGTACCCTAAGAGATCTACTTGGGCACAAATTCCAAAACCTCACAGCACAAAATAATGCTTATGTTATCAACCTTTCCAAAGCACTTTTAGACAGTGTTTTCCAAATTTGAATCTCATGTCCAGAACAATAATTTCACTTTAAAATCATAATTTTTCAAGTTATTGCATCATGACATTAATTACACAGGCTGCCACCCTTTCATGTTCTGAGGAGCTGAGATAATAAGTATGTAAAACTCTCTGCACATATTTGAAACAAGATATTGATAGAAAGTATGATATGGCCGTGTGTTCGCCGCCTTTTGCGTTACATGCCAATTTCACTACAAATGGTACTTTTTCACTTCTAAGACCTGTATCTCGAAAAGTATACACCCTAATATATCAAAACTATACATTTTCTGAAAGGAAATTCCTCAATGAATCTAAATCTGCATTTAAAAATTGAACCAGGTGCAAAATAAAAAAGTTATTAGGAAAAAATTCAGGAAATTTAGATTTTTTAATTTTTCATTGTTTTTATCGTCAAGTCATCTATAATCACCCAAATATTAATAATATTATTATATTCTGGTAGAGAATAATAAGACCTTTCAAACAAGGTATAATTCATTATGGTTTACAATTTTAGAATGAAAAATATAACAATCTGAAATGTAGCCCTGAAAATATAGCTTTTTTCAAATTCATGAGGGGGTAGGGTCCTGCCAAGTACTGTTGCACCATCAAACATAATTGTTGAAGTGATATGATAGTATGAAGCAGTTTAAAAGCTTCAATTTGGTGCTAAATTCACAATCAAAGGCTAAAATTTGGCAGAGATATTGCAGTTTTCCCAACGGTACTACAATATCTCTAATTCCCAATGACTTTGTACAGGAGGCATCGCCTTTTTAGGTCAAATAACGATTGTTCAGTCTTCCTTGGTACTATTGTAACATTAAACCTATTGTTCAGTGATTTCATGGTATAAAGCAGTTTATAAGCTTCAGTTTGGTACCACATTCACAGTCAAAAGCCAAAATTTGGCAGAGAAATTCAAGTTTTCCCCAAATCAACCACAAATGTAAAATTTCCCATTGACTTTGTACAGGCGGCGCCGCCTTCCAGCACCACCCCTACTGTGCCAAACTTAAACCATTGTAACTCCACCAGAATGTTACCTAGAACAATGAAACTTCACAGGGAGCTAGCACAGTAACGTAGCTTCAAAATGAGATCAAATTTGTTACATAAACTTTCTTACTTTGAAAATATTGACAAATTAATGCTGAAAAATAGCAAAAAGCGTAACAGCACCACCCTATTTGGGTGGCGAGTTCATAACACACGACCGTATACATGTAAATAAAATGAATTTCTTGATGGTAAAATATATTTTCATCTTAAGAAGACATAGTAAGATCCTGAGTATAATGCCATTTAGGTTAATTTATGTTGAAGGTACAGTACAGATATAAAATAACTTGGTACGTGATAACGGGATACTTGATAGAAATGATGGGGGGGGGGGGGACCATAGTTTGTGCAAATTTCAAAAATGATAAATACATTAGTTCAAAGTTAACCTCTGTCTGAGGATTTTTCTGTGTGGATCGCAAGTTGTTCTTTGTCTGTTATAAAGTGTGTGTTAAGTACATGGTTGGTGTTTTAATTGTACCTTGTACCTTCCTTGAAGAAATAATCCCATAAGCAGCTCACTGGGGAAGCTAAACTGAAATGTCATATTTTTTTTAATATTATTATTTTGATTATTATTAAATTTGGTAACATTAATCTTTGACTTTAACCATATTTTCAAGTTATGTTTCATGTTTTTATCCAGGCACAGTTTTCTTCACTCTACCATGCCCCTAAACCAGAGCCCCCACAACTGTAGGTTAGACCTTTGGTCAACCTGTCTTGAGTCTGCGCCTCACAATGTCATCATCGGCCCTAAGGAGTCCCTCCCACCAGGATTCCATGAACCCTGGCCTTTCTGGCTATGTCTGAATTGCCTGCGGGCTGGAGTCGGCCATTGCAAGGTATTGACCAAATGGGGCATCGACACTGAAGGAAGGCCAGTATGCAAATGCGGAGAGGAGGAGACCATGAGTCACCTTCTACAATGCCCTTTTCTCCCCTACCCCTGTTCCCAAGCTGATCTTACTACTCTTTTGCCTAATGGAATGGCCTGCGTTCAGTACTTAATGGGTAGAGTCTAATTCAAAGTTGGATTCCCCTAATAATCAATATATACAATGTACACTGCATACTGTATGATCTTTAAATGTAATCAGGTTTGATTACAAATCAAACAGTAGAATAGGAGAAAGGACTCGAGAAGAAGAAGTTAGGTTTGCTAACAGAATGATGACATTAATTCAATTAGGGTCTATTATCATTAATTATTTTTCATCATCATTTTTATCACTTACTAGATCTACTTTAGATCTGGTATAATGTTAGATCCTTTATTCAAAATCAACAATAAATGTCAAGCCAAATCTTTAAATCACAATATCCTTTATTTTCATCATCATCACTCAATTCAATTAAATTTGTTTCCACAACCTGATAAAAACAATTTTACAAAATAGATTAACATTCAAAGAAGTTCAAATATAGTCTAAAGTAACGTAGGCCTACAACAATTATAATTCAAACATGTCATTGTCATAGAATCTAACAGAAAGTGGTGAGATTAACAATAGGCGTACAGAACTTTCAAAGGTCAATCCCTACAAAAAATATAAGAGGTAAAAAGAAAAACAGTGATTAAACAACTAGATCTTCAGCTATGGTATAAAAAAATAAAAAATAAAAAATCACCATCAATTAATATTCATCATCACTGTCACAATCATCACAATTATCACTATCAATCATCATCATTGTGATAATATGACTTACTGAGCCTAGTACACTGGTAAATACTTAACTGTGTTCCCTTCTTAAAATCTGACTGTGTATGCATGCAATCATTACGACTTGAACGTGTATAGACCTCGTATTATGACGTCATTCTGAGTGGATATATAGACACAAATTGAAACAATTGAACATTTTTTGCTATCATGCCCTCGATATAATAACCAAAGAAGACGCATGTGCCGCCGAATACATGTAGGTAGGCCTATTACAGACCTGAAAATACTCCTGGGGGCTGAAGAACTAGGAAAAGTTTTAGCCTTTATAAAAGGCACCAGTAGATACAATGAATTGTAAAAGAAACAACCTGCATGCATAAAGAAAACCGAAGCTAAGAAGAAGAAAAAGGAATAGAAAACATACTTATGATACAGATTTATTTGACATTGATCTCCACAGAGAATCGGGCACTGGGGCCAGGAGGTCGCGCCTGAATGGGTTGCACCACCCGATTGGTCAACAGTCGGCTTGACACCCGACTGGCTAGCCATTGTACAAACAGTTGGCTAGTTACCCAGCATCTCGAGGACCTGGAGATCTTATAGGCCTACTATTTTATTATATGTACAAAATACAATGGTAATACAAACGATTGATGCATGTCAAACTTTCTTTAACGAAGGAACGATTAATTTTATTATATGATTGAGAAAGAGGGAAAAGTAAAAAAGAAAGGCTGAGGAAAAGTAAGTGAATGAATACGAAACACACCAATTTTTTATACAGAAAGAGGAACGAATTTAATTTAAATACTCCTAAAATTATCCTGCAGCTTCCCACTCATGATACGATGTCAATACTTTAGTATTGACCTCGTGGACCAAACTGCCATATTTGGGAAAAAATTTTACAACCTTGTCAATCTTGTTTTATCTAAGGTTTTTCTCCTTTTTGCAATAACTCTCAGCTCCAAAATCAGTAGTAGTATATGTCTATGTCATTATAAGACACAGTGAATAGGTTTAAGAAAAATTTCAAATCAAAATCATGAAAAAAAAATTAAAACATCACTGAATTTTTTGCCCTCTCCCGCCCAAAAACGTGCGGGGAAATTTTCAGAAAGTGGACTTTAAAAAATAATTTTTCATCCAAGAACAAAAAACAAAAAACTTAAAACATCTGGAATAGTGAAAGGAACATCCAATTCCAAACACTCAGTTATTGAAGAAAGATAAGTGAAAATGTTATTTTAAAAAGCGAAAAATTAGGTTTGTTTTCTGAAAGTTTTCTTACTGAGTCTTGTCATTAGTCCCAGATGGTTCAGTTGCTTGTGTGCAGCTTCCTGAAATTCTATTGTATCCATCAGTTGTACTTAAATCATTTGTAATTTAAGCACAAAAAGCGTAGACAATCACCATCGGAGCTTGACATAAAACGTTAACAATAGGAACAATAATAATAATAATTAAAAAATAGATCTATATATATATATATATATATATAGATCTAGACTAGACCTACTATACTAACAATTTCAGACCTTACTCTCAACTTCTTGTTACTACGACTAGCCTACGCTTTATTGACATTTAAAGGCGATGTGAAGTCTGTTTTCCCCAGCTTTTCCGGGCAATAACTTAAATCCTTGTCATTAAAATACTGTATATATTATTTTAATATATACTTACAAATCAGCCCGGAACACTATCGTCTTTGTTGATTCTTTGTATCATATGATATTTGGGGTCAAAATCTTCAGACTTCTTCAGTAAAACAATTCGTATTGAAGTTTTTGTCTTTGTAATACGCATGCGTCATGGATATTGCCATCGTTAGCCTTTAGACAAGTCATTACAAAAATAATTATGTTTTTATTCCATTACCTGGTAATTAACCAAAACAAATGAGATTAGTCTACTTACATGATTAGTCATGAATTAGACTATTTGTTATTTTAGTTTTTGAGCACATTTTTTCTTGCATCAGCCTCTTTTTCGAAATGGAACTTAAAAACTATACAAAAAGAACTTCTTGATCAAAGGCTACGCACGATACTAATAATACTACCAGCTTAATCAACATGGCGGATCGGACAAATTTCTGGGCATGACGGAAATCCAAAGGAAATCATCTTATTCTGGGTGCTAATGTGTTTTATTTTCTTCAAATTTTGCCGGGATGTATGCTTAGGTAAGTGTCGTTGTATTTATATGTTTTATTTTTGATAAATTTGTGTGTGTGAAAACGGTGCGTCTGCAGTGGTCTGGATCATAATGTATATGTTTACTTCAGGACGCCGCCACATGTCCCGGGGCTAAACTTCTTGATTCTAACGTGATACTGATAACTTACAATTAAAATAACATTAAATTAACATGCACATTACGCACAACGCCACATGGGCACAAATTCCAAGCAGTTACCCCACATACAGTGCAATAAATTGAATAGTACGAACGTCACAATGAAACTGAACTGCCTGGCTAAAATCATCCTACGGATGGAAATTAGCCAATAACGTAACACCAACCAACCAACCTTACACAATATTAAGCATGTGGGACACACGTATTTTGTAAGAGCAATTGCCCAAAACTTACCTCTTTTCTGCGCTTGTCCTTCACTTCAGCGTTTCTTCTGTTCTCTTCTTGTGACATCTCTGGGATGAAAAGAAGAGTTCTCAGCATGAAAAAGACTGCAACACACAAAGTCAGAGACAGCACACATCTTTTTGCACGGAACCTCATATTTTCTGCAAGGAATTACTTTCGACGAGTTTCGAACTCGTTGATCGTGACGCGACGCGCGCGCGCCTGATATCGATCGTCGACGTCGCGCTCGTCCGGCCGCCGGGCTCGCGTAGGAACGCTCCGCGCTCCGGACGTCGGCATCACGTACGTCGCCGCGTTGCGTCTACAGGCGCGGATCCATGATTTTCCAGAGGGGGGGGGGGGGGCCAACTTTTGGAAAAAAAATCTTGCGAGCGCGAAGCGCGAGTTTAAAACATTCCCCGAACATATAGCCCTATACTGACCTAAAACGAGGAATTAAACAATTTATTTTTTTACTCCTACGAAAACAATTAATAATTACTGGCAAAAAAAAAACAACAAAAAAAACTAACTGATGATTTTTAAGAATGTGTTTCATTAATGAAAAAAAAAAGAAAGCGAAGCGCGAAGCGCGAGGCCAAAATTTTAGCTATTATTGACATAATTGTGCATTATAGACCCTATTTAGCAGGCGCGGATCCAGGATTTTCCAAAGGGGGGGGGGGGGCCCAACTTTGGAAAAAAACTGCGGGCGTTGAAGCGCGAGTTTAAAACATTCCCCGACATATAGACCTATACTGACCTAAAACGAGGAAATTTAAACAATTTATTTTTACTCCTACGAAAACAAATTAATAATATATTATATTACTAGCAACAAAAAAAATAAAAAAAACTAATTGATGAATTTTAAGAATGTGTTTCATTAATTGAAAAAAAAAACAAAGCGAGCGCGAAGCGCGAGCCGAAATTTTAGCTATTATTTGTTATAATTGTTGCATTATAGACCCTATTTAGTATCCACGAGCGCAAAAGCGTGAGATGAAACTTTAAGGTAAACATTTGAATAATTGTGCATTATACCCTACTGAAATGGTATCTGCAAGCGCGAAGCGCGAGCCGAAATTTTTTAGTTCAAAATTAGAGTTATTTGTGCATTTATATGGTATATTAGTAGGGGAAGGCGGGGTAAGTTGAGCCAAATTTTGCGTTTTCGCATGCTGAGACTGAAATGAATGATTATTTCTAAAAAAAAAATGAGTATCGTGCATGTTAGTTTGGTTATTGGACAATATTTTGAACCTATTTCCCACTTTCAATCCCCTCAAAAAAAAATTTTCATGACCTTTTGAAACAGAGATGTCAAATGGCTCAACTATACCCATAGGCGCGGGTAAGTTGAGCCACCATCTGGGGTAAGTTGAATCCCATCGGTCCCAGTATTCATTCGCATACAATTTGTAGAAAATATGATGTCGAGATTGTAAACTGAATTCAGACTCATCATAGATATTACCTGTCTCACAACAACAAAAATCATTACATATCAAAATATTCCCCAATTACCATTAGTATAGTATTAAATCATTGTTTTATTATTATTGTAGATTTCTGTATATATTTTCTTTTTGCAAACCATGGCTCAACTTACCCCGTTCGGTCTGGCTCAAACTTTCCCAGACTGACTGATAACAATAGGCCTACATAATTTACAAATACTGCTCAATCAATTGAGGAAACAGCTATGATGAGATTAAAGATTCAATATATGAACTACAAATTTTAATCTAGTATTTCAATATAGGTATCATGCTGAAGGATAAAAATGGCACGTTACATTGTTCACACGATTTCACTTTTATAGCTGAAAAATCACTCTTTTCTCTCTAACAAATTGGCATGTGCTCTAGCTTCAAAACAAATAGGTGGGGTGAGAGGTAATACAAATGATAATCAATAGATAGCACTATTTCAAAATCTGGCTCCAGCATAATTGATTTATGGGGGGTGGCTCAACCCCGGTCTCCCCTATCCGCGAGCGCGAAGCGCGAGCTGACAATTTTGAGGTAAAAATTGGATTTATTTGTGCATTATGATATAGTATCAGCGAGCGCAAAGCGCGAGCCGAAAAGTTTGGGTTTTAAAAGATATATTGGATAAATAAAGAGGCATTTCTAGCATTAAAAATTTTGTAGATAATTGTGTATCATAGACCCTATTTAGTATCTGCGAGCGCGAAGAGCGAGTCGAAAATTGTTGAGCGAAAAATGGGAGTTATGTGTGCATTATGGTTTAGTATCCGCGAGCGCGAAGCGCGAGCCGAAAATTTGGGGTTTTAAAAGATATATAAAATAAATAAAGGGGCATTTCTAGCATTAAAAATTTTGTAGATAATTGTGTATCATAGACCCTATTTAGTATCTGCGAGCGCGAAGCGCGAGCCGAAAATTTTTGAGCTGAAAATCGGAGTTATGTGTGCGCTATGATTTAGTATCCGCGAGCGCGAAGCGCGAGCCGAAAATTTGGAGTTTTAAAAGATATATGGAATTAATGAAGGGACATTTCTAGGATTAAAAATTTTGTAGATAATTGTGTATCATAGACCCTATTTAATATCCGCGAGCGCGAAGCGCGAGCTGAAAAGTTTGAATTAATTGTGCATTATATACCCTACTGAATTGGTATCTGCGAGCCGAAAAATTTTGAGCCAAAAATTGTGCATTATGGTTTAGTATCCGCGAGCGTGAAGAGAGAGCCTAAAGTTTGGGGTTTTAAAAGATATATAGAATAAATAAAGGCGTACTTTCTACTGTAAAAAACTGTAGATAGTTGTGCATTATATACCCTTCTAAATTGGAATCTGCGAGCGCGAAGCGCGAGTCAAAAATTTTGAGGTTTTAAAAGTTATATGGAATAAATAAAGGGGTAATTTCTAGTACTAGAAAATGGTAGATAATTGTGTATTATAGACCCTATTTAATATCCGCGAGTGCGAAGCGCGAGCTGAATATTTTTCAAGGTAAAAATTGGAGTTATTATCTGTGCATTATGATTTGGTATCATCTAGCGCGAAGCACGAGCCGAAAATTTGGGGTTTCAAAAAATATTTTGAATAAATAAAGGGGCACTTTCTAGTATACCCATGAGGCCGACTATTTTCCCAGGAGGCCGAGGGCCCGGGAGGCCGAGGGTCCACGAGGCCTCTTTTCTTTGTGAAACTTTAGTTTCAAATATTTTTCATATTTTTACTTTTCGTCACTAATGTATTTCTTTTTCTTTAAAAAAGGCGTTTGAGCAATTATTACAAAATACAATATGAGAAAAATCGGCCTCGTGGGCCCTCCCCACATTAAAGGCCTTAGTTATGGTCGTTCAGAACCAAATAAAGCC
>CALNVZ010000174.1:48659701-48687635 GCA_940671915.1 Paracentrotus lividus | reverse complement strand
TAAAATATGAAGTAATATGTATTGAAGCACACACACACACACACACACACACACACACACACAAAAAAAAAAATATCTGATTAATCATGTTTTCTGGAGGTGAAACATAAATAATAGTTTAAGAATATAATTTTCTGGAAGTGGAAATAACATAATATTTGGTTCCTTTTGGCTGGTAGACGCAGGCGCGGATCCAGGGGGGCCGACGGGCCCGCCCCCCCAAAAAAAAAAAAAAAAAAAAGAGAGGAGAAAAGGAGAAAGAAAGGAAAAAGGGAAAGAAAAGAAGAAAGAAGAAAGAGAAGGGAATAAGGCCCGATTGCTGTTACAATTTTGGCCCAACTCTATTCAATAAGAAGCGCGAAATAGGCCTTTATTTGGTTCTGAACGACCATAAACTAAGGCCTTTAATGTGGGGAGGGCCACGAGGCCGATTTTTCTCATATTGTATTTGTAATAATTGCTCAAACGCCTTTTTAAAGAAAAGAAAATACATTAGTGACGAAAGTAAAAATATGAAAATATTGAAACTAAAGTTTCACAAAGAAAAGAGGCCTCGTGACCTCGGCCTCCCGGCCCTCGCCTCCTGGGAAAATAGTCGGCCTCATGGGTATACTAGAAAGTGCCCTTTATTTATTCAAAATATTTTTTGAACCCCAAATTTTCGGCTCGTGCTTCGCGCTAGATGATACCAAATCATAATGCACAGATAATAACTCCAATTTTTACCTTGAAAAATATCAGCTCGCGCTTCGCACTCGCGGATATTAAATAGGGTCTATAATACACAATTATCTAACCATTTTCTAGTACTAGAATTACCCCTTTATTTATTCCATATAACTTTTAAAACCCTCAAAATTTTTGACTCGCGCTTCGCGCTCTGCAGATTCCAATTTAGAAGGGTATATAATGGCACAACTATATACAGTTTTTTACAGTAGAAAGTACGCCTTTATTTATTCTATATATCTTTTAAAACCCCAAACTTTAGGCTCTCTCTTCACGCTCGCGGATACTAAATCCATAATGCACAATTTTTGGCTCAAAATTTCGGCTCGCAGATACCAATTCAGTAAGGGTATATAATGCACAATTAATTCAAACTTTTCATGCTCGCGCTTCGCGCTCGGGATATTAAATAGGGTCTATGATACACAATTATCTACAAATTTTTAATCTAGAAATGTCCTTCATTAATTCCAATATATCTTTTAAAACTCTCAAATTTTCGGCTCGCGCTTCGCGCTCCGCGGATACTAAATCATAGCGACACATAATCCGATTTTTCAGCTCAAAAATTTCGGCTCGCGCTTCGCGCTCGCAGATACTAAATAGGGTCTTGATACACAATTATCTACAAAATTTTTAATGCTAGAAATGCCCTTTATTTATTTTATATATCTTTAAAACCCCAAATTTTCGGCTCGCGCTTCGCGCTCGCGGATACTAAACCATAATGCACACATAACTCCATTTTTTCGCTCAACAATTTTCGACTCGCTCTCGCGCTCGCAGATACTAAATAGGGTCTATGATACACAATTATCTACAAAATTTTTAATGCTAGAAATGCCTCTTTATTTATCCAATATATCTTTAAAACCCAAACTTTTCGGCTCGCGCTTTGCGCTCGCTGATACTATACATAATGCACAATAAATCCAATTTTTACCTCAAAATTGTCAGCTCGCGCTTCGCGCTCGCGGATGGGGGAGACCGGGGTTGAGCCACCGCCCCATAAATCAATTATGCTGGAGCCAGATTTTGAAATATGCTATCTATTGATTATCATGTTGTATTACCTCTCACCCACCATTTGTTTTGAAGCTAGAAGCACATGCCAATTTGTTAGAGAGAAAAGAGTGATTTTTCAGCTATAAAAGTGAAATCTGTGAACAATGTAACGTGCCATTTTTATCTTCAGCATGATACCTATATTGAAATACTAGATTAAAATTGTAGTTCATATATTGAATCTTTAATCTCATCATAGCTGTTTCTCATTGATTGAGCAGATTTGTAAATTTGGTAGGCCTATTGTTATCAGTCAGTCTGGGAAAGTTTGAGCCAGACCGAACGGGGTAAGTTGAGCCATGGTTTGCAAAAGAAAATAATATACAGAAATCTACAATAATAATAAAACAATGATTTAATACTATACTAATGGTAATTTGGGGAATATATTTGATATGTAATGATTTTTGTTGTTGTGGACAGGTAATATCTATGATGATTCTGAATTCAGTTTACAATCTCGACATCATATTTTCTACAAATTGTATGCGAATGAATACTGGGACCGATGGGATTCAACTTACCCCAGATGGTGGCTCAACTTACCCGCCCATGGGTAAGTTGAGCCATTTGACATCTCGTTTCAAAAGGTCATGAAATTTTTTTGTTGAGGGGATTGAAAGTGGGAAATAGTTCAAAATATTGTCCAAATAACCAAACTAACATGCACGATACTCATTTTTTTTTTAGAAATAATCATTCATTTCAGTCTCAGCATGCGAAAACCAAAATTTGGCTCAACTTACCCCGCCTTCCCCTACTAATATACCATATAAATGCACAAATAACTCTAATTTTGAACTAAAAAATTCGGCTCGCGCTTCGCGCTTGCAGATACCATTCAGTAGGGTATAATGCACAATTAATTCAAATGTTTACCTTAAAGTTTCATCTCACGCTTTGCGCTCGTGGATACTAAATAGGGTCTATAATGCACAATTATAACAAATAATAGCTAAAATTTCGGCTCGCGCTTCGCGCTCGCTTTGTTTTTTTTTTCATTAATGAAACACATTCTTAAAATTCATCAATTAGTTTTTTTTATTTTTTGTTGTTGCTAGTAATATAATATATTATTTAATTTGTTTTCGTAGGAGTAAAAATAAAATTGTTTAAATTCCTCGTTTTAGGTCAGTATAGGTCTATATGTCGGGGAATGTTTTAAACTCGCGCTTCACGCCCGCAGAGTTTTTTCCAAAGTTGGGCCCCCCCCCCCCCCTTTGGAAAATCCTGGATCCGCGCCTGCTAAATAGGGTCTATAATGACAATTATGTCAATAATAGCTAAAATTTTGGCTCGCGCTTCGCGCTTCGCTTTCTTTTTTTTCATTAATGAAAACATTCTTAAAAATCATCAGTTAGTTTTTTTTGTTGTTTTTTTTTTGCCAGTAATTATTAATTTGTTTTCGTAGGAGTAAAAATAAAAATTGTTTAATTCCTCGTTTTAGGTCAGTATATGGCCTATATGTGTCGGGGAATGTTTTAAACTCGCGCTTCGCGCTCGCAAGATTTTTTTTCCAAAAGTTGGCCCCCCCCCCCCCCTCTGGAAAATCATGGATCCGCGCCTGTAGACGCACGCGCGGACGTACGTGATGCCGACGTCCGAGCAGCGCGCGCGTCTACGCGAGCCCGGCGGCCGGACGAGCGCGACGTCGCGATCGATATCAGGCGCGCGCAGCGTCGCGTCACGATCACGAGTTCGAAACTCGTCGAAAGTAATTTCCTTGCAGAAATATGAGGTTCCGTGCAAAAAGATGTGTGCTGTCTCTGACTTTGTGTGTTGCAGTCTTTCATGCTGAGAACTCTCTTCATCCCAGAGATGTCAAAGATAAGAACGAAGAAACGCTGGAAGTGAAGGACATAGGCAGAAAAGAGGGTTTTAAGTTTTTTTTGGGCAATTGCTCTTACAAAATACGTGTGTCCCACATGCTTAATATTGTGTAAGGTGGTTGGTTGGTGTTCGTTATTGGCATAATTTTCCATCCGTAGGATGATTTTTAGCCAGGCAGTTCAGTTTCATTGTGACGTTCGTACTATTCAATTATTGCACTGTATGTGGGTAACTGCTTGGAATTTGTCCCATGTGGCGTTGTGCGTAATGTGCATGTTAATTTATGTTATTTTAATTGTAAGTTATATCAGTATCACGTTAGAATCAAGAAGTTTAGCCCGGGACATGTGGCGGCGTCCTGAAGGTAAACATATACATTATGATCCAGACCACTGCAGACGCAAACGTTTTCACACTAGATTATTTCACAGAAGTATTTGACAAAATCAGGGCCCGTATTCCATAAACTACACTTAAGCAATTTTGCTTAAGTCTAAGTATCTTTTCTAAGATTTTGTCCAGGAAAAAAATTTCTTAGCTTTTATTCCAAACACGTATTCCTGTTAATATTGTCATGTTTAATTTGTGGCCTCAAATGAGCTTGCCTTAAAATCAACATCCAATTTAAGGTAGTTAGGCTTAAAGTTAGGATAAAATTTGCTTTTCTAATGTGCGTATTTGTAGGAGCAACTCAATTTAAGATGTTTTACTTAGCCAAAATCAAAGAATTTATGCTCAACTGTCAAAAATAGGCTAAGCAAAAATACTCTTAATTAAAACCAAAATTTATTTTAGCAAAAAAATTCTTAAATTTCATGCTTGAGTCCAATATTTATGGAATACGGGCCCTGGGCTTACATTTTGAAATATGTCATTATATACAAAGTTAATTCTTGAAAATATAGTTTTATAGCATTTCACAAAATTATTCTACAAATTTCATTCCACAGAATTCAACAAGATATATATTCCACAAAATACTTGACTTATTACTTGACAAAGTTTAATCCACGACACGATACATATTTCACAGAATTGTATTCAGCAAAGGCTAAAAGACTAAAATTATTTCACGAAATTAATTGATAAAAAACATACAAGTTCACAAAATATATTACACAATCAGTGTCGTCAGTATAAGACCAACAGCGCCACCTTGCGCTGAATGACGCTTCTCTAAAGCCTCAATCTGCCATAATTCGGTGTAGTCTTATAACATCTATATAGGCCCAATTGAATGATATCAAAATTATACTTATTTGCTACTTAATATAAATAACATGATTCATATACCCCAATAATTACCAAATAGCTACTCCCAAATTTCTCTTACCTTTAGATACGATACTAGGCTGCAAACTGTCAATAAGATCACACACAAAGTGAGGATCAGTTCAGTCAGACAATTTGAAGTGATCATTAAAAACAGACGGATCCTGCATGATCGATCACAATCATCACAAAGACTCAGCCCCTCCTCCCCCCCCCCACCTCAGCACCCCCCCCCCCCTTCAGGCAATTAAGAAAAAAAAGGGGGAAAAAAGGCGCACAAGAGAGAAGAAAAAAAAAAAAGAGGGTGCGAAAGAGGAGCCAATAAAAAAAATATGAATACATATATATAAGGTCTATAATGGTCGTCGACGGCGGAAGGGGTGCAGTGGTTTGGGAGGGGGGGGGTAACTAATCGGTGCCGCTTGTTTCGAAATGTGATAGCCTATTAACTTCTAGTATTTTGCTCTCCCGCTCTTTCTTTGGACATCACTTCCCAGCATCCGACCCGTATCTCCCAAATTACGTAATTTTTCTCGCGCTTCGCTCTCGAAATTTTTTTCCCCTTTTTTCTAAGGATGATAACACCTTCTTTTTAGATAGAATTACAAATAAATTTGATAATTCTTAAAGAAATTATATTATTATGTTTGTTTACAAAAATTATCATATTCAGAAAGGGATAACAAACATTTATCATTCATAGACTATTAATCAATGTGATTTTCACTCGCGCTTTGCGCTCGCATTTTGTCAAAGGGCGGGAATTATCAGCTCCTATTAAAGGAATTTAAGGACGTTGCACAGTTATGTTTCTGCGCATCTTGACCGCGCATCCTGGGTGCGCATTTTTTACTACGTCACAATGGAAAAATATACAGCGCTCATGGGCGATCTAGCGTTCAAAGAGTTCGAAGAAATGAACTTTATAAATATTTTATTCTTTCTTTTGTTCATTATTTACCTACTTGTAGAGATATGTAAAGCATTTATGTTGGTGCATGTTCATGTTATTCTAGAGATTGCGTTGAATATGAAATGAATTGTAAATGTTCGGGAGCACGATTTTGAATAAGTCGAAAATAAGATAGAGTTTTCACATTTTTGAGTATTTTTTGCACGTTTCGGTGGTTTTCAAGTCGACTCGCCACTATTACCATTACAGCGCCAATATTTTGAAAACGAGCACATGGACCCCCATTTTTTAATGTTCCTACTCTTTTAGTTTCTGTTCCTCTACAACCTAGCAAATTTTGATGAAATTGACATGGATTTTGAATGTTCGAGAGCATGATTTTGAATCAAGTGTAATATAGGTTGGATTCTCAGACTTGTTTGACGTTTTCGGCGCGTTTTTGTGGTTTTAAAGCCAATTCGCAACTATTTGGGCTCCGACAGCTTAAAAACGAGCACATAGACCCCCTTTTTTTTTTAATGTTTCTGCCCGGCCATTGAGTATGTATTCCTCTACAACTTTGCAAATTTTTAATGAAAATGACATGGATTTTGAATGTTTGGGAGCATAATTTTGAATCAAGTGTAATTTAGAGTGGATTTTCACGCTTTTTTTTTTACGTTTTCGGCGCGTTTTTGTGTCTTTTCAAGCCGATTTGCGAGTTTTGGGCTCCGATAGTTCAATAACGAGCACATGGACCCCCTTTTTTTTAAAGTTTCTACATATTTATGATGAATCCTTCTACAACTTTGCAAAATTTTATGTGACTGTCATGGTTTTTAAAAAAAGTGCACCTTAAACTATACTTTTTTATTTTCTTGTGGATTCCAAGCCTCTAAGATATGGTTTTTGCCATTTTACGCACCATTTTTGGCACATGAGGGCGCTGCTGGCTCGAAAATAAGTACAAATGTGCAAGTTTAAACAATGTCCCCATCTTTGGTATAAACTTCGTAACAAATCGGGAAGGTTTGAAAAAGTTTGATACGGTTTTGACAAAGTAATGACGATTTTAATTCGTTTGTTGCAATCGCGAGGTCTAATAGAGGCCAATTTCTTGAATTATGCGTATTTTACATGCCATCCAAATATGGCAACTTCAAAGTCCCGTAGCAAAAAATCAAGCACATGAACCTATATTATTTTTTGCATTTTTGGCATACATAGATACCAAAATAACTCTGTGCAAAATTTGGTGAAAATGACATGGGCTTCGTTTCAACTGTGCAACGTCCTTAAAAAGAAGTAAGAGGCAAAATATGTGTGAAATACAATGCCTTCATGTTGTTATATGGCAAAATATATAGCTTCGCGCTCGCAACCAAAAAATAAGACAAGGAATAAACAAAATATTCTGTCTTCAAATAGCTACAATTTGAAGAAAGCTTTTGTTCCCGCTTAGTGTTGGCATGCTTATAAAACTGAAGGATTATTATTTCCCGAAAGGGATTACAGGCATTTATATAGAACACTTTTTAATAGGATTTAATTTCGCTCGCGCTTCGCGCTCGCATTTTGCTAAAGGGCGGTGATTATCAGCTCCTAGGGGAATTAAAACAGAAAGTCGTTATAAGGCAAAATTTACGACTCGCGCTTCGCGCTCGCAAACCTTGATGACAATGATCAAACAAAATATTATGACTTCAGGTCGCTAATTATGTAGAAAAATTTCGCGCTCGTATGTTTATATCATAAAAAGACTTATCATCACGTTCAGAAATAAAGAATATACAGACATTTATTTAGACCATTAATTAACAGATCTGCTAAATTAGAAGGAAGGCGCACAATAATTATGTGTGAATTACAATGCCTTCATGTCGCTATCAGGCAAATTTTCGGCTCTCGCGATTCGCGCTCGCAAACAAAAAAAGAAAACTTTTCTTCCAAATCGCTATGCAGAAAGCTTTCTTCTCGGGCTTCGCTCTCACATCACGTGCAGAAAGGATATAGGCCTACAGACATATGTTTAGACCATCAATTTACATATATGTTAATTAAGAAGTATAAGGCCCACAATATGTGTGAAATACAATGCCTTCATGTCGTTACAAGGAAAAATTTAATTGAAAAAAAAAATGAATAAAATTTCATAATTTAAAAATGGACTATTTTTGGTTGTTTTATGTGTTCATTCATCCGTGAATTGTTAGCAAAAGTCGAAATACACTTCCAAAACAGGAATTCCATCATAATATTATTTGATCGAATATGCCACGTAAAATTAACAAAAAAGGCCATTTTTAAATTATGATCGTAAAATACGCAATAACTGCAGTTTTTGCAATTTTAACCCAATGCTCACTCAACCGTGAAATTTGACCATGAACTCATTTTGTATGTTAGAGCACACATGTGGCATCTTTTTTTTGGTGTGATGTTGAACATTTTGAATATTGCTCAGAAATCATTATTCAAAGTTGTGATAATGGCTCGTGAACTTCAAAACATGATATTTTTGCAATCAACCATCACTCAAAAATTATTGATATCTAAAATAAGGGGAACTTACTTTTTGTGTTGTGTTTATACAGTGTGTTCCTAAAAAGGGTTACTGAAGTTCAAAGGTCAGTCATTTCAAAAGTATATGGTTTATTCTTGTGATTTGCTTACTACAATACTAAGGAACTCATCAGCTTTAATTTGAGACATTGCTTACGTCCATATAGTAAATGGTCACAGAGTTAGCGTCCTTTGAAGGTGAAAGGTACAAAACCCACTTTTTCCAAGTTTTCCGTTTGTAAGGTACGAAACCAACTTTTTGTAAGTTTTTGGTTTTATCGTTATGGGTTTTTTTTTTCACACAAAGTTTTAATAAAATGCAATCTCATTTAACGACTTATCTCATTGGCAATGAGATGGATTCACAATTATGAGTCTTTTGAGTCGTGAAGACGTCGTGTAGTGACGTCTCCTGAGACTTCAGGGCGTCGTGGGAAAGTCAAACAAAAGTTTAAAAAAAAAAAAAAAAAAGGGAGAAGAATCGTCAAACCTGTTCGATTTGTTTTAATCGCTAGCAAGTTCCGACAACGACTCTGCGACGTCGTGGATACTTAAGGGCCTGTCCCACAGAAGGCGATCGTTGTGGCGACAACCTACGAACTACTTTTTAATACCCATCGCCACCATGCGCAGGTCCAATCGCCTACAAGATCGTGAATTATCGCGTCTATCGCCAACAAATACGTAGCAAAATTCTGTTCGCCGCTGGTTTCTCAACAAGCTAAACAATAGCCGGCGTCAGTTGGGTTGACGTCAATGACCGTAGCCTGTCTTCTCTTGTCGCGACAAGGTGCTATCGTAGATTGTCGCCAGATAGAACATGTTTATCAGAGCGGAACGGCGGCCAGTTGTAGGTTGCCGCGCTCCAGCGTATGTTGCACGCATCACTGAACCGAACAGCTAGTGAAATTTAAGCCGCTACGGCCTTTGTCGCCATCTACATTCACCAAAATCAGGATCGGCCTCCCATTCAGATACTGTACAGTCGCCGCTGATTTTTGAAATTTTCAAAAATCACTCACGACCCAATTAAAATGCGCGACTGAGAGGACTATCACTAACCTAAAGGCGACGGGCCGCCATCAGGTAGAAAACACTCGATCGCCTGTGTCAGTCGCAAGGATCGCCACAGTGCGCAATTTCATATTTTTGTTGATTTTAAGCTGCGACAAGAAAAGTCGAGCCGCGAGATGCGCGAAGGTCGAGGCTATTGTATTATCGGATACCAGCTATTGTTAGCCTATCGTTTGCGTGGAAGCAAGTCGTTGTCGTAGCCTATCGTAGATACGTATATGATCTTCGGTCACCTACGATTCTGACACGATTCTGGCAGGTTCTAACATGCATAGGTTGTCGCCACAACGATCGCCTCCTGTGGGACAGACCCTTTAGGGGACGTCGCGGCAACCCCGCAGAGATATTACAGAGACTTTCTCGCGTCTGAAAGAAGTCTACTAAAAGATTGAACATGTTTGACATTTGTTTGGTTTTCTCGCGACTTCCTGGAGACTCAGGAGACGTTGCGGCGACCTCTCCGAGACACCAGAGACTCATAATCGAGAACGTATCTCATTACAAGCGAGAAATCCACTTTAGCAAAGAAGATTGCATTTAACTGAAACTTACTTAAAAAGACCCAATGACACTAACAGCTTTAAAAAGATTTGTTTCATACCCTACAAACCAAAAACTTGGGGAAAGTGGGTTTTGTACCCATTTAGTCTAGCCGCCAAGTCGATGTACCTTGTTTTGGCGTCTATAGTTTTTTTTTCAACGGATTATGATTGCCTAAACCTTCAATATGAAGAAACCGATTGCTGACACTCTGTTAGCATTGAGCATTTTGAGATATGTGACGTCATACAAAATGGCCGCCAAAATACAGTATTTTCCTCTGAAAATGTGTACAACTACACTTTTAGTCAGCTTATTAATGTCTGAATGTCTCTGGGAACTTTACTAAATATTGTTTTATTATATCGCAGGACATAAATGTCAAAATAATTTGTATATTTGTTTATAGCGCCCTCTATATTTAAATTTGAAAAAAATGTGTGCTACTCAAATGATGAGCTCATTTTCTTCCAATTTAGGGCAGATTGTGTTGCCTAAACCAGCCAAATTAAATCTCTCTGTAAGCTCTGCCTATAAACCTCCCACTCAGACTTTTAACCTTCTCCATGAAGTATCTGGAGAACACATCACTGTGGCTATTGAAGACTTCAACAGCCATCGTGTTACATGGGAATATAGAGAAACCAATGGAGACGGCAAACTCGTCGAAAACTGGGCAGATGCAAGTCACATGGTACACATTCTTGATGCAAAGCTCCCCTCTTCCTTCCTCAGAGAACGATGGAGACGCGGATACAACCCTGACCGGGTGTCAACATTGCCAACCAATGTGAGAAACCAATTCCGCACACCCAGCATCAACCAATCGGGCCTATATTAGAGTGAACGCTGCTATCACACCTCACACAGTTCTCTTCCGCTGCCGTTTCCACTTAAAGAAGGCAAAGTAGGAACAGTTTGCATTAGATCTGGATGATGACATTTAAGACCTTCCGTCCATTCTATGTAACTATGACACCCTTGTAGAGATGATCAAGAAGTCCTCAAGACAAAGCATCCCACGAAGCTACAGCACAAGCTATACACCAGGCTTGTCTGATGAATCCAAAGTGCTTTACTATGAGTATGTAAAACGCTTGCAGAGTGACCCTTTCAGTGTTGACGCAGAGGAATGTGGTGAGAACCTTACTACAGTTATTATGGAAAGTCAACAGAAAAAATGGCAAGAATTGATCTATAGTCAACGGATATGACCCACAGCAGTAGGGAAAGCCTGGAAAACAAAATTCTGGGAAATAACTACACAAAAACTCAACCAAGACCACAAGTCACTGCTGACCAAGTTGCCCACCAGCTCCTTGCGACCAGTCAGGGAAACCCCCATCACTGTTCCAGGAGAGCGAAGCTTCCCCAAGATGCTGAAGAATGCTTCCAAGAGCCCTCAGACCTGACAAGACCTTTCAGTATGAAAAACCTGTGTGATGGTATCAAGACCATGAAGAACAATGCTGCAGGCCTTGATGACATCCTCTTCGAACAGATCAATCACCTTGCACCTGTTGCGCTTCAGTGGCTGCTTGACATGCTGAATTGCCTGAGTACCAATATATCCCCGAAGCTATGGAGGAAATCAAGAGTCGTTGTCCTGCTTAAGCCGGGCAAAGATCCAGCCATACCTAAGAGCTATGCCTATCTCTCTACTATGTCATACATGTACATGCAACTCTTTGAAAGACTCATACTTGCTATAATCTCATTGTCCCCATTGATGATGACCTCCTCATTCCTGAACACTAAAAGACAGGTTTCCGGCCAGGAAAATCCTGTACTAGCCAACTCCTGAACCTCACAGAGCACATCGAGTATGGGTTTGAGGAAGAGCTTATTACCGGAATAGCTTTTGTTGACCTCCCAGCAGCCTATGACACTGTAAACCATAGGATTCTCACCCGTAAATTCTTTGAGATGGCAGACGATGTGACGCTGACCAAGCTACTCCTGAACCTGCTATCAAATAGACGGTTCTACCTGGTTTCACCATGTCGTCCTTAAAGTTAAGAACGACTTTAAGAGCGACGGGATAATATGTTCTTGGGTGCTGTACTAATCACCTGCTAAACCATTTAGCACAAGAACTGATCACCAGTCGTTTATTAAGTTGTTTGTAACTTACCAACGAATTGGTGGAAAAAACAGCCTTGATGGCCAGCGCAGCAGATGGCGCAAGATGAAAATGTTCTCCCAGAAGGGATTGTCATTGACTCTCTGCTTTTCAATGTGTATACCAATGACCAACCAATACACCAAAAACAGTTTCTTGTATGTTGACGATCTCTGCATTGCCTCACAGGAACATTCCTTTGATCCTACCAACAAAAAACTGAAGTCAAGAAATAGTATCCTCCATTCTACAGTATCCCTTAATAGCTCTGCCCACAAACTTAGGGTGACCCTGTGGACCAACCATCGCTAGCAAATGCCACACAGGCTTTTCATAAGTGCAAAGGAATCCCTTCGCCAGGTCATAATGGCCAACGTGATCATGCCTGAACCATCTCGGCACAGGTTCAGGACGCTGTAAGGTCTTTTTGGAAAAGTGGGTATACAACGAGGACGGACATACTGTGAGTGTGGGGAAGAGCAGACCATGGAACACCTGCTGTTATGCCCCCACCTAAATTTACCATGTACCCTTGAAGACCTGGAAGGGTTTAACCCCAAAAGCAAAGTCATATGTCCGACACTGATCTGGTGTAATATCATGTAATATAATTAAGTGACCCAAGAATCCAGAGGGTGCAGTGCATTATCAAAAGTTAAAGTTTTCTAAATAGAAAAAGTCATTTAAAATAAGCTAAGTTAAAATTAGCCATAATTTTTTATGTTGATCAAAACCATAATAAATGTTCCCAACTGAGCTCTTCCCCTGAAAATGTAAAAAAAAAAAAAAAAAAAAAAAAAAAAAAAAAAAAAAAAAAAAAAAAAATCATCTGAAAAGTCACTAAAATAAATATATTCGATCTTTGGTGTTGAGCTGATTAGATTATGCAAATTCTTTGTTGGTGAATATCAATGTCTCTGATATTAAAAGGCTTCAGCGCATCCAAAACCGTGCCGCCCGCATTATTACTTAAAGCAAGGAAGTTTGATCATGCCACACCTATACTAAGAGATTTGCACTGGCTTCCTGTAATTTTGTTTAAAGTAGCATTGATTGTATTTAAGTCTATTCATAATTTGTCTCCTCAATACATTTCAAACATGTTTTCATTTCTCACACAGTCAAATTACTCTTTACGATCTCGAACAGACCCCCTTCTTTTGAAAATTCCAAAGATCAATTCCCAAAATGTGAACAAACTATTAGTTTTGCAGGTCCCAAAATTTGGAATGGTCTTCCTCTTGAAATTCGTTTTTGTTCAACAGTTCAAACATTTAAGAACAAATAGAACTGTTCTCCCTCTGATTTGTTTATACTAACTTGGAGAGCAAGTCACCTTTCTTACTGTTGTGTTTGGGTTTTGGTTTTTTATGTGAAGCGAAGTTTTTTGGAAGGGCGCTATATAAGAATTTGTTATTATCATTATGATTATTATTACTATTAATTACCTTTAGAGGCTTGTTCTTTATTTCATTAACAGGATAGTGCATCAATTCTCCAGAATTATCATCCCTCATTTAAGATGTCGAAAAGAATCAATTAATGTTTTAATTAGTTTCACATTAAATATTATTCATATAACACCATCTAAATAAAACCTATTATTGGAACAAAAATTTGAACCATTAAACCAATCCTCGCTGCTGTAATGAAAAATATTTCATGCAGGCTTATCCCTTCTTGACTGGTATTTATATTTTTTAGAGAAAAAAAAAATTGGGGGGGGGGGGTTGAAACCTATCATTTCGGGAGCACATATATTTCATGAAAACTAGGGTACATGCAGGTAATATGGGCCCCCTAAGCTCATTTGCCTAATTTGCATAAAATTACAAAATGACACACAGTCTAATCTTTGTTTATATGAATCAATAACTACTGCTCTAACTTTTATTGTGAAGAAAAACAATTATCACCTACCCCCCTGTCTGCAATATTCAAATGTTGACGTCATTACCAAAGTGCCCATATTACCTGCATGTGCAGGTAATATGGGCACATGTATTTAATGTATGTTTTAAAAACTGCAATGACTCTACCATGTCTGGAATTTGCTTAAAATGTTGAAAATCATTAACTTTAAGATATCATTTGAAATTATAAGACCCTTCAGTAAATACTTTGACTATATATTTCATTGTTTTGTATTTTGTATATTATTTTTTTTTTAAATATTATTTAAATATTATTTTCATTATACAAGTCAATATAGGCCTACAATAAGTTATTTATATTAATTATATATTGTGAATATACCCCCAAAAAATCGTAGCAAAGAGATTGATGCCTCATCCCAATACTAAGTACCAGAATCATTTCCACCATTTTGGATGGCCCATATTACCTGCACTAATGTTGCTGTGTCAGGCAAGCATTCAATGCCACATTGCACCCCTTCACTACAACAAATTGACCTGTACACGCTAGTATGATCAAAATGAAACTATCAGCTTACTAAATATACAAAACAATTGAGGTTACCCCCTCAAACACTCTTTCACCATCACATTCTGTGAAATATCAAATTTTACATCAGGGTAAAAAAAATGACGTATGTTTTACGTACCTTGTTGGTTTTCAGCAATTTTCTCAGAGAAATTTCGGCATCAGATGCTCTCACGACGATATATTTTGGTATACAGTTCATATGAACAACATTATGGTGCTCACACCGGTCACCGGTCACCGGTCGACGGTCACGACATGATTTGCTTCAGGTGGCCCATATTACCTGCTGGCCCATATTACTTGCATGTACCCTAATACTTCAAAATTGAGGGCGCTGTGGACAATATGAAAGTTAGCATGTAATGTACGGCAATGTGACTTAACAAAACAATATTTAGAAATGGTCTAAGAGATATGCAGACATTTAGCTCCGTAAAGTTGTTGAAATGTCCACATTAAACATCTATTTTCTCAATTTTAGAGGGAAATTGGGTAATTTGGCGGCCATTTTGTATGACGTCACATATCTCAAAATGCTCAATGCTGACAAAGTGTCAGCAATCGGATTTTTGAAATAGAATGTTTAGGCAATCATAATCCGTTGAAAAAAAACTATAGACGCCAAAACAAGGTTAGGCCCCAAAATTGCAATCTGCTGCTGGACTAATTACCTTCAAAGGACCCCAACTCTGTTATCCATGATAATCTGGACGCAAGCAATGTCTCAAGCTGATGAGTTACTTAATATTTTAGTAAACAAATCACAAAAATAAACCATGAATTTTTTTAATGACTGACCTTTGAACTTCGGTTAACTTTTTTTAGGAGCACACTGTCAATAATATTGTTGTGATATTATATTTTGTGTAAATATGTATTGTCACAGCGACCTCGACTCAAGCCTCGTACTTATAGAGATTCTCGCCTCCTTTTACATGATTTATATTATAAGATTATTTGTTTTATGTATTTTGAAAAGGAAATAAATGTTATTTGAAATGAAATGAAAAAAAGAAGTCCCAAGACAATGACTACATTAATTCTAGCTGGCTTAACGTGGCTGAACAAAATTTAATCTGAAAGAACATGATGTTACATTTTCATTTGTCTTACCAAATAAGAAGCTGACTGAAACTATATTTCATACACATACTATATTCTAACCCCATGCCAAATCTAAGAATAATTGGCAATGCTTTCCAGAAGAGGGTTACTACCTTTAAAGGTCCATTCCCTTAATTATTTGCATGGCCGCATAAATCGAAGCATGATAAAAACAGGCCCCATGTGATCTTAACAAGGACCAGTCCTCAACTGTCGTCTGTTGTTAAAATGCTTCAATTTAACTGTTTAAGATTATTTTAGAATTACTTATGAAAAAAAAATATATAGAATCGTCTTCCAGTCTCTACCAGGAAACTTGCATTGACTTACTACATAGTTGTTCAGAAAAAATTTCCCATCATTTTAAAGTTAATTGTCTTGTTTGAAGTATGAACATTTAAATAAGGGTTTCATGATACATCTTGATATAGTTGTACTACAATTTTTAATACTACCGAGTGAGTAAAAAAAAACTTTACACCTAGAAAAATGTCAATAAAAAGAAAATCAATTTATAAACCCCAAATTATTTTATATATTCTGAAAGAGTAACTCCTCCCGCATCTTCTGGTACCATTTTTGTGTGGTATGTCTTAACGCTTGGATGAACACGACGCATTGTTTGCGAACATGTCAATTTCGAATTGTGCCGGAATGGGAGTAAAATCAAAACAACAAAAAGCTAGTTAAAAGCAACTTCATCCTGATTAAAATAGCATAACTTTTTAATGAAAAAGTCTTCCGCTTAATAACTTGGCAGGGGTGCTGTTACACATATTGACTACATTTTGTATGAAAATTAGATTGACTCGTGAAGTAATGCACGAATGAATACACATTAAAGAGTAAATTGCCACTGACAGACCAAAAAGGCCTCTTAATACTTCTGAAAAGAGATTATCTTGTCTTTGACGTGTGCTCACTCATGCCTGACTCTACATATCTATCTCATTTTAATACAAAATATAGTCAATATATAAAACAATACCCCTGCCAAGTTATTAAGCGGAAGACATTTTCGTTGAAAAGCTATGCTATTTTAATCAGGATGAAGTTGCTTTTTTCTAGCTTTTTGTTGTTTTGATTTTACTCCAATTCTGGCACAATTCGAAATTGACATGTTCACAAACAATGCGTCGTGTTCATCCAAGCGTAAAGACATACCACACAAAAATGGTACCAAAAGATGTGGGAGAAATTACTCTTTCAGAATATGTAACATAAGTTGGGGTTTATAATTTGGTTTTCTTTTTATTGACATTTTTCTAGGTGTAAAGTTTTATTTTACTCACTCGGTAGAATTTTATTGGGATCGTTGCATGCATATGTACCTAAACAACAGACAACCATTTGATCACTGCAAAATCTCATTTGCACCAAGTAGCTGTGGGAAGAATAAAACAGAATTATGAGCACCCAGGAAGACACACAACACACACACACACACGCACCCTCTCTCCCTCTCACACACATACACCCAAACCGTCAAACACATATTTCGTACACATAGACACACACACACACACACACACACACACATACACACCCTCAAACGCACTCACACCCTTCCTCTCTCATATTGAAACATATGCACACACACACACACACACACACAATCTCACACACTTATTTATTATGGAATGTTGACATTTCTGATTCTTACAACGATCATCACTAAGTGGTGGGATGGGTTTGTGTGTGTGTGTGTGTGTGTGTGTGTGTGTGTGTACAGATATTTTTTTTTTGTTGTTACAAATAATAGACTCTTTGCAATGATTCCGATAAAAGAGGTACCATACGGCGGTCACAACTCGCCGTACGTTTGACGTGCAACTCCCTACAATGGATTTCGTAGAAAATTCGTGCAGCGTATGTACTATGCAGACACGTTGCCTGTACGACGTGCAGGAAGTTTTTTCAATACCCTTACTACAGAAACGCAAGAATCGCAGAAATTGACCCACGAGTTGTGCGTGCATTGTGCATGCAACGCAGGCTACGTTGATTGCACATACCCCGTAGCCTACGACGAGTTGTGACCGCCGCATTAAATGCAGGAAGAATCAGGCGCGGTCCAAGAATCGAAATTTGTAAAGAAACTGCAGGCCCAATCGTTTGGGGGACAATAGCGGCTGCATTATATTTGGGCATGGGCCGAGACTTTTATTTAGGTGCAACGTCAGGCCAGGCTGCGTCCGGTGCTGGGGATAACTCTAACAAAATACATCATGAAAACTATAATTAAAATGTCCACATTTGAAAACAAGACAACTTTTAAATGTATAGACTGATGAAGAAAAAAGGCAGGCAAAATACATACGATGAGACCATGCTAATGTATTCAAGGTATTCCTGGTAACAATGTATTTAATTCACCTTTTTTTATGAAAGCAACGACTAATGTTGAGCTGGAGAGCTTTTCTAAAAGGCCAGTATAATTATGTCAAGAACAGTCCTTAGGAGAGCCAAATACGTCGATTTCTTTCTGCGCAGTTTTCGGGGCAATTATTAACTTAAGGGTCGTTGGTTTGGGCATGCAAGATTTTGTGACTTGCCCAGCTGGCAAAACCAGATCTTTATTTTTTTTTTATTACGTTCTTACTTTGGCTTCAGGGCTGATTCCAGGAGCTTCGACAATATATGTGATGCGTCACGTCGAAAGGAGAGACTACTCGCGATTTTTGAAATCCATTTTATTTGATATTATTGATCCCTGATTCCATTGCTTGAATTTGATATATAACCCGACTGTAAAGAGTAAATAGAAGTGGAGATATTAGCCTCTGAACGCGAGGAGAATTGTGCTCTTGGAAATCAAAATCAAGAGAAAAACGTCTGCGAATTTGACTTCCGTTTGACTCCGACCAGAAAAATAAGACCATTTGTCACCGCTCTACTCACCGAAATGCCTAGCAACCACTGTTACAAAGGTGAACGATGACCAATGAGGAGGCTGCATTCAGGTATACAGAAGACAATACTCGTCCCGTCACGCATGATCGAGGCAAACGCAGCAAGCGATTTGTTAAATAACATTCATCTTTCTAAAAAAAAGAACTAATTTGGTTAGTTGTTTTAATCTTCGTCAAATAATAAAACGTCATGCTCTTTCTAATTGTTTAAGAAAAAGTCCGCTCTTTTAAGAAAGTGTTTACCAATCCTGGCGCTAATTAGTTGAAACAAAACTATTTTAAAACCTTTTGGGGGGTTTATTCCGATGTTTGCGTGGTTCTTGAATGTCAATCGCGTATACTCCTTACTCATTTATAAAGCGAGTCATTTTGATCTGAACTCTGTTGGAAATTTCGAACATAATAATGGTCTATAGACTAAATTATTTCTTGTACAAGGGCTATGCATTTTGTTTATATTCTTTGAATAAGTATATGATAGAGATAAGCCTCCAAAAATGTTTTAATAAATATTTGCGCCTCATGAATGTAGAAATTTCTCTGATCACGTTTACGAGTGGCAGGTTAGGCTTAACGACAATGAAAATAAAACTAAATGATTTGCTCGATCTCGTCTTTTATTGATCAAACTTGTTACCAGTAATAAGAAGATATTAATAATTTTTAGAAATGAATATTTAAGAGTAAATCGTATTTTGTTCGTCTGTTTAGTAAAACGCTACTTTCTAAACACGTTACTTTGTAAAATAAACTGCAGAAGACTTTAACCTAAATACTTGTATCAGAAGTATATCACGTCACCATCTTTTGTATGCTCTATGTTTCCTGAATGGAACCAAATTTGTTAATAGGAGGTTTTAATTTCCATCAGGACAACAGATATCGCGGCCCTTAAAATAAAATGCTGAAATTAACATTCATTGATCCAAATAGCTAAGTCAAGCAATAGTAAGCTTTTCCCCACATAACCCCCCCCCCCTCTCCCCCCCGATTGTTAGATTGACATTCGTTGCGTGCCCGCATCCGGAGATAACAAGCTTTATTCACAGCAGGTGTTGGCATCGCACGCAAAATTTCTGAGTGCAGTAAAGAGAGTTTAGTTCGCTATTCGCTCACAAAAACGAAACAAAAATCCAGTTGAAATCACACATCACATCGTCGGCTTGGAGCCAGAAGGCACTATGCAGATCAAGGATGTTCCGTTTGGAGCCAGAAGGCGCATACCATTGACTTTGTACAGTAATAGCGCCCTTCTGGTCTCAACGGAACATCTATAAGACGTAATAACGCCCTTAGGCTCCCAACAGACGACATGACAAAGCCATGCGTTGCTAAGGGCGGAGCTAAACGGAGAGGGGAAATGAGCGTGGACGTTCGCTTGTATGTCCGGAAAAAAAAAATTATGACCGAAAAAACACTCGCCGAAAAACTGCTTTTTACCACTTTCCCGTTACCATTTTCACTCATTTTTTAACAGAGCAAAGATGAAGCATGTAGAACCAGAAAATCAAAAAAAAAATTTCCTCAAAATTTTGACTTTTTATTAGTTTGTCGATTACTCGGATCTTTGATCTGCGACTTCTCTCTCATTTCGACAAGACGTTCACATATGCTCTATGTACATAGAAAATAACATTCATTTTTTGGTATTTGTTAATATTGGGATTCAAATATGTGATGCGTCACGTCGAAAGGAGAGACTACTCGCAATTTTTGAAATCCATTTATTTGATATTATTGATCCCTGATTCATTGCCTTGAATTGATAATAACCCGACTGTAAAGAGTAAATAGAAGTGGAGATATTAGCCTCTGAACGCGCAGGAAATTGTCACTTGGAAATCAAAATCAAGAGAAAAACGTCTGCGAGTTTGACTTCCTTTGTACCCTGCGCCAGAAAAAATAAGAACACTCTGTCACCGCTGTACTCACAGAATGCCAAGCAACCACTTGTTACAAAGGTGAAACGATTGACCAATGAGGAGGCTGCATTCAGGTATACAGAGAACAATACTCGTTCCGTCACGCATGATATCGAGGCAAGCGCACAAGCGGAATAACGCGATGTTCAATCTTCTCCAAAAAAAAAGAAGCTGAATTTGTTAGTTGTTTTATTATCTCGTCAAATAAATGAAAACGTCATGCTCTTTCTAATTGTTTAAGAAAAAGTCCGCTCTTTTAAGAAAAGTGTTACCAATCCTGGCCTAATAGTTAGAACAAAACTATTTAAAAACCTTTTTTGGGGTTTTATCCGATGTTTGCGTGCGTTCTTTGAATGTCAATCGCGTACTCTTACTCATAATAAAGCGAGTCATTTTTGATCTGAACTCTGTTGGAAATTTTAAACATAATAATGGTCTATAGACTAAATTATTCTGTCAAGGGGCTTATGCATTTTGTTTATATTCTTTGAATAAGTAATGATAGAGATAAGCCTCCAAAATGTTTTAATAATTATTTGCGCCTCACGAATGTATTTAGAATTTCTCTGATCACGTTTATGAGTGGCTAGGTAGCTTAAGACAAGAAAATAAAAACGTAAATTATTTGCTCGATCTCGTCTTTTATTGATCAAACTTGTTACCAGTAATAAGAAGATATTAATATTTTTAGAAATGAATTATTTAAGAGTAAAATCGTATTTTGTTTCGTTTTAGTAAAACGCTACTTTTTTAAACACATTACTTTGTAAAATAAACTGCAGAATTTGCTAGTAGCTATGGTGCTAATCTCACCTCGGGAGACGTTCCGCCGACAGAATACAAATTTCGTCTCCGCGACGGATAAATAGTATTAGGACGTCTCCCGAGACGCCTTCAGCGGCAATTATGAAGAGAAATTCCGTCTCCGTAATTCAGGAGACGTCTCTAATACTATTTATTCTTCGCGGAAACAAAACTTCTATTCTTTTGCGAGAACGTCTCCGCGACTCATGAACACTTATTTTTGATATCTTTTTCAAAGCAGTTTCAGAGAAATGTCTCAAAGTAGTATCCGCGATCATGAAACGTCTCGGAGACGTCTCCGCGACGTCTCAACAACTCGTCTCAAACTTGTTTCTAAGCCGTCTTAAGTTGTTTCAAAGTAGTTCCAAGTTGAGATACCAGCCGCAGTTATAAACTAGATTGATTTGCACTCCCCCCCCCTTAGCTCATTGGTTTCCACATAATGCAGTATCAACCAATTTTAAAAATATTTTTTTTTCAATTTTAAATTAGCATCTCTTACGGTCTTAAGACTTTAACCTAAATACTTGTATCAGAAGTATTATGATCACGTCACTCTTTTGTGTGCTCTATGTTTCCCTGATGGAACCAAATTTGTTTATAGGGAGGTTTAATTTCCCATCAGACAACAGAATATCGCGGCCCCTATAAAATAAATGCTGAAATTAACATTCATTTGGATCCAGATAGCCAAGTCAAGCAATAAGTGCTTTTCCCCACATAACCCCCCCCCCCCCCCCCACGATTTTAGATTTGACATTCGTTGCGTGCTCCGCTATCCCGGATGAAACAGCTTTATTCACAGCAGGTAATTGTGGCATCGCACAGCTGAGTGCAGCTAAAGAGAGTTTAGTTCGCTATTCGCTCACAAAAAGAAACAAAAAGCCAATAGAAATCACAACAACCATGACCGTGAACGTCCAACAAACAAAGCCATGCGTTGCTAAGGGTGGAGCTAAACGAGAGGGGAAATGAGCGTGGACGTGCGCGTTGTATGTCCGGAAAAAAAAAATACTGACCGAAAAAAACACTCGCCGAAAAACTGCTTTTTTACTACTTTCCCGTTATCATTTCACTCATTTTTTTACAGAGCAAAGATGAAGCTGGTAGAACCAAAGAAAATAAAAAAAAAAAATTTCCTCAAAATTTTGAGTTTTTTATTAGTTTGTCGATTTACTCGATCTTTGATCTGCGATTCTCCTCTCATTTCGACAAGACGTATCACATATAATGTTCAAATAAATTTTTTTACCGTTTTGGAGCAATTTTAAGTGTGTAACATTGAATTTGATTGGGGGACTGTAGTGCATAAATTATATTCCATTCTCACAATCCGGAGACTGAAATTGCGGTGGTTTCCATGACAAAAAACCACAACAAACAATCACTACAATCTTCTTGGTATGTAAAATGAAACTGTAATACATGCACATAGAAGACGAAAATTAGTAATATGCTTTATTGAGAAGAAAAATACAAAAAACATTGGTTGTGAAACAAATATATACTTGTACATCGATCATGAGGTTTACGTTAATTCACCACATTATCTGAACCGCCCGCATCATGCAAGCCTCTACCTCCAATATACAGCGGATGAAATAAAATCTTCACAGAGTGTATGAAACAGGATTATATGAACAGAAAATATACAGCTGTGTAATCGATCAAGTTTACGAAACATGACATATGCCCTGTTTTCACTGTCTCGAGGCCAAATCACACATTCATATTCCGCAAGTTAATTATGTTATTATCCGTGGGAACAGATGGGACATGGATACACCATTGGATAAGCCCACGCACAAGCGCGGACTAACCTCCATGCTTATAGCTATTATAATCCCTCTCATCGTTACTTGTTGTAATCACCCCCATAATATTATTCTCTCCTCCCCCCCCCCTCTCTCTCTGTCTCTATCTCTTTCTCTCTCCCTATATGGTGTTATCTCACAGGGGCCGCCGGAGCGTTTTTGAAAGTGGAGGGGCTGAGCGAAAGTGGGGGGGCTGAACAGCTAAAAATCACAAATGTATGGTCATTTTTGCATTTTTGTACACGTTGGCTGAAAAAAGTGGGGGCTGCAGCCCCCCGCCCCCCGGCTCCGCGGCCCTGTCTCACCCTTACGCTCTGTTTTCCCTTTTCCGTTTGATTGTCTTAGACCGTCTCTATATTGTTTCTCTCTCATTTCTCCCTTATCTCTCATCTCTTCTCTCTATCTCTTTCTTCTTCTTTCTCCTCTCTCCACCCCCCCCTCCTCTCTCTCTCTCTCTCTCCCATTCACTCACAAGATTGTCTTTATGTCTTTCTCTCGATAGGTGTCATCCTCAACCAATAATAATGGTATAATTGGCCCTAAAGATAATACTGGGTTTAATTACTCAATCCGCTATTCTCATATCCTCTATCTCATTCTCACATGTTCCCCTCTCCTCCTCCCTTTCACCCTCTTCCCTCATCTCTCCATCTCCCCTTCCTCCTCCTCTATCCCCTACCCTCTCTCTCGCTCTCTCTCCCTCTCTCTCTCTCTCTCTCTCCCCCCCCCCATCTCTCCCCCCTCTCTCTCTCTTATTCCATACCGCTCGCTCTACCTGTCTACATCTACTTCAGATAGAAATATGGATACAGTGTGTACCGCATCACACGCGCCTTTATTACACCCCGTTGCGGGTAATGTGTGTGTGTGGGTAGCTCTGTGGAGGATGTATGGATGCAGACTTCGACTCCCAATATGTATAATTAATGTGATGACGTCAGCGGTTGTCTTGGATGATAGTGCCTTTTCCACATCACCAAGACTGATGATGATGGAATAGTGCCGTGTGCAGTGTTTCATCTACTGGTAATAATACATGCGTTTTGCTCTCCTTTAT
The DNA here is from genome assembly GCA_940671915.1 of Paracentrotus lividus. Lineage (NCBI taxonomy): Eukaryota > Metazoa > Echinodermata > Echinoidea > Camarodonta > Echinidae > Paracentrotus > Paracentrotus lividus. Next base: position 48,663,488 of record CALNVZ010000174.1, on the reverse strand, counting down.
TTTCCGACGTGACATCTCCTTCTTTTCTTCTAAAATAACGATTTTATGTGACATTGATTACGACGAAATCAAGCAGATTATTGAACTTACAACATATAGTTGTTTTCCCTTTTCGGTAAGTACAATTTCATCTGACACCCCTTTTCTTATTCGTAATATGCTTTTTGACAAATAAAACACTCTCTTACATGTTCCTGTATTCTTTATTGATAATATAATGAAGCAAGATTCTTTCAAAAAAGCATTTGCAGTGATTACACAATCTGCAGATATGTAACAATCTATCGTTATTATCTGTGCAATAGTAAGCAAAAATCAGCATCTAAATATCCCTCCGCTTTTATGCAATATTTGATGTAATGCACGTCGGAGGATGGTGGTTAGGTGGTTGACATTTACTTGCATTGCATGCATTGGCGTCATCTTTATACACGCCATAGGGCAATATTGTGAGCACTCGAATGCACAAGATGGCGGACATTGGTCACATCTGGAAGATTCTCTCGCTTGAAAATCAAATACGATTAAGATGAAACCTTCGTATTAATATAGTTGATGCCATTTTAGTTTTCACTAAATCGAAATGCAACTGCATGACTAATTTACAAAAATCAATACATAAAAATTAGTTTTGACGGGCAATATTGCTAGTCCACCCACGATGTTGATTAGGAGATAGCAGTGCTGGAGAATGAACACCAAATAAACATAATTTCCTGGTAAAAAGTTATTAAAAGATTCAGAATTGGCACGAAACGCACACAATAAAGGCGGCATAATTAGATGTTATTTTCAAGGGCTAGCCAAATAGTATACACAACAGCTGTCTCTTGATTGGTGTAGTCATTACGTTATGTAATATTTACAATATTGCTGTAGGCAGCCATATTGACATTGACAATGACATAATGTTAGAGGAATCATCCTTTATCTAAAGTGAATAGAATAAATTGATGAAAATGAGAATATTAATAGGGGCTGATTTTATTTAATTTGAAATACAGTAAAATACATGATGATGATAATGATGACGATGATGATGATGATTATTATAATAATTAAAGGGTAGTTATGACGACGACGACGATGATGACGACGATGATGATGTTGATGATGAATATTTTGATGATGGCGCATGAGATGATGATGAAGATTATGATGATTGATTGATTAATAAATTTATTTATTTGATTTGTTTAACAATAACAACAACATGAATTAGTACAATACATCATCATCATGATGTTGATGATGATGATGATGATTATAATTATTAAAGGGTAGTTGTGACGACGACGATGATGACGATGATGATGATGATGTTGATAATGAATATGTTGATGATGGCGCATGAGATGATGATGATGATGATTATGAAGATTGATTGATTGATTGATTAATTAATTTATTTAATTTATTTAACAACAAGAACAACATGAAATAAAGTACAATACATCATCATGATGATGTTGATGACCAACATGATTATTATTATTATTATTATTATAATTATTATTATTATTATTATTATTATTATAGGGTAGCAGTGATAATCATGATGATGATGATCATGATGAAGTTGATGTTAGTAAATCATTCAATGTTATAGTGGAATATGATTATGATAATAATGACGATGAAAATTATGCTTGACATGTTGATTTGGGTGATGAGTCTACTGAAAAAATGCATGTAGCTGTTTATTATATTGGTGATGAAGATGATGACGGTGAATATTTTGATGATGGCGCATGAGATGATGATGAAGATGATGATGATGAAGATTATGAAGATTGATTGATTGATTGATTGATCTATTTATTTATTTAATTTAACAACAAGAACAACATGAAATAAAGTACAATACATCATCATGATGATGTTGATGATGATAATGAATATATATAATCTGAAAGACGTTATTTATGTGCATAACGTTACTCTTAAAACAAGCCGGAGTTCCGGCAAATTTGCTATATTTTTCTTTTTCAACATATAATTAATTTACAGACACTAATTACGACGAAAATTTCAGGATTCTAACTTCGTATAGATCTTTTACCTAAATTAGCTAAATATTTGGGATGTTCACCTGCGAGGCCATTTTTAAGAAAAATAATATGAAAGCCTATAGAGTAAATTGGGATACGTGGGACACTTAAGCATTTACGTAAGCATTACACAAAAATAAAATACTCAATAAAGCAATCATATACCTCATTTTAAAGTTTATTTAGATATAAACGTTTTATGAATATTTTGGTTAAAATTTCCACCAAATGAAGGTTAAGGTGACAGTTAATCATTACTACTCCATTGTCCCACTTACCCCCATCAAGTTGGGGTAAGTGGGACAGCATAATACATGGAATAAAATGTGGTATAAAAGTGAGAAACAAAGATCTCTGTCTTCATAAACACTGTTTATACATGAGGAATATCAATTCAAAGATGTCATAAGAACTGATTATACCAAACTATTTTTTCAAACATTATCACGACTTATTACTCCTTTCCTGTATTTCACATTCAAGTGATAAGAAATAAGATTTTTTTAAAAAACAAATCAAAGCTCAATAGCACTTTTTAGACAAAGAAAGCATCTCCTTCGTCCTTCTCCCCCTTTTTGTATGAAAGGGTGCTATCTCACTTCGCGGAGACGAAATTTCTATTCTGTCGCGGAGACGTCTCCGCGAAGTGAGATAGCACCCAAAGTAAACAAAAGATACAGTATTAAAAAAAATAGACCTTATTTCTTTCCCGTATTACAACTTTCTTCATAATCAAATCCAAACTTTACGAAATCTAAAGTTTTAAAGTCTACATAATTCAACAATATCAATGCCCCGTTAACGACAGCAATAAAACCCGTTTGCCATACGTTAAGGCACATAGGGTAAATTGGGGTAAGTAAGACACTTAAGCATTTACCTGAGCATCATAAAAAAAATGAAATACTCAATAAAGCAATCATATCTCTCGTTTTAAAGTTTATTTTATTAGATAAAAACGTTTTGGAAATGTTTTGGTTAAAAATTCCTCCAATGAAGGTCAACGTGACAATATTAATCATTACACCCGTCAAGTTGAGGTAAATGGGTACACATCTGTGATATAAAAATGCGGAATGAAGATCTGTCTTCACAAACTTTGTTTATAAATTTAAATACTATTGAAATTGGTGCGTCCCACTTACCCCAAGCATGTGGGGGTAAATGGGATAGTTTAATTAAAACAATTGCCTTAAGTCTTTTGTTTACATCATATTTCATTTAGATTATATTTTAGTTTTAGATTTATTTTGTGAACAATTTCAATGCCAAGTTACCCCTAAAACAAAAGGGATCAGTTTACAGTTCACCATGATTTTTGAAATAGCTAAGTGACAATCGTTTTATGTCAAGACGTGAGATGCTACAGATTTTTAACGATTATTTTTCCGACAACTGTCATTTTTTTTCCCAAACAGGCATGTAATTTGTTGCTAGATGTATGTTTATTCCCGCTAAAATAGTTCCTCCACTAAGGCATGTCTTAATCATAGGCATATTATGCAATTTCCCCAAAGTGTCCCACTTACGACCAATTTAACCTAGAGGGCTTCAGATCTGGTCTAACGGCCAAATTCAGATTTTCACATTGATTTAATTGGTGCAACGTTACCTTTAACCGGTTTTAGAGTAACAGTATTTAAAAAAAGACCTTACCAACACTATAATCAAGCTTTAAAATCCTGTGATGGTGAGAAGTGCAAGGTTTTTTCAAAAAGTTTTTTCTTTCTTTTTTT
>CALNVZ010000174.1:48649701-48657201 GCA_940671915.1 Paracentrotus lividus | reverse complement strand
AGTACCCGGAGCATTGAATAACACAAACCCAAGTTTGATCATTGTTAATACTTTGAAAAAATATTTCTTAGTAGTAATTATGACGTTTATTTCATTGTAAAGTGCAACTCTATACCATTTTAATGATACCTCTCTCAGCTCACAACATCATGTATCTCTGAACCCATTGTTAAATATGTCTTGCAAATTGTGAGTGGTTCATTTTCACGCTCATTGATGATCAAAGTTGGGTTTCCCTTAGGCACATTTGATAACGCATCTCAAGTAGCGTGGAAGTGAACACTCACAATTTTGCAAGACTTTTCAGAACAATGGGGTTCACGCGGTGCATGATATTGGTGAGCTGAGAGACATATCATTGAATGTTAATGAGTTGCATCTACAGTCATATAAATTTCATAATCACTACTGAAATAGTTTGAAATTATTAGTGATCAACTTGGGTTTCTTTTTATGTATACCCGTACATTTTATACAAACTTGGATGGAGAGGTTTCCTGATGTGTCAGGAAAATTGCTCATAATCTTGTCATTATTGAACCATATCACATAAAATTCATCCAGTTGGCAGAAATGAATAATTGTTGTTTACGGGTGTTAGAGATATTAAATAATATTTTGTGTGATTTAATATATACCCATCTAAAGTGACATTAGCATTTTTGTGGACACACTGTTTATATATATATATATATATTATATATAATCATCATACATAATTTCTTTTCTCTTTAATCGGCGGTCACAACTCGTCGTAGGTACGCGGGCACGTGTCATCAACGTGCCTGCGTATGTACAATGCACGTACATGTCCTGCACTGTAAAAAAAATTACCGTCGTATTCACTTAATTCAATTATGTTAAGAAACAGCCTTAATTTATTCGGTATTAATAACTCCATGCTATTTTAAGTATCTTCTACTAAAAATTATATGAAGTATTATTACTGATTCAATTAAGTAAAATTTAATTCAATTGAGTAAAATTTAATTCAATTGAGTAAATTTAATTCAATTGAGTAAAAGAAATATTTTAAAAACAATGGGGGGGGGACTTTCTAAGCACATAAGTCGCTGACATCAGTTCAACCTACGTGTTTAACCAAATATCTGACTTGTCTAGTATCTGATGCAAATATACAAGATTTTCATATTCTGTTCTTAGATTTCTGACACGGCTCTACGTAACGATGAGCATATGCTCATATACTTCCTTGACTTAACCAAAAAAAGCATGATTGAATCAGACTAGTACCACGTTTTATTGTTGCCCCTCCTGCCCTATAAGTGGATTTAAGCGTATTTAGAATTTTATATGATTATCCAAAACCAGATGCCATCTAAATAAACATTGTAGACTTCCTTAATCCTGAATCAGAGTCGCATTCAAGTCGCAGTTCGTGCAGCCATAATTTAATAAGTCGTTAGTGGATTCAATCTCGGTACTTCCACTGTGTGAGTATTAAGGCCAGTCGCTCCGTAATGACGTTAATTAACTGTTTCTTTGCTAATTTAGATGTTTGAAATTCAACTATCTTCTTACTTCTACAACTTTAAAAATTCTGCAAACAAAGATAGGTATCCAACGTTCCAGTTCAAGTACGATAATACATGAGAAGACAGGTAACCTCTTACACCGATTCGCCTCTGCTGATTATTGACGTACTGGTTATGCCATAATTTAGTCTTTTTAATATGGACCGGCCAATCTGAATATTATAAAGGCATGTAGGGTACATTGCTAAGGTAGATATTGGACAGCGAGCGATAAATATGGGACACTGAAGCAAATCATGTCGTGACCGTCGACCGGTGACCTGAATAGACCGGTGTGAGCACCATCAGTTGTATATGAACTGTATACGTAAATATACGTCGTGAGAGCATCTAATGCCGAAATTTTCTCTGAGAAAATTGCTGAAAACCATACAAAGTTAGGTAAAACATTATCGGCATTTTTTAACCCTGATGTAAAATTGATATTTCACAGAATGTGATGATTGAAAGAGTGTTTGAGGGTAACCTCAATTGTTTTTGATATATTTAGTAAGCTTATAGTTTCATTTTGATTCATACTAGCGGTGTACAGGTCAATTTGTTTTAGTGAAGGGCGTGCAATGTTGCCATTGAATCATCTTGCCTGACACAAAGCAACATTAGTGCAGGTAATATGGGACCATCCAAAATTGCGGAAATGATTCTGTACTTAGATAGTATTGGGATGAGGATCATCAATCTCTTTGCTACGATTTTTTGAGGTATATTCACAGTATATAATTATATAAATAACTTATTGTAGGCCTATATTGACTTGTATATGAAATAATCATTAAATAATATTTAAAAAAAGAATAATATACAAAATACATAACAATGAAATATATAGTCAAAGGTTTACTGAAGGGTCTTATAATTTCAAATTATATCTTAAAGTTATGATTTTCAACATTTTAAGCAATTCCAGACATGGATTGAGTAATTGTAGTTTTTAAAAACGCATTAAATACATGTCCCTATTACCGCAATGCAGGCATAATCACTGGGCACTTTGGTAATGACGTCAACATTTGAATAATTGCAGACAGGTTGGTGATAATTGTTTTTCTCACAATAACCAAAGTTAGAGCCAGAGTTCTACTTGGATCTTTGCTCCAATATATTCAAAACATAAGATGTGACGTTCTATTACCAATAGAGTGCACCCTGGTGTGTCATTTACCGTTGATTCTCTATGCATAATAAGGTGGGCAATGGTGAAGCTATATATGGGGGGTCCAATCATATTATCATGCATGTAGGATGAGTGTTTTAAAACGACTAAGTGCTGTTACGTGCTACGCATGTGGGATTTGCTTAAATATGTGTGAAAATCATTAACTTTAAGGATATAATCTTGAACTTATAAGACCTTCCGAGTAAATCACTTTGCACTATAATTCATGTGTTTATATTTTGTATTATTCGTTTTTAATATATATTTAAATATTATTTATCTTATACAAGTCACTATAGGCCTACAATTAGCATTATTTAATTAATTATGTATTTACTTGGAATTACCCTAAAAAATCGTTAGCAAAGAGATTGATGCCTTCATCAATTACTATAAGTACCATGATCATTTCCGCCATTTTGGATGGCCCCATATACCTGCACTAAGTGTTGCCTGTTCAGGCAAGCGATTCTAAGGCATACATGCACGCCTTCACTAAAACAAATGGACTGCTCCGCTAGTATGATCAAAAATGAAACTATAGGCTTACTAAAATTACAAAACAATTTGAGTTACCACCTCAATACACTTCTATCACCCATCACATTCTCCGGGATATCACAATTTTACCATCAGGGAATTTACAAAAATGCCATGTTAGGTTTATACCATACCTTTCGGTATTCAGCCAAATTTTCTCAAGAGCAAAATCCTTCAGCATAGATGCATTCACGACCATATCAGTTTTCGTATACAGTATATGAACAACATTATGCGTTTGCTTCACACCGGTCATCGGTCACCGGTCGACGGTCACGACATGATTTGCTTCAGGTGTCCCATATTACCTGCTGTCCCATATTACCTGCATGTACCCTACATGCTTTATAATATTTCAGATTGCCGGTCATTTAAAACTAATTATGCATAACCAGTACGTCATATCAGCAGAGTGCGAACGGTGTAAAGGTTACCTCTTTCATGTATTACGTATTGTACTGATCGAAGTGGATACCTCTTTGTTTGCAGAATTTTTAAAGTGTAAAGTAAGAAATATTGAATTTCAAACATCTAAATTACAAGAAAGTTAATTACTCATAGGAACTGGGTTGAAGCTGATGGAAAACACGATTGGAATTCCACTAAACTGTAGTGTTAAAGTTATGCGGCGGTCACAACTCGCCGTACCTTCGATCTGCAACTCCCTTTTTTTTTCTTTAGGTTTTAGGAAAAAGTTATCACTGTTTTATTTGTTAGGATGCACTGTTTGAGATATAAATATAAATGTCAATACCTTATCAATTACAGGTAAGTGACAAAATGTCAGATATTTGGTTTAAACACGTAGGTTGAAATGATGTCAGCGGACTTTCGTGCTTAGAAAGTCCCCTCCCCCATTTTTGTTTTAAATATTCTTTTACTCAATTGAATTAAATTTTACTCAATTGAATTAAATTTTACTCAATTGAATTAAATTTTACTTAATTGAATCCAGTAATAATAACTTCATATAATTTTTAGTAGAAGATACTTAAAATAGCATGGAGTTATTAATACTCGAATAAATTAAGGCTGTTTCTTAACATAATTGAATTAAGTGAATACGACGGTAATTTTTTTTTACAGTGCAGGACATGTACGTGCATTGTACATGCAACGCAGGCTACGTTGATGACACGTGCCCCGTAGCCTACGACGAGTTGTGACCGCCGCATTAAAGAGAAAAAGAATTATGTATGATGATTATATATATATATATATATATATATATACAGTGTGTCCCACAAAAAATGCTAATGGCACTTTAGATGGGTATAATATTAAAATCACACAAATATATTATTTATATCTCTACACCCGTAAACTACAATTCATTTTCTGCAACTGGATGAAATTTTATGTGATATGGTTCAATAATGACAAAGATATGAGCAATTTTTCCTGACACATCAGGAAACCTCTCCATCCAAGTTTTGTATAAAATAGTACCGGGTATATCGAATAAAAGAAACCCAAGTTTGATCACTAATAATTTAACAAATATTTCAGTAGTGATTATGAAATTTATATGACTGTAGAGTGCAACTCATTAACATTCTAATGATATGTCTCTCAGCTCACCAATATCATGCACCGCTGAACCCCATTGTTCTGAAAAAGTCTTGCAAAATTGTGAGTGTTCACTTCCACGCTACTTGAGATGCGTTATTCAAATGTGCCTAAAAGGAAACCCAACTTTGATCATCAATGAGCGTGAAAATGAACCACTCACAATTTTGCAAGACATATTTAAAACAATGGGGTTCAGAGATACATGATGTTGGTGAGCTGAGAGAGGTATCATTAAAATGGTAATGAGTTGCACTTTACAATGATATAAACGTCATAATTACTACTGAAATATTTTTTTCAAAGTATTAACAATGATCAAACTTGGGTTTGTGTTATTCAATGCTTCCGGTACTACTCAATACAAACTTGGATGGAGAGGTTTCCTGATGTGTGATGAAAAAATGCTCAAAGCTTTGTCATTTTTCGACCATATCACATAAAATTTCATCCAGCTGTAGAAAAGGAATTATAGTTTACGAGTGCAAAGATATAAGCAATATAATACTGCACTTTTAATATTATTCCCATCTAAAGTGGCATTAGCATTTTTTGTGGGACACACTGTATATATATATATACACTGTTCGTCATAAAGGTGGAATTATGGCTCAAGTGATATTATGTTGCTCCGGTTTTAATTTCTTGAATGTGATTGTCACCGCTTTCATTTATCGGGATCCTGAGTATATCTTGGACGTTCCCTCAACCCTTCCCGAGGATTTTTCTTCAAAAAAGTTTGTCACCCCCAGAAGATGGCCATTTTCGTCATTTTTTCTTATATTTGGGGCCCCTTTATGTTTACGTGACCCACCAAGGCCCCCTCAGTCCTACCCCAAGGAAACACGTTTGAGGTGTAGATTTTATGTCTATATAATTGTATATATACTAAATGTTCAGATGTTTGGGACGTCATAATACCCTAACAAATGTTTGTGAATGTCAGTGAGAGAGAGAGAGAGAGAGAGAGAGAGAGAGAGAGAGTGTGTGTGTGTGTGTGTGTGTATGTGTGTGTGTGTGTGTGTTTAGTGAGAGTGTTTATGTGTGTGTATTTGTGTGTGTTGGTGTGGATGACATAGGGTATGTGTGTGGGGCGTGTGTGTGTGTTATAGTGTGGATGTGTATTGTTAGTGTGTGTGTGTGTGTGTAAATGAGAGTATGAATGGGTTTGTGTCTTTGTGCGTGCACATTAAGTAATAAATTATCAATCTGTTTATTCTTCATTCAGCCATTTGAAGCAAATGAGATTTTGCTGTCTTCTCAAGATTGTCTATTATTCCGTCATGCGTGCAAAGTTACATATAGCAAGGGTACCAGCAGTTAAACGGAGGATGACTCTACAAAGACATAATCATGAAACCCATGATTAAAATATGTTAATATTTTTTACAAGAAAACTTCAAAATGATGGGACATTTTTAGTTCAGTATATGAAAACTAAAAAAAAAATAATAATAAAAGAAGAAGCAAGTTTTGATGTTAACGAAATGTAACATCAAAACATAAGCACTGTATTATAAGTCATAACTCTACCTTAATTGTGTTTTTCACATTTTTTTCATAGACATGCTGTACGTGATTCTGAATGTACTGCTCCTTGGAGCGCTCGCCAGTAGCGAGTACTCGGGGATGTCTCTAAGGGACAGAATCGCATTGAGGAACCTTCTTATGAACAGCAACTACTACAATGACTTTCCTCTCGCCCCTTCACAACGTGACATTGAGAACACAGATATCAATGCCAAATTTTCACCATTTACATATATCGCAGGTAAGTCAGCTTTTGATAACCACCCCGTCTTCCTTTTCATCTTAACGGGTGATTTCTTCGAAAATTATACATGAAGTACTGTTGGTCATTTTGCTTCATAACATAATATTGTTGTTTTATGTCAAATCTAAAAATAATGTAATAGCTTTTATGATAATTCATATTTTCTGTCCATCTTATTAAAATTTAGTCATCTCATTGTTTCTCCTTTTCCCTTCTCGATCTCCCTTACTTGGCCTCTCACACTCTCTCTCTCTCTGAAACACACACACGCACACACACACACACACACACACACACACACTCTCACTCATACACACATATACACACTTACACATACACATACACACCTTCAAACACACACCCTGATATTAAAATGAATTTCATTTTACATCTCTCTCTCATTTGCAAAATTAAGGTATAAACGAAACCTGTTATAGGAGTCCACTGGGCCGGCGCCACTTCGCGCCACTTCGCGCCAAATGTTATGTGACTGGCGCGTAGTGGCGCCGAATTAATGTCCGATCGGCATGTGTGTCGCCAGGTGGAATAAAACGGGTGTCATATGGCGTGCGCCAAATGCCACCTGGCTTGCGCCAAAATGTTGCGCAGTTCGCGCCAGTTCACGCCTTTACACGGCCATTTGATTCCAAATTTCACCCTGTCTGCCTGTTGGCGCCATTTGCGCCGATAGACGGCTACTTTGCGCCACTTGGTGATCAGTTTGTGCCAAGGGTCGCCTAATTGGTTTAAACGTGCCGCCACTTCGCGCTTCTTGCTGACTACATATAAATATCGGCCATCGACTCACTTTGCTTCGACCCTCCTCAGCTGCTGCATGAACAACACCTCTACTAAATATTTACAATTTTGATATGTCCGAGGATTTTGATAATGTTGGAGTGATG
>CALNVZ010000174.1:48609683-48640142 GCA_940671915.1 Paracentrotus lividus | reverse complement strand
TAGATAGGAAAATGTGACTCTTTATTGTAGTCTGGTCATCACGAGCCACTGATCGTGTCGCTTTGACACTTATTTTTTTCTGTGTGTAACATGAAATATTAAAACCCTGTTCGAACCTTAATCCTACATCTTAGACGAAATTAAGCCCGGAGAAATTGTCGCAAGAGAAAATGTCGTGTTACCTCACGATTCTCTTAGTAATTAGCTTCAAAAGTATAATTTATTCAGTAAATCTCCGATATCCAGAATCCGTCTTTATGCTCTTCAGAGTAGTCTCTGAACATGGTGAAGGTGATTAAATTGTCTCCCCCATAGGATCGTTGTTTCCATTTTTGAAAACAATAAATGTTCGTCTAATTGCGAGTCGAGAAATAGGATTATACATAATGAATTATTTTCAAATAACTTCCTTTAGCACATGTCTAGGAAAAGCATCTAAGTGAATTTTAAATATTTGTTCTCGATCCAAATTTTTCTCATGCGGAAATTGTAAATTCGTAGGCCTAATCATTGCTGAATATTATTGAATTTCGATCTGGTTTATCATTAAGAAAGACTAATTGAAAATCGAATTTTTAAAAATATTTAATTTTCTTTTTTTAAATGGCTTTTGGACATTGTTTTATCCAAAATGGGCAGGATATAAAGATTTAGTTTCACGGACCTCTTTCGTTGATATTTCTATTCCAGAAAAGACGAGTCCTGCAGGGATGTGAGGAAGTCCTTGATTAACCCATAGAGGCTCAAAATCATTTAAGAAGATGAGCAAAAAATATCATAGAGGGTATAAAACAGATATTTGGGCCCAGAAAGGAGGTGTAACACTTCGTTAGCGGCTGCCCCCCACCCCCCGCGGATCTCCCAGGTACACTGTAAAAAAAAAATTGTATTTTTAGAGCAAATCTGCTGTCAGCAGAGTCGCCATAAAAAATGTAATTCAAAAAACAGTTTTGTTGTAAATTTCTCCTCTAAGAATTAATGAAAGAGAATGGGAAAAAAAGGAACAAAATAATGTGTTACTCCTGATGTATATTTTGTATTTCTCATGTAATTTTTTGCAGGAGAAATTTACAACAAAACTGTTTTTTAAATTACATTTTTAAAGGCGACTCTGCTGACAGCAGATTTGCTGTAAAAATACAAATATTTTTTTTACATTGTATGAAATACTGGAAAGGCGCCCGTATATGAATAATTTTGATGAAAATAGTTTTTTACCTATTTTAATATCCTACAGGAAAGGTGAAAGTGTACTCTAAAGTTCATCGTCATCAGGTGTGCGCATGTGAGAAAGGATGGGACGCTGGAGAACGTAGAGATTGTTCAGCAGGTGAGAAAGAGTCGACATACAATGCTTATAAAGCAGGGTAATCAAGTTTTTAGTGGGGCTATATTCCCAGCTTACCTATTTTGGCTATTTATATTTAACAAACAGTGCGTCCCTAAAAGAACTATACACTTTTGAAATGGCTGCCAAATAAAAAACATATGATTTTAGGTAATGAAATTTACATGTATGGAAAGCTCGAGTTCAAAAATTTCATATGACACCAAAAAGTCCGAAAATAAGTCATGCATGAATGAGCAGCGTTCACTTTTGTAAAGGGTATGGAAATTAGGGTGCGCAGGAATTGTCCTACCAATTTGTATGAGGAAAGTCATTTCGAGCTTACGGAATTGAGGATGATATGCATAATTACTGATCAATTATGATGAGTTGGGGTTTGCTTAGTGAAATTTGTGGAATTGGGGATTACAATTTCATGCATGAGTGAAAAGGAATATGTATTTCCTATTGTTGCATTGCAACTTTCCAAGGTATATTTAGTGAGGTCCTTCAGTGGTGTGTTTGATCTCTCTCTCTCTCTCTTCCTTTTCTCTCCCTTCCTCTTGCTCTCTCTCTCTCTTTGTCTTCATCCCTCTCTCCCTCTCACTTCTTTCTTTCTCTCCCTGTTTCCCTCCCTCTCTCTTTTTTGCATGGGTGTGTTTTTGACCATTCATATGCATTGGTTTCTACTCCAAATATCCTGACTACCTTCCCGCATCCCGGTCTACTCCCATTTACCCAAATTAGGATGGTTGATGACAATCTATCAATCAATCAGTCACATAAATTAGACAATCAATACCCAGCTAGCAATCACTTAATCAACAGTGTACCAGTCTCCAAATGTTTCAACTAATCAATCAAGCATTTCATCATCTTCATACAGTTATTTCAATCACCGTGTCTTACTGTTATCCAATAAATCAATCAACTCAATTGATCAACCAACCAACTATCCAGTCATTTTAGCAATTTGGACTTTCGTCAACGAATATGGTACAGTGTAACACAAATTTGTGAAATTAACATGTCAGTCTTTATTTTCAGTTGAATTTTGTTCTTTTCGATTTTACAACTGTTTCATCCATCCTGTAACAAAATAATAAGGAGGAGAAAAAATCTGATAGTGCAAAATGAAAATAAAAGTCTGTACGTTCAATGCTCAACGTGTCCTCCTCCTCTTTCGATGCACAGCCTGTTTGTTGAGAGAAAAAAAAGAAGAATGTCACTGATGTTGGACATTCAGACAATCCAAAAGATCTTGAAAACGATCGTCAAAAGTGATCAAAAAATTACCCTGCATCTTACCTGTTCTGCACCCCATCCTGACTACCACTAACACACCACTGAATATACCTTGGAAAGTTACAATGCAACAATAGGAAATACATATTCCTGTTCACTCATGCATGAAATTGTAATCCTAATTTCCACAAATTTCACTTAGCAAACCCCAACTCATCATATTTGATCAGTAATTCTGCATATCATCCGCAATTCCATAAGCTCCAAATGACTTTCCTCATACAAATTGGTAGGGCAATTCCTGCGGACCCTTATTTCAATACCCTTTACAAAAGTGAACGCTGCTCATTCATGCATGACTTATTTTCGGACTCTTTGGTGTCATATGAAAGTTTGGATAATGAGATTTCCATACATGTAAATTTCATTACCTAAAATCATATATCTTTTATTTGGCAGCCATTTCAAAAGTGTATAGTTCTTTTTGGGACGCACTGTATAATTGAAGACAAACTCTTCACCTTCCTAGTGATACCTCTCTTGAAATTTGCGCGTTAGCCAGTAACTAGCAAATGAGGTGATAGGTATAGAATTCAGTTTTTGCAAGTTCTGAGAAAAGGATAGAAGACCGAGTGAATGCTGTCCCTGCTGCCCCATAGCCTTGAACATGTTGAATAGGATTGTGTGCGATGATGTACATTATGTAACAAGTGAAAGCTTTCACTCGGTATTGACAAAAACTCGCCAAAATGGATTTCGTACCTGTCACCTTCATTTCAAATTTACTCGGTTATGCGTTACATCTAGGGTTCAAGAAAGGCATCATTGCAAAGGTGACGAGTTTGTCTTCAATAATGTGATACATATGAAAAGCCAAAATAGATGAGTTTGGAATATGGTCCCTCTAAACATGGATTTCCTTTTTCCAAACACACTGTAAATACCAATAATATTCACAATACTATAATAACAATATACTTAATGGGTCATTTCAAGTTCGGTGTTGACCTTTTGGTGTTAGTGTTACGTGGATATTTAGGTCAGCATAGCACCAAACTTAAAATGAAACTGTTACTGGAACATGTCTCTCTAGGGGTTGGGCTATTGGTAATGGAATTAGACCCGTTTCAGATTACGTGTTGGAGCTATGGAAGGCAATCGAAGTTGAGGTTGAAACACCAGCACCAACACCGAACTTAAAAACACCAATTGTTAAGCGCTCGTGCACATCAGGCTTTCAAAAGTGCTTTATTAAAACATGTCAAAATTGTGATACACCATTAATCATCGGTATTTTTCCAATGAAAACATGAAAACATGAGGACAAAAAAAATGCGACTGTATCAGTATCAGTATACTACGTTTTAAAGAAAACAATATACAATCTGTATGAATTTTTTTTTTTTTTTTTTAATGTATGAAAATTAATCACAATATATAGTAGTTTTTTGTATTTCCATAAAGAAGGAAAAATAAGGCTTTCTTGTGCAATGTGTTTTCATCTCATTTGGTGATGTAGATCTAGAGATATGATCAGTTTTCGATAATCAAGAAAAATCGATTTTGCGCACGGTTTTCTATAGCTTTGTATAGGTTTTGCACATAATGGGCATGAATTCAGCGCTCCGGAACAATAGACGTGTGTAATTTCGATTTGCTCCTCGTCGCACAAAATTTAGCATAACTTTTGTTTTCCAAAAAGCAAATTATATGAAACAAAGTGCATCAGCAAGAGAAATCTTTTGGCTTTAATTTGGTACCACATACATACATCATCTGAGAAGATTTTATACCTAAGCTATGTTTTCCCCGACTGTACAATTTTTTTTTTATAATTATGTATACTGTAGGCCCTACATGTATAAGAAGAGATGTTGCGAAATATCGGCTTATGGTGATGAACTGAAAAAAGCGAAGATCAATATGAAAAAATAAAAAAGGGTTTATCTCAATAATGTCATTCACTTTTCTGCTGCGCGTAACATATTAAATCCTTCGTACATTGAACTTTAACAAGTTGGATTTATGCTTTTAATCCAATAGAAATCCCGTCCGATTATAGATATTACTTGAAATAATAATTTCGTTTGACGTTTCAGTTTTTAGTTTAGTTTTGTCTTCCTATGACAAAAATTGAAAGCGAAGGAAAATCGACCTACTTGCTTGTGTTAACGAAGTAGCAAAGTAAAATGCATAAAACATGAAAGTAGGCCTACGTCATAGCTGCCGTCATCAAACACAAATAGCAAAGATTGTCTGCCACTTTACAAAATTAAACAAGATTGAATCTTACCTTGTTTCCTATTTTCTCTAGCCCCTAAATGTTGCTTGCCTAACATGCCAAATGATGCCGAGTTCGTGAACCAGTACCAGTTATCAGAGAGATCCTTGAGAAACAAGCAACTCCTCTCCCAGACCAGGGTACGTATATGAAAAATTATTATTATTTATTATTATTATTATTATTATTATTATTATTGAAGTCAAAAGGAGCCTGAGCTTTCGATCCTAGCAGAATCTTCGTCATAGACAAAAGGCTTTCTTGTGCAATGTGTTTTTTCCTATTTTCTCTAGCCCCTAAATGTTGCTTGCCTAACATGCCAAATGATGCCGAGTTCGTGCAGCAGTTCTCTTATTTTGTATTATTATTATTATTATTATTATTATTATTATTATTATTATTATTATTATTATTATTATTATTATTATTATTAGTTTTGCCGTCACCTGTGCCTGGAAGGCGAAAAGCGAACCGAATCATTGTAACCCGAAACCACAATGTACGGGAATTAAACTGTGACTTTTACTGGTACTGCATATTCTTGAATGAATTGCTTTTTTAAGGTATAGCTTTAAAGAAATCTTACTGTTAACGATTTTTTTTTAACATGCTTTATTTCCTTATTTACATACAAGGAAAAAAAAATAGGAAAATACACACAACTTTGGTAATTATTCTTTTCGATAAAAAATATCGTGCAAAAGAATATACCGCAAGACGTTTTGGGTGTTGCTATCTACAGTCCGTGTTTTTTTTTATAGTATGAAAATCAATCACATCCTATTATTATTTGGTATTTTCATAAAGCAGGAAAATCAGACTTTCTTCTGCAATTTTTTTCATCACATTTGGTGCAGTATTTTTTGAGATATGACTAATTTTCTGTAATCAAGAAAAATCCATTTTTTGCACGCCGTCCCATGCCTTTGTGTAGGTTTCGCATAATGGCCATGAATTCAGCGCTCCAGAACAATAGGAGTGCGTAATTTTGATTTGTTCCTCGTCGCACAAAATTTAGCATAACTTTTGTTTTACGAAAGCAAATTATACAGAACAAAGAGCATCAGCAAGAAAAATCTTTTGACTTTAATTTGGTACCACAAACACATATTATATGAAACGATTTCACACCTAAATTATTTTTCCCCCGACTGTACCATTTTTTTTGACACAGACTGTATATATTTCAAGAGTGCAAAATTGCACCCTAAAAATAAATTCTTGTTGATGTTTAACATGTTAAACTATCTACCAGTCCTTCTGTAACAGATGGCTGGTCCTATCATCTTAATCAGACTATTTTTGCCTTCATGCCAATAATTTATGATGAGCATGAGCTTTCCAATATTGGTAATCTGATAATTATTTGGTATGGAAGTATGATTATTTGACTTCTAATTGCATTGTGATGATTTATCTCTTTTACAGAATAAGTACTCTGTTGGAAGCAAGCGATCAGACCATATGGCTAAGAAGAGCCCTGTATACAAGAGGGTATGTATTAATTTCTCACACACCTTCTCTAAATAATGTACTGATTTTTTTTTCGATGTGAGTGAAAAGGTCGACCCGCTCTATATAGAAGGGTGAAAATAATAGCATCATTGCCTTTTCGAAGAAGAACATTTTTATACTTGCGTTCTATAAGTAGGTCTATATTAGCATGGACACTTTCTAGTATTGTCCATGATTTTAAAAACAGTGTTGAAGCGCCATGAGCATCATTTTTGAGGGACACGGGTGCTCGCTATATAAGCCACCTTTGTGATAATAATTGATTCTTTACCCTAATCATAATGGGAAATGGATATTGTCATAATTATCAAATTGTTATGTAATATAAATCTGAGCAACAATATATCATTGAAACCAATAAAAAACAAAAACTGTTATAAGAAAAAATGAAATAATATAGTAAATAATTCATCAAATTTTACGTTATTTTTTAAATCCAAACTTGTATGGCCTAATAGAGTACCAGCCCTTTTCTTCCTGGCGATATGGTACGACATGTTTCTAAGAAGTCTGCCTCCATGGTAAGAAAAAAATGAAGTTGTGCCGATATTGTTGAAATATTGTATGATTAAATTTGTCACATTGACCTGCCTTTCCTCCATTTTAGCGTTTTCAATAGCGCCAGCTTTTGGCAGAATACATCTGTAGAATTAAAACTAATGAGCAGCAAAAAAACTTATTTGGATAATAAATTTTATTAATGCAGATATCCAAGTACCAAGAGAATCAAGACTTTCGTCACTTAACTTTTAACTTCAACAATGAATATGTCATTGAAGAAGAACAAGACAACAACAACAATAACAACAAAATGCGACATGCGTTGCTCAAATATATAGCGAACGGGATAAAAACGTAAACAGAAACTGGAAAATTTTTCCCTCACCGAATACATGAAATTAACTTGCCATTGTCAAAACCCAGAAGATAAATATCTCAACCGCTAAACTTACTCTATGGTTAACCATATTTCTGACTGAATAATGGTGCATACTAATGTTAATATTTTACATTTTACTTGTGTTTGTTTGTTTCCACAGGGCTACGTCAACCCAAACACCTACAACCCATACCTATACCACCAGCCACGTCTTCAGGCTGTGGTAGCCAAGAAAGCTCCTGCTTATTCTGGCGCCAAGCCCATTATGTGAACAACTCTTTCTAAACATATCCCCTTTAATTCATTATATCGAATTTTAATTGATTTACAACACGGATTTCATCCTCGTCAACAAATTGATCATGACCTTTAACAAGTTCGGTTAAATAACAAATTGTACTTATTGTACTTTAAAGAAAGTATGTGTCTTGACTAATAAACTTTATCATGATCTTTACCATTTCGGTTCAATGAAGAAAAAAAAATCTCGTTAATTGGGCTACAGAATGTTTGTTCTGAATAAACGTGTATTTCAAAATTAATATTTTGTGGAAAACCAATATCACTTTCTTTACAATGGATTAAATGAATGGATTAACTACAAAAATGGATTTCAAGAGAAAAAATAAAAATTCCTCTATTAATGAAATCATTTTGTTTCAGAAATTCAAAAAAAAGTAATTATGGTTGACATTGACATATTTCTCTTCTGTAAGTTTTGTTCTGATAATTAATGAATGAAGGAATGGGGTATTATTTGGTTATATCTTACCCTAAAGCATATAAAGTGTGATAAATTTATTAGAACTTCAATGCTTCCTTTCCACCCTTTTCCCCTATTGTATGATGACCTTCATTTACCCTTTCTCCATCTTTTTTCCCCTTTCTTCTTCTTTCTTTTAATTTTTTTTTTCTTTATATCTTATTTCCCTCTATTTATTCTCTAAATGAATTATTTTCATCATTCCTTATATTCTTGTAGTACTACAGTTTTAGAAGAAAAACAAGTGATATATATTTTCATGTTTAATGTAAATGCATCTGGTTTTAATGCTTGTGTCTTGTAATGTTTAAAAAAAAAAACACACATTTTATAAATCAAAAGCTACAGTTCTAACTTTAATTTTTCATCAAATTTAGTCGACTTGTATATCACATCTCAATGTATTTAACATTAGTGTATATTAATTGCTTGTTAAACTTAATTCTGGGCGGTTGGTTTGGTAATTGAAAGCTTTTTCATAATGAGCTATGGACTAATATTTTGTGTGTTTTATTTATTTATTTATTTATTTTTGTTCATTACATACATGATATACATGTAAATTAAACTTTTTCATGTTCCTCTCATGTGAATATGTAATGTAGATATTATTATCTCATTATTATGACCGTGATTATCAGTAGAAGGGCTCAAATAACAATGGGAACCTTCTGTATGTTTTGTGTATACATTATGAACATTAAAATATTGTACAATAATCTGGTAATTACGTACTAAATTTTCAACAGCAGTTCTTTGTGACAGACTTACGTCATATGTAAGTAGCTTTAAAATTGAGATCATTTATTTGCACATGTAAATAAAAAATATATTAACACAGAGTATAGTAGAAATGTAATGTAATTAAAATAATGTACATAAAATTATGTGTAGACTTGTATATGGATAACACAAATTATCACATAATTTTAGTTCGCACCTAAGCTAATTAATGATTTTCCAGACAAAAATATCACACAAAATAAAATGTAGCTTTTGGCCGAAATTCTTTTTCCAATTACGTTCACACATTGATTTTATTGGAAATCATTGATCATTAAATTTTATTAAACAAATTAAATGGAATTCTATTCACTTTAACTTGAAACTCTATAATTTCGCACTTTTCGAAATGGTGAAAACTCCTCGATCGTTTGTAAAATCAAAATTTCAAATATCTAGCATTAGTACTAACAAAAACTTATTTTGAGCATTCAAATAATAATGGAACTATACGCATGTCGCCGTAACCATTTTTATGTAGTTATTGTCTATATGGTACGAATCCACCTGGTAGATAAAGGAAAATGGCAGTTTAAAAGAGTACAAGTGCGGCAAAAACTCGCTTATAATTCGCAATATGTATTCATAAAGATTAGCCTAATCTCGTAAACTTTTCCAACACCTACTGTTCTAGACACCTATATCTTCAATTACAATACGGTTTAGTTTTAGTTTTTTAGTTCTAATACAGATGCTATCACCATTATCACTATTTAATACGCTTGTATAAAGAATAAAATTAGGTTAAAACCATTGAACTAATGCATGTGTCGTGCCACAGTGAAAGTGGAAATATAGAAGCATATTTATTAAACAGATTAAAGATGGTACCAGGGATATAAGAAATTCAATTGCATCATTAATTATTTGCACCATTTTAATAAAGTCACCTCTCACAAAATCGACAGTTGTCAATGTGTATTTCATTGTAAAATATGTGTTGTGCTACAGTATGACTTTAGCGATTACAATTATAGAAGATCTTTATAAAAGTGACGGAATATTATTTTCAATATGAAATTTTTTGTTAGTTATCTCACAATCCGATTAAATTCAGGACAAAAGCAATTTACCCATTATAAAGAAATAATTGATAAGGTCAATTCTAATGGTATCGAATGCTCATTGATACATATTTTTGATAAAATGTCGGTTTTTTGTTTCCTTCCTTTTATATCTTGAAAAAAACTGTATTGATCAGTACGTGTGTTGTTTTATTCAATGAACTATTTACAAATATTCTCCTTTTGCTTAACTGATTTAATTATTTTAAACACTTCCAATTTAAAAATGAACATAAACCTTGACACAGACGAGTTGAAAAACTGCATGCGTGTCAGGGATAGCCGGAGGATTCGTACAAGGTATCGGCAGTTTAGCCGACATATGCCCTGTAACACTAAGACTCACCACTGATAAAAATTTACGATTGATTTTTTCCCAGTAGCCTCATTTGGAAACTAGGTACAGTCATGAACTAGGATTTGGATATGATTAAGATTAGGGTAAGGGCTAGGGTTAGGATTAAGATCATCAACTTTGGAGCATCTTGTCCATAATGAGGTTACCAAGAAAAAATTAATCGTAAATTTTTATCAATCGTAAGTCGTTGTGTTACAGGGCACTGGTAGGGTAGCAGTGTTGCCAGGTCCAAGAAGTCAGATTATCGTATCAAAGCCTCAAAATTATCGTTTTTGGCAAAAATCATCGTACATGCAAGATTCCATAGCAATTTGCAGAAAATCCACCCCTCTTTGGGTGATGAGATTGACCTCAATTGCATTGAGAAGAGCCCCAGAACCTTGAATCGAAGTACACGTTTGAACATTTGCGGATCACGATGGACTCTTCCATAAATTTATGAGCGGGGGTCTGGGGGCGAAGCCACCAGAACTAAAATGAATTTGTGGTTTATAGGCCATTTTTCACAGATTTTGCCTATAGATTAATGATATCTGGTGAAATATGTAAAATTATCGTACATTTGCCCTTTTTTGCAATTATTGATCGTACAGAGGGTCAAATTATCGTACAAATACGATAATTATCGCACGGCTGGCAACGCTGTAGGGTAGGTATAGGGATTGTTATTCTTAGTATTCTTGTTATTCTTAGTATTCTTGTGATTAACAGGGTTCCCAGCATTTCAAGAAAACAAAATTCTCTAATTTTTCCCTGATGAAATCCAAAAATTCCCTGATAATTATTTAAACCCATTTCCAGTTTGCGTGTTTTCTTCTTCGCCATGAACTATTTGCAGTAAAAAACACTAATTTGACTGATTACCGAACTTTCAATTTTTGGGCCAATCGAAATTTACTGACCTTTCCCTGATTTTGAAGCACTATTATCAAATTCCCTGACTTTTCCCTGACTGGAAAAAGTAAAATAATTTTCCCTGGATTAAATAGGCCAACCCATAGTCCATCACAGGAAAACAACTTTTCTTTACTTGGACATAATATGATGATTTAAATTTTACATGATCTGGCACCTGAATATATATTATATATTAGGATTTGGTTTTATATAATAAAACTGTCTGTTTTAAACAAACCAACTACTATAACTATAAGCCTATACTTCTTCCCGATTTCATGCATAATGTGTCATGCAAGATGGAATCACTAACTCTTGAGAAGTGAATCCTACAGGCTACACTAAAGATTAGAGCTTACACAAACTTGCACGTCGCTCATAAAAACGAATTTTTGGCACCAACAATTTCTATTTTCTCTTTCAATTATGCTTGAAGTGTCGAAAATAAATAAAACATACAAATACAAATATGAATCAGCGGTTTCAATACACATATATCTCATCAAGGAAATAATTTTCCTTTTATATTGGAAAAACTTATAAAAAATATCAAACTATGGTGGAAATCAGAAATTTAAAGAAACATGAACTAAAATGAAAATTTAAAAATTAATACCTTTTGTTGTATACAGAAATAGTTAATATAAATCCCCCACTTCCTCTCCAATATAATTTGGAGTTCCATATATCTATAAGAATACATCTTACATTTATATTGACCAACGTTTCCAACAGGATATATTCTCTTCATCCGTTTGACTTATATATATTCGTTTTAAAAATATTGATAAAAATATCCTGATTATTCAGTGTGGGTGTGCCAAAAACAATAAGACACAGAATGGCCATGTCACTTACTTGATTAAAGCGGTGCCTTTTGAGAAAAAAAAAAAAAATTTCCCCACAAATACAGGTGTAAAAAAAAAAAAAGTAATCGTTTGACCCACTAGATGAATTTATAAAAATGCATCATATCCTGATGTCATATTGTCAAAAAATGGTGACCGGGGTATAATGATCATCAAAATTACATTTCATATATTTCGTATTACATGAACATCGTGTAGGCGTGTTAAAAAAAAGGAACCTCCGATGTTTACCTCTTCGAAATAAGTAGTATATTATTATTTCTTTGAAAGCGGCCCCTTTTGAGGACTCCTTCACATTTTAATTGAAAAGTGACATTTTCCAATAGTTTCTTTATATAAGATAATCAGACTGCTGGGATTGATTGATATGTTGAAATTTTTTAGTGTATATATATATATATATATATATATATATATATATATATATATATATATATATATATATATATATATATATATATATATATATATATGTGTGTGTGTGTGTGTATGTGTGTGTGTGTGTGTGTGTGTGTGTGTGCGTATGTGTGTGTGTGTGTGTGTGTGAAGAACATTTCTAAGGTGAAAACACACACAAAAAAGTGACATAAGTCCCCCCCCCCCTAATCAAAGTGATGTAACTTTTTAACAAAGAGGAATTTTACGAATTTTATTACGTGTGCTTGTAGGTAATTTAATCAGCTTCCATTTGAGTGAATTTTACTGAAATTCATTTAGTCATGCTTCAATGAGTACAGTCGAAAGGCAAAAATGTCACTTTTCGAAAGTCACAAGGTTAATTTAATAACTTTTATTTAATATCATTTGAACAAATTCAGACTTTTCAACAAAAGATATGTTCTAATTTCTAACACATCAAACGACTTTTGCATTAAATTTCACGGTTGGATGCACATGAGGTAAAATGTGCAAAAACTGCATTTTTTACACATTTTTACTTTTAAATATTATTGATTATGACGGAATATGCAATCTGGAAGAATGTTTTGAACAATACTCATCAATTCACGGTTAAATGAACACTTAATAAAAACAAAAAAGGATATTTTCACATTTCTAAGATAAGTATTGTTCCATTTTTATGTAATAAAATCATTTTATCAATATTTTTTTGTTATATGTAGGTCAAATTATTTTTTTCAAAAAATGTTATGGCATTTTATTAAAAATTCACGCTTCAATGAACACGTGATACGTGAAAAGCCATTGTTTCGCTTGTGGACTAAAATGCAATTGCTTACTTTGAAGAATTGTCACAGACCTTTTTGGATACTTCATTTGATTTGAGTTTCACGAAAATTCCAGGGTTTTACGCTTCAGTGAGCAGAAGTTATTAGAAAAACACCCAAATAAGAAGAAAATTCAGACCTTTGGCCCCACTCCGTGCCTTATCAGATTATCAATTTAGCGTTTGTTCCTGTTAGTTAGTACCACCCAGAAGTTGTGTGCCAAGTTTCATGAAAAAACTCTCAGTAGAATTAACAAAAATCATCAATGAAATTAAGCCGAATGTCAATTTTGTTAAAAGTTTGATTTCCTGTCAATTGACATTGTGTACAATCTCGAGGCAAAAGCAAACCCCAAATCAACATGCTGGAACTTTTTAACAAAAAGGTGATGAGTAATATCGTTTGGCAGTTATGTTTATACACTCATCGACTAACTCATGTGCGAAAAAGAGATAAAACTTTTGCGTCATGCATGAATAAACATACGTTAAAGGCAAAATTGTCATTACAAGAGTCACAATAGTCACCTTTAACGTGTGCTCACTCGTCCATGACACGACGAATAGTACTCATTTTTTTTTCACAAAATGTGTCGATAATCTTGATGATAATATCTGATTTCAATTCTTTAAATAAAATTATTGGATTTTACCATTTTTGGAGGCCTCAACATAATTCTTAAAATTGTGCTCACTCATCCATGAAAAATAATGAAATGTATCGGGATTGGTGTTGGATGACCAAATTTTGGATGATAAATCCACCAAAACAATTAAACACAAGGTAAAAAGGAAATTTTACAAAATTGTTATTTTTACAGCCTCTAAAAAGACCCATGTGACTTTTAAAAATGTCCATTTTTGCTTTAAACGTTGATTACTCATGCATGTCCCAAGGGACAAATTATTGTGCTCAAAACATGTCCGTTCAAAAGTTACATCATTTTGATTGGGGGGGGGGGGACTTACTTTTTTTGTTGGGTATATATCAACATTACACATTAAATGGAAAATCGAAATTGATAATTTTGATGTTATTTTAAAAGGTGAGTCTTGGAAAAAAAATCTTTAATTGGAACAAATCTATTAAGGTGATATGAAATCTACGTCTGAAACCCCATAAAATTAAAATATGGGCGTATAGGAAGTATACCCTTATCCACATAATCCAAATGGGGATTAAACTTATCCCTCTGTTGACTGCTGTACAGAAATCTGAGCTGGCGTTGGAGTATGACATAAATATTTCCTCATACGAAATTGTGACGTCCAAGACTGGAGATAGCAATTTGACATGCATTTAAATCAATTAATTTTTATTTTCCTTATTATTTATTGTATATACATTTTTATGAGCGAAGTATGTTAATTATGGAAATTCCCATTCAAAATATATTAAAACTAGATGAATCCTCGACCGCGCACGGTCGAAATTTATGCCTCCGCCATTACCAGATCAGAAATATATGGCACATTCATCTATTCTATTTTCATATAGGCCTAGGCCTACATGTATACAAAGATGTCTTTCTATACATGTATAAAAAGACATCTTTGACCTTGACCTTTGACCTTGTAAACATTCTCAATCTAATCAGATCAGTGCCACTCAAGTATGTACACATGTACAAAGTATGAAGATGATCCATTAAACAATTCTTGAATTATCGTGAGATGAGCTATTTTCACGTATTTATTGACCTCTGTGACCTTTGACATTTGACCTCGTGACCCAAAAATCTTATCAGATCATTGTCACCCCAGTATGCACACATTTACCACATATGAAGATGATTCGCGAAACGGTTCTTGAGTTATTGTGAGAACAAGCTATTTTCGCCTATTTATTGACCTGTGACCTTCGACCTTTGACCTCGTGACTCCAAAATCTTATCAAATCATTGTTACTTCAGTATGCACACATTTACCAAGTATGAAGATGATTAGTGAAAGGGTTCTTGAAATATTGTGAGAACGAGCTATTTTCACCTATTTATTGACCTCTGTGACCTTTGACCTTTGACCTTGTGACCCCAAAATCTAATCAGATCATTGTCACCCCAGTATGTATACATGTACCAAGAATGAAAATGATCTGTTAAACGGTTCTTAAGTTATCGTGAGAACGAAAGTGGGACGTACGTACGTACGGACGGACGGACAACCCGAAAACATAATGCCTCCGGCGAGACTTCGTCGCGGAGGCATAAAAATGAAGCATAATCAATATGAATATGATTATTTGACCCAGGAAAGGTCGTGCTAACTGTAATGGCAGCTTTGCTGAATATACTTTGTAGAATACCATTAAGGTGGAAAATGAATATATTTATATAAAAAAGTGGCTTACATTGAAGAAAAATGAAAAAAAGGTAGCATTTCGTTGAAAAAAAACAAAAAAAAACATAACTAAACAAAATAATAAGTGTCACATCCTGAATATCAGGTCATGGCCAATACTGTTACGTTACCAAATTTACTATCGTGTTACATAATGCAAGGAATAAGCAGGAACACATTTGATACATACACGATATTATACCTTGCAAAGCTTTCTTGATATATGTTTAGATTTCGAATTTCAATCGGGAAGAAATTTGAGACACTGATATTAACAATATTGTTAATGCTAATACATTTATAATAATTCAAATGACACCCCATTAATAATATTTTAAAGACCAATAATGTGTGCAAATTGAATACATTTATGGGTTTCTAGGTTGGACAAGCCATCATGTTTGTCAAACACAACAACAAGTAATGAGAGCAATTTGCACTATGACTTTTGAAATATAATTTTATTCCTTGTTACAGTAAATGTAATGTATGGAAACATTTATAGGCCTATCTATATTATCTACGCACTTTATAAACTGGATATTCGACAAAAAATTATATAAATAAAGAAATTAAAAACATACCCCCTCCCCTGTTGAATTATGCGCGTATAACCGTCCTATCCTATAAACATTTCTTATTTTTATTTCACTGTTCAGTTCATGTAATTCCAGATAAACATACGCACACATTTAATCTCAATTCATTACACCCACAAATCTAATAATGTGAGGGTGTGTTTGCGTGAGCGCGTGTGTGTCTGTGTGTAGAAATGCGTGGTGGTGAGGGAGTGTGTGTGCCTTTGCCTTAGACTATGTGTCAGAGTGTGTGTGTGTGTGTGTGTGTATGTATGTGTGAGAGAGAGAATGTGTGTGTGTGGTGTGTGTGATGTGGTGCGTGTGTGTGAGCGCTCGCGACTGAGAATGAGGCTTGCTGGCCGTTTGGTAATATGACATCCTTTCCAAATGTAGTAGCTATAAATTCTTTCATATTCTTCAGTATGAATCATCAGGATGGATTAAATGAACTAAAAAAAAAAAAAAAAAAAAAAAAAAGAAAAAAGACGAAGTAGAAGAGGAAGAAAGAAAAAGAAGAAGTATAAAGCAGACGAAGGTGAAAAAGGAAGAAGGAAAAGAAGAATGTTTATATAAACTTTGCTCGACAAACATCCTCATTTTGACCAAGTCCGACGAGAACGTGCCGAAATTTGTTCATCTTGTAAACTGCCTTGCGAGATCCATGGTCAAGGAGATTGCATTAATAAACATCGAGGCCAGCTCGCTCAATATCTAGCCATGACTACAATAGTAGGATGTTCTTTAAATAAAAAAGAAATTATACGTATACCGGCAAGATCAATGAATGGTGATATTAATAGGATCACAAGTACTCGAAGAATACGGACGTTTTTTTTCTTTTTTTTATTTATCATTTAATTTTATATGCCTTATATGAACTAGATACACTTTGCATCTTCACGTCACAGTAACAGACAACAAGAATCAATTGTCAGGAAGTGTCTGTTCTTAGAGTTATGGTTTGTAAATTGTAAATTATAATGGACATGCTTCATTCTCAAGAATAAGATTCACTTAGTAAGATTTTTTGTCATATATATGTCATGAATGAAAAAATGATATTACGAAGTTTCAGGACACAAAACATAATACCTCAAGTCTACATTGATAGTATATTGAGGCGAGTCCAGGTCGATTCGACGTCATCTCAAACTCTACGGTGAAACAACTTGCGAGACCCGTGGATCTCCTAGGACAACAGTACCGCAGGAAAAGTACTCTACATCTAAGCCTGGGATAATTATCCCGGGGCTACACTGAAAACCTGACCTCGTCCGTGAATGGACGGACTAGCTTTAAAGCTAGTCGGTCAAGACGGACTAGTTTTAAAGCTAGTCCGTCATGTTAGTCCGTCGAGACGGAGTAGCATACAACGGAGTCAATATATATCTCAACTTGACGGACGAGCTTTAAAGCTAGTCCGTCACACTTGATCCTCGTCCGTCGGACGAGGTCGAGGTCAATAAAGTAGGTAGGCAGACTCAGTTTGCCCATTAAAATGACTGACTAGCTTTTGATACACATAGTTGCAATGTCGTTTTAAATGCACCTTCTCTATTTATTCTGTTTCCGAGCATAATCAAGTAGATACATTTTCAAACAAAGGTTGTTTTGGCTTGACACTCTGAAAGCTTACGAGACATAACATCAATCATGACAAGTACGCAATTCGCGAGTATTCAATTCAATTTCAATTCAATTTATTCAATTTCATTCATAAAAAAATACAAGATACAAATATATCAGATGATACATGGTAAATAACAAAGCAATATACATAAATACAAAATAATGAAATGAAATTTAGGACATTGCAAAAGACCGATGTCTTGACTCGGCAGAGCCCTAATGCCATTATGGCATGAAATACATTCATATAAAATCAAAATGATGACAAGATAAAAACAAATAAATAAACATTTGCGAAAATCCTACCCCCCCCACCAGGTAAATGTAAATCAGTTTAACAATATCAAACACACTTTAAGAAAAATTTACGAGTCATACGATAATATAATGTTATTTTTTAGCTTGCGTTTAAAAGAGTAAAGTGAAGAACATTCTTTTATTTCATTGGGCAATGAGTGCCAGACATCAGGTCCTCTATGTCTAATGGATTTACAAGCAAGGACTGTTTTTTGGATTACTAAGATGAAAATTGTTGGAGCTCTGGTATTGTGGTCATGAATCTGGGTATTGCGTATAAACATTGTACTGAAATTGGATGGTACCAAATTATTAGTATAATTGAACATAAAATTTGCAGTTTGCAAGATATTGATATCAGATATTTTAATATGTTTAGTTTTTTAAAATTGGATCAGTATGGGCTAAGAAGGGGGAACCTGTACAAATTCTTATGGCTCTTTTCTGCAGTAAACAACAATGATTAATATTCCTTTTGGTTCCACAACCCCAGGCAATATTAGCATAAGATAAATAAGATATATGAAAGAATTGTACAATATATAATAGACCTTGCCATTAACGTATCTTTAAGTTTATACATTATACCAATAATTCTAGAATATGAGTTTCTTAGATGCTGAAAATGGAAATTCCAGTTTAAATGTTGATCGAGAATAACACCAAGAAATTTAACATTAGTTTTCCTTTCAATTGGGGTATTGTCTATTAAATTTGATACTGGTCATCGTTAATTTTTTTTGTTTGGGTTGTGAAATATGATATAATTTGTTTTTCTGAGATTGAGAGATAACTTGTTACATTGTAGCCATTAGTTATTTAGACATTCTACATTGAAAGTGACTATCATTTCGTTAAAATTATGATGAGAATATAACAATGTCGTATCATCTGCAAATAAAACATAACTAAGTATTTCAGAAGAATTTACAATGTCGTTCATATATATTATAAGAGGAGTGGCCCAAGTATAGATCCTGTGGCACGCCACACTGCAGTTCTAAATTTGGGATTTACGTGAGTCGACTTCGGTATATTGAATTCTATTTTTTAAATAATCTTTAAACCATGCCAGCGGCGTACCCCTTATACATAACGTTCAAGTTTATATATTAAATTGAGTGATCGAGCGTGTCAAACGCTTTGAAAGGTCCAAAAATAATCCAGCTATATATTGTTTTTTTGCAAGGGATTTACTTATTCTATCATATAAGTCAAACTGCTAGTTCAGTTGAATGTTGTTTCCTAAAACCATATTGGGCGGAGCAAAGTAATTTGTTTTTGTTTAAAAATTATATACTTGGATATGGATTATTCTTTCTAGGATTTTAGATAACGAGGGTAAAATAGATATAGGTGGGTAATTTTTACACTGGGTACGATTTCCTTTTTTAAATATTGGTACGACCCTTGCTAACTTGAAAGCGTTCGGATAGCATCCAAGAGACAATGATAGATTGAAATATGACATAGTGGATCAGCTATAAAGAAAATTATTGTTAAATAAATGAGTTAATATCGTCGTGACCAACAAGTTTTCGTATTTTTAAGGGATTTGCTATGGATATAATTTCGTGTGGTCTTACGGGTTTGAAAAAATATGAGTTTTCAGCTCGTTCAGGTAAAAATCTTTAATGAGTGCTCATTGGTTATAAAAGTTTTTGATAGCGTTGTACTACATAGGTTCTATATATTGTTTGTCCATTCTTGAATTACAGCCAATTGAATACCTCGTTACTATAGAAACCCAAGAACCCGGTCTATTCTTACAGATTGCTGGTGAATGCCCGGCTTAGCAACGGCAGTGAATAGAAGGTGGATATAATCGACATTCTCAAAACATTCTCTGAACAAAGGTTGTTTTGGCTTGACAATCTGAAGCTTACGATAGGGAGACCGGGACAATTGTAACATTTTTTCCAAATATGACTAGCAACTTTTTATAGCTAAATACTTGCTTAACCAAGGAAAACGAAATTTGGATATCTTAGCTGGACATATGGATAGGTTTGGGTTAAGTAAAACTATTTATTTCGAAGCCATTATCATTTAAAAACAGAGTCGAGTGTTACAATTGCCCCTGCACCCGGGCAGTTGTAACACATGTATGGGGCAATTGTAACACACGAAATGTAGGCATTTTGTTTTTCTTTATCAAAGCTATGCACTTGACAGATCCAAGATTTAACAACATTAACCGCATAAGCTAATTATAATAAACCATGACAATGGTTGACTCAAGTTACATTATATTTTCCATTGTCATATGCATGGCATGGATTACTGGAGAAGTTCACGTGCTCTGTACGGGCGATGGCAGCACGCTGAATTGTCCCGGGGCTAGGTACGGGGCAAAAGTACTTGCTTAACGGCATTGTTACTATTGCCCCTGTGGTGGCGACCATATTTGGATATATTTTTTCTATCTTAGCTCAGTTTTTCATCGTTGAAACTTTAGCAAAATGCAGGCCTAAGAATATAATTTCTAAATAAATAAAAATGACAGCCATAACTCAACCACATATTTGTCCAGAAGAAAAACATTGGGTAGGGTGAGATGTGAGATATTACTTTCCTGCTCAAAATATTTTTTGCTGTTGAAAAGTTCAAATATACCATTAAAACTGTTTACACTCAATCAGCATGTGGACGATGAAATGTACTTGCTCTGTACACAGGTTAAGTTTTTAACGTGTTTCTGGCTGGAAACGGGAGCCTCTGTTACAATTGCCCCGTGCTACGATTGTCCCCGGTCTCACCTACATAACATCAATCATGACAAGTATGCAATCACGAGTAGGTTCAAATAGGCCTACTGTTGTCCATCTTTAATTACAGGCTAATTGAATACCTCGTTTCTGTAGAACCCATGAACTGTCTATTCTTACAAACTGCTGGTGAATGCCCGGCTTAGCAACAGCAGTGAATAGAAGGTGGATACAATAAATTGAATAACATGCGCATTGCGAAAAGGACATCACTATTAGTTGCATTATCTGTATGTGAATTCATTTAATGAGCAAACTGTACAGACGCAGACTCGATATGGCTACAGCCCGATAGCCGCGGTCTGATAGTCCGCGGGTCCTATAGTTCGTGGTCTGATAGTCCGGGGGGGGGGGGTTATGTTCGTTAGCCCGAAAATAGAAAAGTTCGTTATTCCAAAAGTAGAAAGGTTTCGTTATTCCGAAAATAGAATGAAGTTCGTTATTCCGAAATAGAGAAGGTTCGTTATTCCGAAAGAGAAAAAGGTTCATTAGTCCGAAAATAAAAAATGTTCGTATTCGAAATAAAAAGGTTCGTTATTCGAAAATAGAAAAGGTTCGCTATTCTGAATTTTCGTTATATTCAAAATAGAATGAGGTTTGTTATTCCGAAACTGAAATAGTCTGTGGCGAAGCCAGGAAAATCGAAAGGGCAGTCGTGTGGTGGAGAGGGAGGGCACGTATGTTTGTAGCGGCAAGACTGAGCGGTCGCCATGTTGAAAAGAATAACGGCACCTGAACAATGGCCATGAATAACTGAAAATCCCATTACACGAACAATGCCGCACGCGCACGCCTGACCCTAATGAATATTCATGATGCATAGTCCACGCTCTGTATTTTGTGTGTGTAATTAAACGACGATTTACAAAAAGCATACAAATACATCTTTACCAAATATCAAGAACATGCGTAGATATATACTTTTAAATAAGATACAAGACACAAGATAGGCACAGAAATTTAGAGAAGACGACGACTAGGTCGAAAGTTAGAAGTTCCAAAATATCAAATTATGATAGTAGGCTATTACTTCAATTAGTAAATCATCAAATTAGTTTGTAATTGCCTTTGGAGCCTGATTACCTAAATTGTTTATATCGATGGAAATAAAGGGGGAAATGTGACCAACTTCTAAGAAAGAACATTTTAAATTTCATTAGATATTTTACTGAAAATTTTAATTTGTTTTTCAGCCTTGGAGTGAGACAACATCGCATGACCTTGTTAGCATACTGTACAATTGTCCCACATAATGTATTTTGTGTATGTATATTAAACGACGATTTACAAAAAGCAACAAAAATACATCTTTACCAATGCAGCAACATCGTATTATACTATCACATTAGATACAAGATACAAGATAGTCACATAAATTCAGAGAAGACGACAAATTGATGAAAGTTAAAATCAAATTATGATAGTAGCCTTGCTTCAATTACGGTTATCATGAATGAGTTTTAATTGCCTTGGAGCCTGATTACCTAAATTGCTTATTTAGATGAAATTTTAGGAGATAACATGAAACAAATGCGTAAGTAGAACATTTTAAATCTCAATAGAATTTTTACTGAAAGTTTTAAGAAATTATTTCAACTGGAGAAAGAACAAAAAGAGAAATAATCAGCGGCCTCTGCGCCTATGCCATATATCTGTTAACATGGCCCGCCTTCAGTTCCCCCATTGTTGTTACATATAATGAACAATACGTGAAGGTAGAATCACTATTGCTGTTCAATTGTTATGAGGTTGGGAAGGGTTGATCTATCGTTATATTATCGTTACTTTTCAAAGGGTGATCATAAGCTTATGGGACTAGTTCATTTTCGTCAATCGAATTATTATGTTTATCATGTAAATTCATTGCCAGACCTAAAAAAGACTCAATAATAATTCTGCAATTATATCCGCCCCGTTTATATTTCACGAAGAAGTTATTTCGAAAAAAAAGTATCGGCGGCGACTTCTTAATCTTCCGATGGAGGTTTCCGCTGATAATGTTTTGAATAATTTCTTTCATGAATAAATACGGAACGAATAGCTTACAATTTCGGAATTATTTATTTAGCTATTGAGTGATAACGGCCTATTTTTATAAACGAACTTATTCTTTACCGGGAGAAAGTCGCCGCTGATAATGTTTCGAAACAATTTCTTTAAGACATAAAGACGGCACGAAAACATTGCGGGAATATTTAGTATGGACTGTTTTTAGCGGCCCGATTTTAGAAGCGAAATTCTTTATCATAGAAGTCGCGGTGGACATTTTTGTGAAATAAATTCTCCGTAAATCAAAATTAACAGCAGAAGCTGTTAAATAAGGACATCCCTCCCCCTAAAATTCCCCCTTATCTGGAGGTTATTTATGGGTGACAAACACGACAGTCCGAACATTCTTAATCCATTCGCTCAGGCAGCAATAGCTCAGATTAAATCAAAAATCAAGATGCTTGACCTACACCACTTCTTGACGCACACAGAATATACGAACTCGATTTTATTGTCGGAATAACGAATATCTCGGATGACCCCTTCGATATACCCCATAATTTTTAGCGTTATTTTTTCACATAGATTTTTGTATAATCACGAACGCGAAAAATTATGTCTTGCAAATCAATTTTAAAATATAGTGTGTATTTTAAAAACGATATAGCAATCACATTAATTATTGAAAACTTGAATTGTAATTCTAAATAATAAATATAAGGCGCTCATTTTTCTTTAGACAACTTTTTCTGAAAGAAAGGAAGGTTGGATTACAGGCACGACTTTGGATTTCTGAGTTGGCTTCTCAAGAAGGACAAGCGTCAGCAGAAAATGCATATTAAAGCATATATTTTATTCTGTCTTCTGATTTTATCATCATAATAAATGTTTTTTTGCTACGAAATTTCTGTCGACAAAATAATCATGTTTTTTTTAATCGTCTTTGAAAATGGTCCTTCTAATATTTCAGATTTGACGTCTCTGACAAGCTGGTGAGGCCGTATATGCTAGTCGGTCAGACAGAAGCAAGAACAGGTCGCGGCAGAAAAGGCGCGACGGACTATTTACCGCATTGACCGAACTAGCTGTAAAGCTAGGTCCTGCTACAAAGCTGTCAAGCGGGCATCACTACGACTAGCTTTTATGCTAGTCCCGAGAAGAGTCCACGACGGAGATCGAGCTTTAACTTAGTCTGTCGTGAACGACTAGTTTACAAAGCTAGTCGTCATGACGACTATCTTTCTCAATCGGAAAGTTAGTCGTCGTGACCGGACTGCATAACACTTAGTCAGTTCTTCACGGACTATACTTGAGACTACCTTCAAGTAGTCCGTAGAGACGGACGAGCTTTAAGAGCGAGTTCGTAATAACCGGGTTGTGTTTGAAGGAAACTAGTTCCGTCGTGACCAATCTAGCTTTTAACGCTAGATCAGTTCTGGGCATCACTACGTAACTAGGCTTTAAGCTAGGTAGGTTTAGTTTTTCATTGGTAGTTTGTCTGGGGTAATTGTCTTGGGGAAGGCTAAATGGTCCTAGGCGGTAATGTGCTCTGAGTAGTTATATGGATAGTTTTCCTTGTGATAGTTTCCGCATACTGCCCACGGACCTTCCCTTATTTAATTTCGACATAGATTCATTGGGGTGATAAATTAAAGGGGAAAAGTTAGGTGTCTGGGTGTTCAAGTTTCCGTTGATAATTACCTGTGGGTGTTGTTGACTAGAGATGACTGCCCGGGGTAAGTTGTATACTTGTATATCGACACGCAAAGACAATCATGGACAAAATTTGTTCTTTCTAATATATAATCTCGTCTGAATGATTCAGAAAACCATAATTAATTGTAGTGCATTTATATGAGTTTGTGGTTTTATGATGTTTTTTCTTTAAACAGAAATAGATATAACGTTTAATATTCAAAGCCCCAAACTTCTAGGTCAAATAGCGCGAGTTACTTTGATAATGAGTGAAATAATATTTCAAATTATTGTAAAGTTTTCCTTTTTTTAATAGAATATTAATTGTGAATTTTGATATAGGTTTATTATAGATTATATAAAATATGATATATTATTATATATATAATAGTGAAAACGGGCACCCTGAACTTACTTGCTATGCAGTGAACCATCTTTTATTAGTACGAGGCGAATGTTTCATTCATTTGCTATATATGTAATGTATGTATATATATAAGTGTAGGGAAAGCATTACAACAGCCGATGGTATCTCTTTTATGTATATATTATATTATATGTGTCAAAATAAAATACATAGAGAGATTGGCGTTGCTGAAATAACCACTTTATTTTGCCAAGCTTTCGCTATATACACTGGTCCGGTTCATAAAGGTGGAAGTATTTTGTTTGCGCTATAGCGACATGATTTGCCCTGACTTTAATTTCTTGTGAATATGTTTGTCCTTGCTTTTATTTTTTGGTACCTTGGTTATATCTTTGGACATTTCCCAACTCCTTCACGTGGACGCTTGTTCTCAAAAAAGTTTGTAAACCCCGTGATGCAATTTTTGTCCATTTTTTCTCCATTTTGGGGCCCCTTTTTGTTTTCTCGGCCGATTAAGCCCCCTCAGTCCTACCCCAGAACGCGACTGAGGTGTACCTGTTATGTATTGTTCTTAATTTATTTCTATATTCTGGGGACAGCAAGGTCTCTAATCATGACAAGGAATGCAATTCACGAGTACCGGTAGATTCCAAAATTTTTCTTCATTCTTCAATTACAGACTAATTGAATACCTTGTTACTATAGAACTCAAAGAACCCGGTATTTCAATTACAGATTGCTGGGTGATTCCCGGCTTAGCAACAACAGTGAATAGAAGTTGGATACAATCAACATTCTCAAAACCAAAGGTTGTTTTTGTTTGACAAATCTGAGAAGCATTAACGATAGCCGAAATAAGCATAATCTGACAAGTATGCCATTCACGGAGTAAGTTAAGAAATATTGTTTCATTCTTAAGGCCCGGTCCACTGACGGGATGATTAATTGCGCATTTGAGTTGCGTATACAAATTTCGTTCATCCGCAACAAAAACAAAAACTAAACAACAATCCGCAATTCATACGCAAATCATCCTAAAGAGCCAGTGGGACGGCCTATTACAGGCCTAATTGAAACTCGTTTATGATAGAACCCATGAACCGTCTATTCTTATAGGATTGCTGGTGAATGCTGGCTTACCAAAGCAGTGAATAGAAAAGTGGTACAATTGATTGAATAACATGCGCATTGCGAAAGGACATCATTATTCATGTATTTAGTTGCATTATCTGTATGTGAATTCCATTTAATGAGCAGTGTACAGACGCAACACTGGTATACCCGTAAAGCTTAAGATTTTGATTATTGGCGATCTTCCTTCCCTGTGACCTGATGTGTGAGTACTCTTTTTTATTCTTATGTTTCAGTTCACAAGATAGAGTTATTTATTTTTCACATAGAATAATGCTATAATCACCAACGCGAAAAATTATGTCTTGCCACATCAATTGAAAATTGTGTGTATTACAACGGTAGTAACAATACATTAATTATGAAAATTGAAATTCATTTCAATAATAAATATAGGCGCCATCTTTTCTTTTAGATTTACTTGTATCTGAAAGAAAAGAATATTGGATTAAGAGGCGCGACTTTGGGATTCTGAAGTGGCTCTAAGGACAAAGTGTAATACGCCGAAAATGCAAAAGCAGGTAGGCCTAGCAACAATAAAGTCATGATGATCGCAGCATGGCGGCCGACTCCGGGCCCGTGCCCCCCATTATTTGTTAATTGCCATAATGTTAACTAATTGTGCCTCCTGTATTTATTCGTCCTTCTGATTTATATCCATCATAATAAATGTTTTATTTATTTTTTATTTATTTATTCAATTTTTTATTTTGTGCTCAAATTCTTGTGTACAAAATGCATGTTTTTAATGTATTCTTTTATAATGTTTTCTAATATTTCAGATTTGACGTCTCTGACCAGTGTGAAGCCATATTAACCTCGGTCCGATCAGCTATGCTGTCAAGGACAGCAGTATATATCGCGCAGAAAAGCCGAGCTGACTAGCTTTACACCATGACCGATTAGCTGTAAAGTTATCTGCCAAAGCCTCGTCAGTCTGGGCAATCACTGACGACTAGCTTTAGTGCTAGTCCGTCAAACTAGTCGATCACGACGGACGAGCTTTAAAGATAGTCCGTCGTGACCGACGAGCATCTAAAACTATCCGTCTTTGACGACTACTTGAGGAACTAGCTTTCAACTAGTCAGTAGAGACGGACGAGTTTTTAAAGCTAGTCCGTAATAACCGGGTTGTGTTGAAGAAATTAGTCCGTCGTGACCGAACTAGCTTTAAAGCTAGTCAGTCCTGGGCATCACTACGACTAGCTTTAAATCTAGTCGGTCTACCCGTTTTAGGTTTTCAGTGTTGATGACAAGGATGTAAATAGTCATATGATATATTTTAATTTTGATTTATGTTTGGTTGAGATTTTACAGTACAATTTAGGGAGATAGGAAATTTCCATGGTGTAAAATGATAAAATGAATGTTGAACCCCAATCAAAAATGAATTTGACACCCTCCTCTAGACCAAGAGAGTCGAGCCTGTAACCAGAATCTACATAATTTAAAGAACAATAACAAATCTCCACCTCAGATGTGTTTCCTTGGGGTAGACTGAGGGGGCCTTGGTGGGTCCGCGTGAAAAAGGGCCCAAAATAAGAAAAAATGACAAAAAGGCCATCTTCTGGGATGACAACTTTTTTTGAAAGAAAAATCCGCCGGGAAGGGTGAAGGAACGTCCAAGAATATCCCAGAGATCCCAGAAAGTGAAGCGGTGACAAACACCATTCAAGAAATAATAACGGAGCAACATAATGTCGCTTGAGCCAGAAAAAATATTCAAGCTTTATGACGAACAGTGTAGATAGAGGTGGTTTCCAGCAATGCCAATCTCCTCTTGTTTTGATTTCGACTACAGTTTTCCAACAGTAAGCAGTAAGCCATGTATAACCCTAAAAAGACTGGGGGGGGGCTCATTCAGCCCCCCCTCGACATTTTCGCGATAAATCGGCAACGCGGAAAAAAAAATTCGCCGAGACTTCAAATGACTATTTTCTTTCAAGTCTCGCGCAAACTTTTTGAGACCAATTTTGGCGATGCCCGGGTACGCGCTTACCGAAATTACGTAAGCATTTTGTAACCGTAGCGTCAGACCCAAAGTTGCTCA
The DNA here is from genome assembly GCA_940671915.1 of Paracentrotus lividus. NCBI lineage: Eukaryota > Metazoa > Echinodermata > Echinoidea > Camarodonta > Echinidae > Paracentrotus > Paracentrotus lividus. The sequence goes on along the minus strand of CALNVZ010000174.1, from coordinate 48,612,088 downwards.
ATACGTGATTTTTGTGACAAATCCAATGCAAATTGTGTTTTTAGCCCAAATTCATAAATGTATCAATTTCTTCTCTTAACTGATTAAAATCATTAATTTAAGTTGTTTATGAATTAAAATAGTGTCACAATGATTTCCATCGAAAAAACAATAAAAAAACAAAAGTAGAAAAACAAAGAAATACTAAAGAAATATTTTGAAACAATAGAATACATAAGAAAAATCTTGATACAGATTTTTTTTTTTTACACATAAGTACATTTCACCAGTAAGCCTACAAAGAGCCTGTAACCAAAATTAGCACTTTTTTACTCAGCTTTATTTTAATTAATTAGAGCAATCTTAGATTTTATGCATATTAGCAATAATTAATTAGTGCCCTGACATTTTCGAAGAATATGCTTTTCAGTTTTGGAGAGGATGCCGTGGGAAACGCTGTTGTGAAAAATTTTCGGGCCGTCGCCCGCTCACGGCCCGAGATTCTAGGGGGGGGCTGAATGAGCCCCCCCCCCTCAGTCTTTATGTGTGTCAAATACCGCAGTCTTTTTAAGGGTTAAGATTAGTTCCTTCTCACATATATATATATATAATATTATCAACTCAGTGCTTTCCGCTAACCGTGTGCAAAGGCCATCGAGCAACATCTTCGGCAAACCTCTACACACAAATACCAAAAGTGGATAATATATATATATAATATAATATATATATTATATATTATAACGGTATTGCGAAAGAAAAAAGAAAAATTAATCGAACGTAGCTGCTCTTTTCTCCCTTTTAATGGCGAGCTTTTGACCATGTAAGTCCTTCATCAGGCCTACAAAATGAAATGAAATTTAAAAGATCATAAAGTTGTTGTAACAATCACAAGTTGTTAAGGACAATCAAAAGAAAACAGATATCAAATATGTTTGCCTAAGTATCATTTTATATTTTATTTATTTACAACATTTTATTTATTTTTATTTATTTATTTATTTTTTTTTTTTTTGGGGGGGGGGGGAATATCATCATAAACGTTATATATTCAAGTAAAAATATCGATACCTAAATTTTAAAAGGAAATAGTGCGAGTGGGTTCGGCTTCCTCATAGAAAATCTAAAGAGCCCTTTTCGACAAAAGTTTAATTTATCATTTACATGGCTTTGACCTTCCAAATAATAGAAACCGATAGAACGCAAAGCGACATCGTTTTTTTTTTTTTTTTTTTTTAATAAAAGTAATCAATAAAAAATTTAAAGTATTTTTCTATTCCTTTAATATTGCCCATAAATGTACACTTTTTGATTTTTAAATTATCTGGGGCGCAAACACCGACTTGCGTCGATCACGATCGCGTGCGTTTTGAGAGAACAAATTTAATCACAAGTGTGCAGATTAGCAATGTAATCGGTATACCATGAATAACATCATTAAGCAATTGTGTCACAATCGGAGGACTGGTCCATTGGTGAAACTTGAGTTCATCGAAACTTTAAATTGTTTGAAGTTGTGATATTAAGCGCTGTTTCAAATTCTGGCCATTGTAGCATTTGAATATTTCATATTTGTTACAAGCTTGTTAACAGGCAATCTGCACCGCCCGCGCCATATCATAAATCATATTTAATGGTATGCTTTGTGGTATAGTGTGCCGTAAAAAAGACATAAATACCACTTTTAAGTATTGTTTGCCACAACGAAAAAAAAATAACACAATTTGAATTTAAAAAGATTGAAAAGCAAACTGGAACGAATGAACTACTTTTTGCCTAAACCCATACTTAATCATAGGATGGACCATGATGAGTTATTTCATTTTGTACGCCCACGGCAGTTGGTGTAATTAACAACGTCATGGCTAAAGGCAGAGAAAGGGGATGCATCTATGAAACACATAATAAAGAGAGAGGGGAGACATTCTGTCTCCTTCCCCCGCACATGAGGCAGATATTAAATATAAAAGATGATCTGACTGCGGAGCAAATAAACACAAACTTGCTGCATCAACGCTGAATGGCATTTATCTTCTTGAGCACAAGGGCAGGCGGGGAAGGGAGAGTCAAACTTTTCATGACTGGTTATCCAACTGTAATGGCATGTTGGCCATGTATAGTGTTTTCTCATCATGTTAAGCCTTTTCGTGGTAGTTTTTGTTTCTTTATTTTCATGCAACAAGTGAAATCATGCAGTCGTCAATAGAATACCCCATCATACAAATAGTTACTTATTCTAGCTCTAGCGGCAGGTAAGTGTATTCTATGATTTTTCAATCTGCTAAAAAATAAATTTCTGTTTATTTTAGACTTTTTGGTAAGAGAGAGAGAGCTGAGATAGGGGAGGGGAAGTAGGAGAGGGGGAGAGGTGAGAGGAAGAGAGATGAGAGAAGGGGGAGAGAAGGGAGAGAGAGGAAGAAGAGAGG
>CALNVZ010000174.1:48573529-48609583 GCA_940671915.1 Paracentrotus lividus | reverse complement strand
AGTTATTCCGAAGTAATATTAAAACCTTAACCCTATTAGACCAAGGTATTATTGATCGTTCACAGGCCGAAGGGGGGGGGGCCGTCGTATAATTTTTTTTTTTTTAAATAATTATTTTCTTATTCATTTGGCATGACGATAAGATCACTCAAGCTCTACAACTTAGCACAACTATTTTCTTTAAAATCACAGTTTGATGATGGCATACTGTTACCAAAATGTGAATTAATGATTCATTCATATTTCATTCATCTATTATAGAAGTTTCAAGGTTGCCAAGGGCGCGCTATATACTCTAGAAATACAACAAAACGCCAATTCACCCACAAGAGGGCGTTTAGCTGTAAGTATACTAAAATAATATTTATTTTTATTATTTTCAAATTTACTTTTAGGTATGCCAAAACTAATTATATATAAGGACTAATCATATTCTGTGAATCTTCAAGGCGATAAACTCATTCAAAAAAATATTTAAAAAATCATCTTTAAAAGTTGATATTTCTAATTTTCTATTACATCTACTAGTTTTTGCGCCATTTTTCATATGAAAACTAAACAAAAACTCTAAAGAAGAAGAGCGCGTAGTTAATATCGAATGTTATTAAATTCAATTTGAATTAAACGAACATTGATAATTACCCTATAGTTTATGATTGTAGATATGAAAATGACCAGAACTTGCGAAGAAACATGGTTAACCAATTCGTGGTGGCCATGGCAACAAAAAATTATATAAATAATTTTAGGAAAAAGTTCTAAAATCAGTCGTTTTCAGAATTTACGAAAAGTTAAATTGTGTTAAAGTCTAAATTGATAAATCTTACCTGTCCTTTGTGGAGTGAATAACGGACATCTGACCCTGACGATGGATGACCTGAGTCTTGATGCATAGCCTAGTTTTAACCAAGCTGTATGTCCTATAAAAGATAATAGCACAATGAATGTATTATCTATATATAAAAGAATCAAACTGAATGTAGAATAGACCAAGTTACTAAGTTCATTATAATTTATCCATGTTTCTTTCCTGGCGACATAGTAACAAGGTATTCAAACAACCTTTAATCAAAGAACAACTACAATACATGGAATCCAGTTTGCATACATTAGTTGTTGCTTATGTCGGGTAAGCTCTGGCAGCTTTCAGATGTCAAGACAACCTTTGTTTTTTAAAAAAGTATGCATTAAATTCGAATATGTTGTACACTAGTCTGATTGAAGTTACCGGTATTGTTATAGGTGTTTTTAAAGTTCTAAGAAAATACTCTTCATGAACATTAATCTCTTGAATTGCATGTGAAAATATTTCGGAGAGTTCGCTGCGAGTCTCTCCGGAAATATACTGTTTTGTAATTGTGAACCTTTCTTTGCTCATATATCTAAGCTTGATGGTGAGATTGACCAAAATGAAGTCCAAGAAGCTGTTTTGTTGAAACATATTATATGATATAGCCATAAGGTATTAATTTTGGCTTGGACAATGAGAATGTTGTGCGATTTGGCCCTTCTTTTGCCAACTACAATAGGAAAAGCGTGAACCAAGTGCCTTTTATTTAATTATTTTATTTTCATTTTCACTTCTAATTTTATTATTCAAAAATTATTCAGGGCACTCACTTTCTCAGTTGCTTCAAGTTCACAGAGGCCCTATTGATATATAATCGTTTGACGCAATTGGTGTCAGGAATGCATTACTCTGGAACCCCACAAATGGTACGATAGAAGCTTTTTAAAATTCTCTTTTTTCCCGGTTTTTTTTTTTGGTATTGATGATAACTTATATCTGTATTTTGTGGGTTAATGGTATTTTAAAGATGTAATGTGTTTACTTTGCTACAGCAAAATCGTTTTATGCCAGCTTTATTTTGGTCAATGCGCCTGGTGATCTCAGACTTTTTCTCTTCTCGTATACCAAATTTACCCCCCCCCCCAAAAAAAAAAACAACAACAAACAAACAACAAACAGACAAACAACAAACAAACCAAAAACAAAAACGTGCATTCGCCATTGCTCGTTTACTTTTTTGTTTTTTGCTTCTCCCTTTTTGGGCTGTTATTTTGTTTAATCACTTATTTTGTTATTCATATGTTATTTGTCTTCTTATTCCTCTGAACCGCAGATTCGGACTAATCATACAACGTGATCCGTTATACAGGGCTGTTCAATTAAAAACGCGGGACAGTTTTGAAAATCTGTCAAAATTTAGGTTTCAAATTATGTATGTCTATATTTTGAATGTTAATAGATGCTCTGAAAGTCTTATCTTTCATGCCATTTAAAATATTAGTTTCGTTCATGCTTGAGCGCACAATAGAACGTTTTTGTTGGTGGCTCAAAAAAAGGCTTGCCACAAATGGTAGAAAATGAGATAATACGATCATCAGACTTTTCGCTAATCAGCAGACTTACCCTTAACCCTTTCATAATATCTTTTGCCATATTTATCGAATTATGCTAATCAAAAATCATTAACAAAGCTATTTACTAATTGATGTTTGTTGTGTTTTGTTTGTTTGTTTTTTTTTCAATGTTAACATTGTTATCTTTTGGCATTGAATATTCCTTCAACAAACAAAAACAAAAAAAAAGAAAAAAAAAGAAAAAAGAAGAAAATTGTCAACCCAGACGGGGATTTGGTTGGATGGTTAATTATGAATTGAAATGATTGCTTTGTTTGTTCGTTTGATTGTTGATTGATTATTAATTGATTCGATATTAATGAAGGATTGATAGACTTGACCATTTATAATGATTGATCGTTGATAATGCATTTGTTTCTTGAATGATTGATCGATACTTTGGTTGATTGTTCAATGATTGATTAAATCGTTGGAAGAATCATAGAAATTTCGACTCAAAAATATTATTGACCAGTGAAAAGTAAACCATCAAATCGAATGGGAGTACTGATCAGATAAGATTCAGAATTAACATATACCCTTTAATTCAACCAAAAGTTCTTTTTTTTTTTTTTTTTTTAACCTCCGAAAAGAAACTTTCGTGTTCGCTAAGCATGAATGAAACAAATAAACCAAAGCAATCAACATTCAATCCAAATAAACAAACAATCTAAACAACCCCACCACCTCCCCTTTCTTATGGGTTGACAAAAAAAAAGTTAAAGGAAATATTTATTGTTAAAAGATAACATATTAAAATGAAAACAAAACATAAAGTAAATAAATAAACTTTGAATGATTTTCAAATCATAATTCGAAAAAAAGAAGAGGCAAGAAAAGAAAAAAATCAGAGAAGAGCTGCGATTAGCAAGAATTCTGATGATCGTAATTCTCAATTTTTCCGATTTGTGCGCAAGCCGGTTCTTTTGAGCATTCTCTCTCGTTTTTTTTTTAAAGGTATACAAAATGTTGGTGTTTGAGTGTCATGTGGACCATTCAAGAAATAATTCATTCATTTTTGTTATTATAATTTCTTGAATTCAATTTTACAGAACAGATACTCACAAAATGAAGAAAATTCCGATACATCAACATCGTCAGATAGTAGTGACCAAAACTCGAACTTTCCTTCACCGCCATCGGACCGAACGAACCGAGTAAATAGTAGGCCTGTTTTCACCAATCGAATAGAGGAACTTAAAGCAAATTTAGAGCGACATCTGGAGTCTACTAACAATCTTCTTCTGACACTTCAAAATATTGATATGGAAGAATTAGAGAACAATCAGAGATTTATAAGATGTGCTTCTAAATTCTTGCCTTCCCTCGGTAAGTGAGATTATGGATAAAATTTAATCGTTTTTAAAAATCATTAATAGAAGAAACACACATATTAATGTCATCGTTAGAAAATAAAAGAAAAAAATAAATCGTGAGGGGGGGGGCATAACATCATGTCAAACGCATTCATATCCAAGTGCAATGTGTTTATATTTCCTATATATACTGATTATTGACTTTCAGTCGATTTCTGATTTTCAAATATTCAATTTTGAAAGAAAATAGACCCCCCTAAAAAAGGCTGATGCTCAGAGTTCACAATGAGCATTATATACCATATACTATATATATATTTATATATATTACGGCATAAAAAGAAAACCCAATAATTGACAATTATTTCATTTTTATTAAATATTCTATCTTTAACTGACAGGTTACAGTAGACAGTTAAATAGTGATGATGACCAGAATACCAACCAAATCAACACTGCTTCCACGGCAATACCAGCGTCTGTACAACAAAATGGCACATCATGTTTACCAGGCGAAGACTGTCGACAAAATACACAACGAGAGAACATTACATCCAGCATTCAAAGTACAAATCAATTGAACAACTCACAACAGAATCAAACATTGACGACAAGTAGTACTTCGACGACGACGACGACCTCAGCTCCATTTTTTCCACCTCGTCCAAATTTTCCCTCTAATCCAAATAGTCAATCACGTCCGAATTTTCCGCCACGTCCAAATTTTCCCTCCAATCCAAATAGTCCATCAAGTCCGAATTTTCCGCCACGTCCGAATTTCCCATCAAGTCCCAATTTCCCACCACGTCCAAATTTTCCTCCTCGACCGAATTTGCCAGCACCTGGAAGGACTTCTTCTTTAACGAACATCGACAAAGACAACTTGGAAAAAATTGGAGATACTCCGGTTCGTGCGGAAGGTGCGTATATACAAGTTCTTGCAAATGTATGTTTGTTACTGAAATAAGCAGAATAAAGGAAAAATAAACTTTGAGCATATAAACAATTAGGCTTGCCATTCCCATCAAGACGAACAAAAACAAGTATGGATAGAAATTAACGCGATGCGCAATCATATGTCCCCCGATCCGATAATGGTAAAATTCCCATTAAAAACGATTGTGCTGATCACATAAGGCAACACGGAATCGAATCGGTATAAAATGCGAAGAAAGTAGCATTTGTACCAATGTACATTAATACGTCAACAGTCAAGGTTCAAAGGTCCAAAAGGGGTCAAAAGTCAAACATCTGTGAAGAAAATTTGTAGTCTTCAGCTAGTGCTATCACATAAAGCAAACGGAATCGAAATCGGATGAAAAATGGCGAAGGAGTAGATTTGGTAGCCAATTAACAATATAGTCAAAAATCCAATCAAGTCACAAAGGTCAAATTCTGATGAAGAAGTTTGTAGCCATCACCTAGTGCTATCAAATAAAGAAAGCGAAATCAAAATTGGATGAAAAATGTGAAGGAGTAGCATTTGTATGAATGTACATATAAGTAAAATCAAGGTCAAAGGTCAAAGGTCAAAAGTCAAATTTGAAGAAGTTTTGTAGTCCTCACACTATGCTATTATAAAGCAAACGGAATCGAAATCGGATGAAAAATGGCGAAGGAGTAGCATTTTTTTTAGCCAATTAACATATAGGTTCAAAACTCAAGTTCAGAGGTCAAAGGTCAAAAGTCAAAATTCCGTGAAGAAGTTTTGTATAGTCCCACCTAGTGCAAAATCGGATGAAAATGGTGAAGGGAGTAGGCATTTGTAGCCAATGTACAATATAAGTAAAAGTCCAGGTCAAAGGTCAAAGGGGTCAAAAGTCAAAAATTCCGCGAAGAGTTTTGTAGTCCTCACCTAGTGCTATCACATAATGCAAACGGAATGAAATCGGATGAAAAAATGGCGAAGGAGTAGCATTTTGTAGCCAATAACATTATAGTTCAAAAATCAGGCAAAGGTCAAAGGTAAAATTCTGTGAAGAATTTTGTAGCTATCACCTAGTGCTATCATATAAAGCAAACGGAATCGAAATCGGATGAAAAATGGCGAAGGAGTAGCATATTGAAGATTTTGATCACATCGACGCACGGACGACGGACGGACGAGGACGGAGGGCGGCAACGGATGGACGGACGGATGGACGGACGGACACACATACGTACGGAGCCCGTTTCATAGTCCCCTGCTCGAACTCGTTCGGCGGGGACAAAAAAATCACAAATTGGCAAATTAAAAATTAAAAAAAAAAATAAATAAATAAACAAATAAAAATTTAAAAAATAGTTTTTTTTAAAAACTAATACAAATCTTGAAATTACCATACGCCGTACTGTGAAGTAAACAACAAATATTTTAAAGATTAGTGACAAAATATTATTTTACTTCAGATATTTTGTTGTAAATATAAATGTCCCTATTTTTCTTTATCAGAGTGAAACTAAATAATTCATGCGCGAACTGTGATGATTAAAAACAAAAGGAAGAATAAAACATGTTTCCTGAATCAATTTATCAGCATGATTATCTACCAGTTATTATGAATTTAGAGGGAAATGTGTTATAAATTCGTTCAAAAGATAACACATTGCTACCCATCGTGATTTCCCTACAATAACTACTAGTCTAAATAGTGCAATTAAAAAAATAATAAAAAATAAAAATCTCGTTTTCAATAATATTTTGTTAATATGACTTATAATATTTTCTTTCATACTTTCTTCCTTCCTTATAGAGTCACTAAAAGTGTTCCAGGAGCATTTGACAGTAGATGAATACGAGAGGTTGATGGAGGATCGGCCTCGGTTACCCCCATCCTCAGGGCCTCAAAGACCCCCTTTCACCGGTCAACGAAAGAAGTCATTTTCCACGTCATGTACGTCGTACAAGAGCTGCCTCCATGTGTTAACCTCGTTGAAGGAGAGGAGAAAATAGGCCTCACACATCTTTAAATAATCCTCAATTTGTGTTAATGTATGTTTATTTATGTGAAAGTATATTTTGAACAAGCATTATTCCATATTATATTCTATTTTGATGCTAAATTCTGTGAGATAAAGAAATTGTTCATATTTTTATATGATATTGTAAGAAAAAGCATAAATAATTCGTTGACCGACATGTGAATATTCTACATATATTATATTATATATTATATCTTATTAAATATCATATTATATATTATACATATTATCCATATTTCTTATTGCCATTTTCTGCAACTTTAAAATGATCTCAGATAACTACGCTAAATTATAATTTGATAAATTAATGTATATAAAAAGTTTCATGTATTTGAGTTGTATATTTAAGTCAATTTGATATTCTTCGTAAATACACTTTTATATGGAACCGATAGGGTCATAATTTACGCTATACAAATCAAATTGTTTTCAACACAAGCACGTGTAGCACTTGGCATTTCTCTTTGAATTGGATGAACAATAGAAGAATATGTCAATCGACACAGTTGTTTGGAATTTTTATATTTTGCATATTTGTAATTCAAACAATATTATTTCATTAATTTCATTGGTAAAGAAACGCTTGAAATGCTCAAGTTTTCCAAAGAAGGCTTTCACAGAAATGATTATTTTATATTCGTAATACATTAATTGGTGATTGGTGATTTTTCTTTATTATCCATTATTTTGTCATTTTGTTTAAAAAGGCAAAAGGGTCTACGGTCTTTCGTGAACGGTTTTCTAAATGATGAAAGCAGCCAAATCAATTTTTTTTTTTTTTTTTTTGTCCGTTTGTTTTTAATATTATAACATGTGTACGTGTGTGTGAAGGAAACTGTGAACGTACAGATGCAAACTTCATTTTTTTTAATGCCTGAACATATTCATTTAATTAAATTATTGTCGTGTTTGACAAAAAATAGCTAAGTAGTAATTTATTGTAGGTCTTTAGATGTGTCATATGTACGTTGATTGTTCTCAGGGCTATAAATCAAAATGGAGTACGGGTTCCAATTCCCACCCCGAGCACGAAAACAAGCCTTTGCAAGCCAAATCAATGTCGAGAAAATATCATTGCCGTTCTCTAATAGGACCACATTTCTTACACTAGTATGTTTTGTAAATTCCAAGAGTTCCCAAGGTTTGTTTGTTTGTTTTTGTATATCCACAAATTTCTTTCATAGTTATGTAGTATATGTAAATAAATTATGTAAATATATTGTGTATGTATTTATGTATCATTGAAAGAACATGGACACCTTTTTTAACATTCTAAAAATAAAGGGCCTTTATGCCATTTCTGGTCAATTTATACCTGTGCTGTCACCGGTGACGAAGCTCTTAGGATTTTAAAAAATAAGTCAAAATCGCCTTACACTGAGCCAACCCATGGCTTCCTAATGCCTCGATCACAGTTCGTGGCCGGGGACCCGTACGGCGAGGGAATCAGTCGTTTTGATAATTTCTCTACAGTTTTTTTCCAAATTTTTTTCGCACGAGATTTACCATCAGAGCGACTTGGATAGAGACCACTATTGTGTCATATCTCCTTTCCCCAAAAGCTTCTATTCCGGGGTCCGTACAGTGAGTAGGAAAAGACACTTTAAACTTTACGTGCGGTTCCCGGCCGACTCCCTTACGATTTTATGTGCACATCGGAACATTTTCCAGTAGTTATGCTTTAAATGTAGGGGAGCCGGGAAGATCGAGTGTGTGCTCTCGATTTTCCCGGCGTTTTTCTCAACCCGGTAGGCCGTAGAAAACCCTTGGAGTCACCAATGGGACCCGAGCGGGTTTCTGCCGGTAGCCGTATAGGTTTCTGCCGGTATCCGAGCGGGCTCCGCCCGTGTTTTTCAGTGAGTCCTCCAAATAAAATATTGACAGGCCTTTTACAATACGGTTCCCGTGCGACTGTCCTTCGGCCCCCGCCAGGGCCCCTTAAAAGTTCTTGATGAGACTATAGGAGAAGGCTATACAGTCTAGGGTCAGATCTCAAACTCTGGCCTGAAATATACTTTTGTTTATTTATATATATATATATATATATTTTTTTTTTTTTTGGGGGGGGGGCTGTCGCAGGAAAGACCACTTTGGTAGATGTTTATCGAGGACTATGCATCTCATATCGTTTCCCAATACATGGACCATCAATATCACATTCAAATGAGTGGAATTTCTCTCCTAATGGGTGTAATGCATGGGTGTACAAAATGATAATAATATTTTGGATCAAAATTCGTCTCTGAACTTTCGGTTTTATGGATGGATTTTATTTATTCATGTAAGATCTATCCATTTAGAGCTTCTAAAAAGAAAAAAAAAAAAAAAAGAAAAAAAAAAAGAATTCTTGGGAGTCGAACTCAGTCCTCTGGATGAGAGTCTGTTCCTCATACAACTCGGCTAGTATTACTGATACCGACAACTTGATTTTTAATTCAAATAACCAAACTAGGATATATTAGTGCACGTTCAAGGCTTATTTTTAGTAATCAATTTGTAAACGGTTCGGAAAATAAAAATCGCGTGCAGCTCAAACAGAATTTATCAAAACGACTGATACAGTACGCCGTCCGGGTCCCGCGGATGGTACTGTGATCGCCCCATTACCATTTACTCCTTCTTGATTTATTTTAGCGACAAAAATTACTTGGACTATTGAAATGAAAGGGTTGCTTCTGATAAAACCTTAGTCAGTACAAGGCGATTCTGTTACATGCTTCATAAAGCCCAAGTGATTAGTCATCCATTAAGAACTTTATTTAAATATGAGGCTATCAATATATATAATATTATAATATATATATAAAATTCTAGGTATAGCGGTATAACTAGATACACTATGGATTGCCTTCAAGCAGGGGACGGGGGCGTTTTTAAAGTGGATGGGCTGAGCAGAAAGTTGGGGGGGGGGGGCTGAACAGGCTAAAAATCACAAATCTGTGGTCATTTTTGCGTTTTTGCACACGTTTGCTGAAACCCCCCAGCCCCCCCCCCCCCCCCGGCTCCGCGGCCCCTGTTAAGTCGTCATTTCTCACGAAAATCACCTCCGAGAGTAAGCATTTCCAGGGCCCTGTTACCATTAATGCTAACTTACCATCAATGGTAACTAGCATATATTCCTGGATTTTGATTGGTTGTTGAGCAGTGTGCTAGTCACCATTGATGGCAGAGATACAACCGATGGTAAGTTTTATTCAACGGGGCCCAGGACAATAATCATGCCAACCCCATTGGGGTAGTTTTCTACTGGCAGATGACTGGGGTAGATGTCGAAATGCGTCGAAAGGGTGATAATATGATGATCACTCATTCCAGTGTTGGTTTTATCCAGATTAATCAAAATTCCGAAATCATAATTTGAATTCACGTGCCACATCATTACTTGATTTATTGATTGATTGGTTGATTTATTAACTGGTTAGGTTTTTTAATAGGTATTGGTAGAATAAAATGAGTCTAACATTTAAGTCACTAGCAAGTAAAAACATACAGTGGTTTACAAAGTGGCATCTCACTGAACTTGTGAAAATGTGATAGAAAATGATTTTAATTATTTAAACGATATGTCATTCTTTATCACTGTTTGATAACTGGGAACATTACGTCCATTCCTTTTGACATTTCTGTATTAAATCTAAAATAGCAATGTTTAGAATGATAGTGTTTCTATTTACTTGTGTGCTTATTGTTGTTAAAACATTGTTCATATACTTTAGATAATTACGTAATTACCATCAACAAAAGGTCAGCGATAGGCGAAAAATATACATATACATGTATATATATTTAGCAAAAGGCATGAAAATCATACATGAAACTTCAATGAAAATTAAACACAATTATTGGTTTCTGCGCTTTTGGTGTGTGTGCGGGGGGTTTGTATCTGTATTTACGTTGGTGTGCGATTGCTATGTGTTTGCTCCTTGGAAGTGTGTGGAATGTTACGAAAGGGAGAAGTGTGTGGGCGAGGGTGTGTGTGTGTGTGTGTGTCTGGGTGTGTGCGTGAGTGTGAGGGTGTGTGTAGGTGAGCGTTTTTGTGTCCTGTGTTATTCATGTATCTTAATTCTCACGCGCCTTCACGTGAATTTTGTTCTTTGTTTTTGAATGAAATGTTAGTTTTATTATGAACCCTTATGTAACACCTACATACTTTCCAATGTACATACATGTACATACAAAACCGTACACATATTAAAGTATTTCATTTCATTATACACGTACTTGTTTTTAATAACCATTTTAATGTCGACCAAACGTACATTGTATGACAACACTATTTTCATTGTTACAATTTGGAAAAATAAGACACACAAAAATCTTTACGGGAATCCAACAGTATAATTTAAACAATAAAACCATCTTAGGTATTATATTTCAAAGTTAACAAATCATTACTACAAGTGCACGCGTATATAGTCACCTAAATATAATAATACTACATGAAACATTTATACTGCGCCATTTAATATTCTGAGGCGGATTAGAAATCTATATATACAAGGCAATATCAATATAAAACATGATTACATGTTTTTAACTGGGCCTCCTTTGGTGCTACGCCACCTAAATCTAAAAAGCGTGTACCTATCCGATCAAAGTGGTCTAACTGTAAAAACATTAATTCTAACCCGATGTAAAAGTAGGGTAAATTGGGGTAAGTGGGACACTTAAGCATTTACGTAAGCATTGCAAAAAAATAAAATACTCAATCAAGCAATCATAGGATAAATTGGGGGTAAGTGGGACACTTAGCATTTACGTCAGCATTACAAAAAATTAAAATATTCAGTAAGGAAATCATATAGCTCACTTTGAAGTTTATTTAAATATAAACGTTTTATAAATGTTTTGGTTAAAATTTCCACCAAATGAAGGTTACGAAGACAGTTAATCATTACTTCTCCATTGTCCCACTTACCCCGTCCAGTTGGGGCAAGTGGGACAGCCTAAAACATGGAATAAAATGTGGTATAAAAGCGAGAAGCAAAGATCTGTCTTCATGAACACTGTTTATACATCTGGAATATCATTTTTAAGATGTCATAAGAACTAATAAACTCCTTTTTCAAACATTATCACGACTCATTATTATTCTTTTTCCTTTGCATATTTCATGTGATAAAAAATATGATTTGTTTTTAAACAAATCAAAGCTCACTAGCTACAACTTTCTTCATTATCAAATCCAAACTTTTTGAAAACTAAAGTTTTAAAGTTTGCATAATTCAACAAAATCAGTGCCCCGTTTAAGAGAACAATAACTTAAAAATTTACCTAAGCTTTATAAAAAAAAATAAAAAAAAAAAAAACTTTTTAAAGCAATCATATATCTTATTTTAAACTTTATTTAGATATAAATGTTTTAGAAATGTTTTGGTTTAAAATTCCTCCAAATTTAGGTCAAAGTGTCAATATCAATCATTACTACTCCATTGTTCCACTTAGCCCGTGAAATTAGGGTAAGTACATGCAATGAAATGTGATAGGGCGGAATTTAGATCTGTCTTCGCAAACTGTGTTTATACATTGAAATACTATTGAAATTGGTGCGTCCCACTTACCCCATGCATGTGGGGTAACTGGGACAGTTAATTAAAACAATTGCTTGAAGTCTTTTGTTTACATATTTCATTTTAATTCATTTTCTAGTTTTAAGTTTATTTTTGTGAACAAATTCAATGTCACGTTACCCCTAAAACAAAAGGGATCTGTAAAGCACAAAGACAAGTTTGCATACGTGTGTATTTTCAGAATTAGCTAGGTGGCGATCGTTTTATGTCAAGACGAGAGATGTTACAGATTTTTAGCGATTATTATTCTGATAACTGTCAATTTTTCCCAAACAGGCATGTAATTTGTTGCTAGATGTATGTTTATTCACGTTAAGATAGTTCCTCCACTAAGGCATATCTTTATCATATGCATATATGCAACTCTCCCAAAGTGTCTTACTTACCCCAGTGTCCCACTTACCCCAATTTACCCTATACCTCATTTTGAAGTTTATTAGATATAAACATTTTATAAATGTTTTGTTTAAAATTTCCGCCAAATAAAGGTTATGGTGACAGTTAATCATTACTTCTCCATTGTCCCACTTACCCCGTCAAGTTGGGGCAAGTGGGACAGCAAATTACATGGAAGAAAATGTGGTTTAAAAGTGAGAAACAAAGATCTTTGTCTTCATAAACACTGTTTGTACATCTGGAATATCATTTCTAAGATGTCATAAAAACTGATTATCAAACTATTTTTTCAAACATCATCACGACTATTACTATTATTACTATTTTTCCTGTACACATTTCAAGTAATAAAAAATATAATTTTTTTTTATAACAAATCAAAGCTCAATATCAAGTTTTAGAAGTCCGATTCTGTAAACAAAGCAAGCGTCTCCTTCGTACTTCACCCCTTTTTTTGAATGAAAGTAAACAAAAGATATAGTATTTAAAAAAAAATAGACCTTATTTCTTTCCTGTATTACAACTTTCGTCATTATCAAATCCAAACTTTACGAAAACTAAAGTTTTTAATTCTGCATAATTCAACAATATCAGTGCCCCGTTTAAGACAGCAATAAAACCTGTGGGACACTTAAAAATTTACCAAAGCATTACATTAAAAAAATACTTTAATACTTAAGCAATCATATATCTTCTTTTGAAGTTTATTTGATGGAAGGGGCCTCCAAATGAAGGTCAAAGTGACAATATTAATCATTACTACTCCATTGTTCCACTTACCCCGTCTAATTGGGGTAAGTGGGCGCATAGAAGAACTGTGATATAAAAGTGCGGAATGAAGATCTGTCTTCGCAAACTTTGTTTATACATTGAAATACTATTGAAATTGGTGCGTCCGACTTACCACAAGCATGAGGGGTAAATGGGACAGTTAATTAAAACAATTGCTTTAAGTCTTTTGTTTACATCATATTTCATTTTAAATTATTTTCTAGTTTTAAATTTATTTTGTGAACAATTTCTATGTCACGTTACCCCTAAAACAAAAGGGATCTGGAAAACACAAAGACAAGTTTGCATACGTGTGCATTTTCAAAATTAGCTAGGTGGCAATCGTTTTATTTCAAAGCGTGAGATGTTACAGATTTTTAACGATTATTTTTCTGATAACTGTCATTTTTTCCCAAACAGGCGGGTAATTTTTTGCTAGATGTATGTTTCTTCACGCTAATATAGTTCCTCCACTAAAGCATGTCTTAATCATTTGCCTATATGCAATTCCCACAAACTGTCCCACTTACCCCAGTGTCCCACTTACCCCAATTTACCCTATGTAATTTCTAAAACAAGAAAAATCCTGAGGATTATAAAAATGGCATACAAAATACTAGCAAGGAACAGTGAGGTGGCTGTAGCATATGGCTTTAAAAATGGGGTGCATAAAACAACAAAGGCCCAAGAAATCTAAATTTTGGGAGGTGGGAGTTTTAGATAAATAAAAAAAAACTTTTATATTATATCAGGTTTCTTCTTTTCATAAATTTTTTTTAATAAATTTTTTTTTAATGCGTGAAACGAAATGGGTCGCTCCTAAAGACTTTGTGTGGACCGCTTTTCCAGCCCCCCCCCCCCTGCCAAAATTTGTTTTCATTTCTATCGTCCACAGTGTTGCAATATCGGGTGGTAGGAAGAGCTCATATTTTATAAGCATGAAAGAGTATACTCTGACACCAATGTCATGACAATAGATATCTGTTTAGAAAAGATATGTTAAAACAATAACATTTCATTAGAAATGTGAAGCAAAAGCACCCTCTTTTGGTGGCGAGTTAAAAAATTAAGGCATCATGCAAAAGTGGTAACTCAAATATTGACTCAAGTGTAATACTGAATGGCCCGAAATCAAAAACTATTTTACATATAAGCTCCAACAAGAACAAAGTACAAAAGCAATTATATCATGTCCAAAAACAAATGCACACTTGCAATGTAATTTCTGCAGGTACTTTAAAAAAAAATTCCACTGAAGGTAAATAATGAATATCCTGAGCTTGATCTTAATGTGAATTATTTAGCAGAAAAGTAGCCTGGCTTCCCATAATAAATTCATGTAAACTGAACATGCCAGAGAGGTAGACAATCTTTTCTGGATATATAATACATGCTTTTTAACTAATAAATGAAGATTTTTTTTTTTTTTAGTCATTGATACACGCAACAAAATCAAACTGTTAAGTATTTCCTATATAAATAATAAATGTATGTCAAAACAATAAATATTCATGCCTAAAAGGAACTGCTGAGATTTAAGATATGATTCTCCTTTTTTTTTTTTTTTTTTTTTGGGGGGGGTACAAAATACTTAGCAATTCTTAGATACCAATTACCATTGTGTAATAAAAGCAAACTATAATGAATAATATTTTTGTTTTATCACATATAGAAATAATCTTCATTTCTAATGATGACAAGAAATGATTCTCACAGAACCCAACAAAATTCATAGAGTGAGCTCAAAACAACAAATGAAAAAATAGCCAAGTAATAACCAAATAATGATAAGAAAATTAAGCTTTGAGAGATTGAGGGCTGTCAACATGCGCTCTTGACTCCAGGAACATATCGTCGGCCTTATTGCAAAAGGGCCTTAACGTTTTTAAAGGCCATTCATATTGTACATATACTAAAAACGTTAAGGCCTTTTTGGCATGAGGCCAACGATATATGAATATCCACTTGGCCTATACAGTTGGCCTAATTCGCTGATTGTCTAATACCACATGGGCTTAACCCATTTGGTTGACTAACAATTTAATCTAATTTCCCGAAATTGTCTAATATTACACAAATAGCCTCATTGCATTTTTGTCTAACTTCCAAATGAATATTTGGTCTATTACCAGTTTGTTACACAAAGTAACTTGGTGGTGTTAGAACAAGTAGACATTAGACAAAATGGACATTAGATGAAATGGGAATTAGGCAAAATGGTAAATAGGCAAAGTGGCAATTACACCACAAGGTAATTAGTCAAAGTGGATTGAGAACAAGTAGCAATTTTACTGGAACATGTGCTTGACTCTTCCAGCAAATTCTGTAAGTTTAGTCATAGCTTGCTTGTTGTGACAACCAATTAACCTCATGATAAACATTTCAGAATCAATTTAAACCTGCTTTTCTTCATTGCAATTAGATTAATAGAGCTCAAGATTGGCTAGATATAATGACAAGATATGGTTAAGGGAAAAAAAATGTTTCAAAAGTTCCAGATTGGCTAGATATAATGACAAGATATGATTTTAAAAGCTTTCGAAAAGTGTTTCAAAATAAATGTGGCGGAAGATTTTGTTTCGATGGATAGCTGGATTGTGTACCGGGAGATAAAACACTGGTGGAAGCAATCTCACATGATCTCTTTATCATCTCACCAAGATCAAGAGATGGATAATTAGCCAGATAGACTGCCAGTGAACCGATGAATGCATCACCTGCTCCCTGTAATTGTGTGATAAATGCAGGTAAGCTGGGAGTTTTGGTAAATATGAAAATATTATCTTTTAAATTATTTTTTATAAAATTTACTTCTAGATAGAATGAGAATTTATATAATGGAGCTAATATCATTTATAAGAAATAAGATCTAAATATAATTATAAATATGCATAATATTACGACAAAAACATTTTCATGCAGGCCAAATCATGATTAAAACCTCACATTCTACACTTCCGAATATTACAACATAAGTCAAAGGGGCATCCAGCACTCCTTAAGGCCCGGTCCCACTGGCTTTTTAGGATGATTTGCGTATGAATGCGATTGTTTGTTTGTTTTTGTTTTTTGTTGCGGATGAACGAAATTTGTATACGCAACTCATGCGCAATTAATCCTCCGCCAGTGGGTCCGCCTTAAGCAAAAAATCATTTTAAAACTATGTGAATAAAAAAACCTATACAGTGCATCCCAGAAAAAGGACAACCAGGATGAACTTTTCCTTAGTGAAAGCTTACAATTCATAAAATATTAAATGCTTCAATTCAAAGTTCCTTTATTTTCTTTTGATACTAAATACAATACAAAAGAGCTAAGTATTGATGAACAAGATGTATTTCAAATTTAATTGTCAAACAAATTGAGCAGATTGCGTACTTAAACAGGAGTTGCTCACAAGTGGTAGACATCCTACGCAATTCTTGTTAAAAAGGAACAAAGGAATCTTAAAATGATGTCCATAACATTTCATACATTGTTGTTTTCCAGAAAAAATGACGTACCATGCAGGTCCCGCATTTTCTGGGACGCACTCCATGGAATAAATTATGCTGAATGGCAATTGTCTAGTTGAAGATATGTTATCCTTACGTCATAAAACTGATCTTTAAAGAGACGTATAATTGATAAAACATGGGGAAATCACCTTATCTCGGATAAAATAATAACATTCCAATCAGAGCCTGAGGCGTGTTGCATAATCTTCAGCGCCAACCCGTCTGGAGTTAATCCGGTTAATCCTTCATGGCTAGGCTAACTAACCAGAATTCCCAAGTAAATCTAACCTATATTTTGTTTTTGAAATGGAGCATTATACAAGTCCTCTCTTTGAATTTATACGGAGAGACCCGTTGAGAGTCTATAAACTAAGAATTGTTGAGGTCTGATCGAGAATCCGAAGCTAGACTGAATTCGGTCAACTTCGTCATATTCGTGCTGTCCGAATGTTAATCCCCAGTAGGCCGACCAATGCGTAAGCCACTGTCGATTGTGTATGAGTCAATAGAGCTCAGGAAAAACGCGCATTCCCCATGATCTCCGACTTTCAGGGCCCTTTAAGAATAGTAAGTGTGCCAATGGACTCTGTCCTAATGAAAGGAAATTCTATAATTATTTCAGTTTAAAAAGGATATCTAAAACTTTGATTCATACCATGTTTTAACTGTAAATTTCTTTTCATCAATCATTGTGAGGGCTGTCCTACACAGGAGGAAACATTTAAAGTTCATACTCACAGTGGTATCAACTGGCGTCACAGCCTTCACAGGAATATGAAGAGGTGTCCTTGTATCAGCAGTGGCATAGATTACCCCCTCACCACCCATAGTTATAATAACAGTCCTGCAACCCTTATTAAGCAGAGCTAACGACGCTATCTTGGCTTCTTCTACATTGGACACTGTGAGTCCGGTCAGGAGTTCAGTCTTAAAGTACAACAAACAAGATTTTATATTCCCACTACTAAGCCTGAGGTAACTACACGTGAAACTCAATAGAAAAATTAAGGTGGACGATGTAAATATGTTGATTATTAAACACTGTGAAACATTAGATATTTCTACATTTTCAATTTTTGGCCATTTCCAATCTAATCCTAAACAAATTTCAGACTCTTTCTGAGAGGTGATTTTGTTTGTGAAACATGATACTTTCTTCAAGCAAGTTGCAAAGTCCCTGTAAAGTTAAGTGTATTCTAGCAGAAGGAATTCTTGTGGAAGCAGATAGATCAAATAAAAATTAATGAACATTTATCACATAAGAAAGAAGTTTAATAAGTTATCATCAAATTAACAAAAAATCAGAATTGGTCAACAAATAAAGGGGAAGCATTTTGTTTGATTTAACAAATTTACACCCAAAAAAATGTAATTCAAAAATTTTGTAGAATAGTTAGGAACCCCTCTCACCTTTCAGCACAAAATGCAAAGCACAGTTCATAATGCATGGCAAACTTTGTCCAGCAGGATCAAAAATAGAATTAGTACTCCTTAATTTGATATTTTTTCCTGTTATATAAGAAGATGTTGAACACCCCCCCCCAAAAAAAAAGGAAAGAAATCCAATTATTTCATTAGTTGTGGTATTCAGTATAAAAAATGAATAGAGAATGATTTAGGAGAAGTTAATATTATAAGTACAAGGTCTGTAATATTAAAGATAACTCTATTTAATATCAGTAACCTAAATTTTAAGGCTCTCCAGAATTTTTCAGAGCTTAAATATTGGTTGCTATTTAATATTAGCCAGCATCAATTTATCATATTTACATAGAAATTGAATTTCGGGCCATTTAAAGCTCCAAAAATTCCATCAGATTATTATTTTGTTTGCCATTCTACTAAGCAATTGCATATTGAAAATAAAAAGCAGTTGAATTATTCATAACTTACGACACGAGGTCCTACACCTAAAAGCTAAAAGTAATTCTCGAAATCTCTTCACCTGTTCTTCAAAATCAGGGTGCGGTCAGGGTAGAATTTAAATACCTTTGGCCAAATCATGTCTTAATTAGTAAGATGAAGCACCTTCCCTTCCGATGTCCAACAGATTTTCATAAATTCATTGCAACTATAGCCACTCCATTTGAGCAAAGTTTCAGCCTGTTCGGCATCATTTTAAAGAATGTAGTGAGAATTAGTCTAGTGTGACAGGGATATTTAGAAAGAGATCATATTGAAGGTCTGTCAAGTTCTGATTTAAGGAAATTAATCCATGGGAAGAAAGTACCTCATGATATCAAACAGGGAGATGTCCATTTGATGTGTCAAGAATTTATAGTTACTACCCCAATTATAATTTTTTTTTTTTCTCTCTCTTCATAGCATTGGGGTTATCAAAGTTAACCTTTTTTTGAGGGATGGCTGGGCATTAAAGTTTTTTTTTTTAAATTCTGGGGGTGGGATTATCAGCGTTAACATTTTTAAAAGGGTGGGGGTCATCAAAGTTTACAATTCAGACAATATTCTTGCCTTGGAATGTTAATATCAAGGTTGGATGAAATAAAGCAAAAGAAAATCAAGACAAAGTATACAATAGATCGATCTTCGACCGCGCATACGGTCGAGGCATGCCTCCGTATTGCCACATCGGGAAAAAAGGCATGCGCATGTTGAGTATTTTACATCCATTTATACCATGACATCTTTGAGATATTGACCCCAACTCTATTAAAGTTGTATCATCAGAATTATTTCCAACTCAGGAAGGATGGCTACTGATGTAATAAAAAGGATAACATGTTTAAGTTGATCTGTCAAAGGTCCTTCAGAAATTGCACAAACGAGTCATTTACATAAATAACCAGTGACCTTTGATGTCCTGACCCAAAATCTAATCAGTTCATCTTTCCTCCCACATGACCCAAGTTTGAAGTTGATCCATAAAACGGTTCAGAAGTTACAGCAAGAACGTGCCATTTTCATGTATACAATGACGTCTTTGACCCTTGACCTCTGACTTCATGACCTCAAATATAATAAATTCATTGTCCCTACCATATGCACACATGACCAAAGTTTGATGTTCATCCATCAAACTGTTCTTAAGTTATCGCAAGAACAAGCCATTTTCACGAACACAATGTCCTCTGTGGCCTTTGAACTTTGACCTCATGACTCTAAATTCTAATCAGTTTATTGTCCGTCCCATATGACATATGACCCAAGTTTGAAATTGATCCATCAAACGGTTTTTAAGTTTATTGCGAGAACAAGCCATTTTCATGTACACAATGACCTCTGTGACCTTTGACTCATGACCCCAAAATCTGATAAGTTCATTGTCCCTCCCATATGTAAATATGATCCAAGTTTGAAGTTGATCCCTCAAACGGTTCTTAAGTTATCGCAAGAACGAGAGCCATTTTCACGTACACAATGACCTGTGACCTTGACCTCATGACCCCAAAATCTAATAAGTTTATTGACCCTCATATATGCACATATGACCAAGTTTCAAGTTTATCCCTCAAACGGTTAAGTTATCGCAAGAACGAGCCATTTTCATGTACACAATGACCTCTGTGACCTTTGACCTTTGACCCCAAAATCTAATCAGTTCATTTGCCCCTCCATATGCACACATTACTCAAGTTTGAAGTTGACCCGTCACACAGTTCTTAAGTTATTGCGAGAACGAACCATTTTCATGTATAACAATGACATCTGTGACCTTTGACCTTTGACCTCATGACCCTAAAATCTAATCAGTTCATTGCCCCTCCCATAGGCACACATTACCCAAGTTTGAAGTTGACCCGTCAAACGGTTTTTAAGTTATGGCGAGAACGAGCCATTTTCATGTATACAATGACCTCTGTGACCTTTGACCTTTGACCTAATGACCCCAAAATCTAATCAGTTCATTGCCCCTCCCATATGCACACATTACTCAAGTTTGAAGTTGACCCGTCACACAGTTCTTAAGTTATGCGAGAACGAACCATTTTCATGTATACAATGACATCTGTGACCTTTGACCTTTGACCTCATGACCCTAAAATCTAATCAGATCATTGTCCCTACCATATGCATACATGATCCAAGTTTGAAAGTGATCCGTCAAACGGTTCTTAAGTTATCGCGAGAACGAAAACGGGACGGACGTACGGACGGACGTACGGACGGACGGACGGACGGACGTACGGACGGACGGAACGGACGACGGACAACCCGAAACATAATGCCTCCGGCACCACCTTCGGTGGCGGAGGCATAAAAATCAAAATGTTGACTCCTGGGCCGGGGTGGAGGGGAGGGGTCTGCCCCAAGTGCCTCTTCATAATTGTTCTTCATTTTAGCAAATCTAATTCTGCCTCACCTCAGGATTTTTTCTATTAAGTTTGATCAAAAAGCACTTTCATGGGTTAAATGAATTATAGGTATCTAGAATAAGTTAACATCTACCAATGATATTTTGTATAATGATGACTTACACAATATTAACAATAAGCTGTATATATAGATATATATATATGAAGCAGAAATTTCCTTGACAAAGGGCTATGCCCGAAATATCGGAAAATATTTTGTCTACTACGGTTTTTCATTCAATTTGTATTTTTTTTTTAGTTAAGTAATATAAAACCGACACAGAATTCATTTCTTTATATATAAATATGTATATATATATATTTAAGGCAAAGGGCAAGTCCAAGATAATCCGCATGTTACGTATGGGACATTTCAGAGCCTTTTACCCTCTATAAAATCTTTTTGAAGGTTAAGGGTACTATTTTTTCTCATCCTCATGGTAGGTATCCAAGAGAGTAATTCACTGATGGGAGATGACGACATATGACCTTTGACCTTTGATGCAATAGCATGAAATGTAGTGTGTTACGTATGGGACCGCAGGAATTCAAGTTTTTTAAGAAAAATTTTCAACTCAAAAACTGTGAATAAATCACTTTTTGGAGCACTCTTAATTTTTTTTCTTCTACATTCACTTTGTACACAAACTTCCCCATTGACATTGTGTACAAATGTCCCATCCATTTTCCCATACGTAACAATATTTTAATTAACTATAAATTAAAAAGTTAATTAAATTTTCAAAACTTAAAATGGTATTATACTGTCCCACTGAATAAATTAGAACTTCCCAGAGTTGCAACAATTCAAGTGTCGTATTCTGGGAAATAACTTAACAAAATGTCCTCAATTTGTTACTTATGGGACATTTCATGCTTGGACACGAGCTAATTTGCATATTTAATTAGCTTTCACCAACTTTTTTTTATAAAATTTTTTTGAATGATAAGGGGTCCATGTCCCACCCATGATTGAATCTCACTAATTTTGTTTTGATTTTCTATGAATTTTTATAAATGTCCCATACGTAACGCTCTGTTTACCAATTAAGCAAATTAGAGGCTCCAAATTTGCATAAATTTGCAATATTAACAAATTTTTCTTAATGAAATTCTGAGGTTTGACATTTAGGCTTTCATATTCTACCAAAAACTCCTTCATAAGACAAAGATGAAATTTTGTCTTTTAAGGGGACATTATCTTGGACTTGCCCCAAAGTGAAAATCCAAAATTGCATACTTCAGTCTCGTTGGGGCAGAAAAGGTCACTGTACTGGTAAAATTCTTCGGGTAAACCAGGCACTCCAGGAGCAGGATTCAAAACAGTTTTAACTGTTGAAATAAATGGGAAAAACATTCTGAGGAATAAATATAAACATGGTTCAATTTCATATAAACATTGATGCAACAACCATAGAAGTTCATCAATTTGACAACTTAATTTAAATTTCATCAATTAGTAGTCAAATAATCATAACATGACAGTCACAGATCAAATAGAATTTAAGTGTCTCAATTCATTAATAAATAACAAGAAGATACATTTTACAAACTTATTTTCTGTTCACACCAAAAACAAAAATATTTTTAAAATCCCTGGAGATAAAGAAAGAAGTCAAACCATGTCCTGCTAGATCTGGATAGATACAAATCATTTAATTCTTCAAACTCCTTAACTGGTCGCTCTTAATGTGTTGGGTAAAGTTATTTGGACATCTTAAAAGTTCTTGCTATCCAGAAATATACTCAGAGAGCCTTTAGGCATTGTTAAGGTTTGAATCTAAATATAACCATTATCATCAGTTTACAGAAGTAATATCCGCTCCTGATGAGAATACAGGTGGATGAAAATTGAAAATGCAAAACTTTTTCTTTAAAAATCAGGCCATTCAGTTGCCACTCCCTTCTTAAAGAAGAAAATTATTTATTCAGAAAATAATTCTACTTGGCCAAGTTAAGTTGGCGCATCAGACTATAAATTGTATTCGTATTTCCAGCTTTGGATAAAATCCTGTAGATTTGGAGTGAATTAATCATAAAGTCTGGATAGAATAATCATTATCATAAACATCTAGCTTTCTCAAGTTATATATTGGACAAAAAGTTTGAGGATAATAATTTGATGGTGATGATATAACATGGTAAAACATTTTCATTCATAATAAAGTTTACCCGCTCAAATATTTCAAGTGGTTTACAATGATTCTATCAACATCTCCCATGTTTAATAATATGATTTACCATACTCAAAACTTGTTATTTATTAACACTTCAATTTTCACTTAAGAACATTTAAAACAAATTTCAATATATTATGAATATTGGACTTATGAATTTAAAGAAGCAACAACAAAGACAGAATTATTAAAATTTACATTGTTAAACCATTAAACCTATAATACAGATTAATAAAGCAAAAAAAATAGAATGGAACCAGAATAAAAGAAATGTTATTATCCTGCTCCCTGCTCTCTCTCAAGGCATCCTCACATCTTCCAAGAACTATCGCTCTTCAGGAAACCAAAAACATCAGCCTTGAGAACCCTGAACAAATTTTGCAGGAAGGTATTCATCTTTAAAAAATTACATTGTAAAAATTTCTACAATATTCAACCTAATATTCCAAGAACGTGCTTACTTCCAAGAGCTCTTGCTTTCTTCAAGGCAGCTAATACTGTATCATGTAAGATCTCCAACTGACACAGCAAGACTTTTGGTGATTCCATCTCGCTTAAGGCACGCTCAACATCCACTGGTTTGATCTCAAAGTTGGCCCCACTCACTATTACTATGGAGTTTTGTCCTGTTCAAGAATATTTGTAATGATTCTTTTTACTTTTAGAACATGGAAGATTATATTTTATGTTCATATATGTATAGTCATAATTATTTGTATATTTATTGAGATTTAATTGAATTATCCTATTTTCTATCGAAAATAAGCTGACAATAACATGAAGGGCGCATATACACATTTTTACATTAATATTTGTTTTCATATTTTGATATAAAATTAATATCATGATCAATGGATCCAACATATCATACGGTAAAAGTGGAAAATTTCAAATGATTAATTTGTTCATGCTCAACATAGTAATATATAAATATATATATACATGTATATTTCATTTGCCATTACTCTGAACTTCCTTCGCTAAAAATTGGAATTCTTTTTACACTGTATCATTGAATAATGCCCCTTCATTACATACGTTTAACCACTTGAATGCTGCACGGTTCTAATTGCACAGTACGGGTATGACCAGCGTGGCGCTGGTGTGTCAAAACAGACAAAGCTCAAACAATAGCATAAACATGTAATATTACGTGGTCCGCAGCCAAGTGGTTAAAAAAAATGCAAATATTTTTTGTTCCAAAAATATAAAGAAAGTTAGTTTCATTTACCATCCACCCCATAAAATTCATACATGGCTCGGTACATCATTGTTTTGGTCACATGGAGGAGAATAATGCTTATACTATCAATTAGTAGTCTAATGCGCAGATACCCGGTTTCCCATGTTTATTTACAGAAAATCAGATTTTGTTTAGATTTGTCCAAGTCTGTGTTGTATTTTTGAGGTCTTTTTTTTTTCTTTTGTTTTTGTTATATTTTGTTATTTTTTATTTATTTATTGTTTCCTTTTAGCTATTGTATGTCTTTTTCTTTCTTTTGCTTCTTATTGTTCTTCGCAGGCTTGTAGCAGTCCTTATTTTTCTACTTTATTATATGAAAAAAAGAATAAACCGACTAAATTAAGAGAATGTGACTTTTATGTTTTATTTAAGCTAATTTGTATAATATTAATGTGTAATTTTGAGGGAACCATATCCTACAAGTATCCACTTTTTAATGGGTCCCTCTATTTCCATAGGAAATATCAATATATTTTTTATATTTGTATATGCAGGTAAAGAATCATTTTGTAAATTGTATTCTTGAAATGTTATATTGCACAATTCTTTATGAAGTTGAATTGAAAATGTATTTTGCGTGTTTTTATTTTTGCGAACAATCAGGAGAAAGATAAATGAATTAACCCATCTTAGCCACCATACAATCAAATATGGAAAAAATTTAATATTTGCGTTTTTAATTTTTGCGCTGGTTCCTCACTGAAATATTCCACTTTTACAATTAAGATGGATTTTGGGATACAGGACTCACCACTGTCATCCACTAGTATAGGAGCAACACCAGTTGAGGCCTCCTTTGAAACATAAAGAAAATCTATGAAGAAAAGGTATTTGAAGTTTGATATATAACAGGATGCAAATTATTAAAGAAAATAGATTATACCATGAATGAATGGATTTTAAAAATGCATGTGACTGTCTGTTCTTCCTAAAAATTTGTTCTATATTTGAATGAAAATCAAGTCAGTGATACGGTGATAGATATCATAAATCATAAGAATATAAAGGAACAACAGGAGGAAAAGTCAAAGTAAAGGGCCTGTCCCACAGAAGGCGATGGTTGTTGTGACAATCTATGCCTGTTAGAACCTGCCAGAATCGTAGGCTACCGTAGGTCATATACGTATTTACGACTCTGTCTACGATAGGCTACGGCAACGACTTGCTTCCACGCAAACAATAGACTAACAATAGCTTGTATCCGCGAATACAATAGCCCCGACCTTCACGCATCTCGCGGCTCGACTTCTCTTGTCGCAGCTTAAAATCAATAAAAATATGAACTTGCGCACTGTGGCGATCCTTGCGACTGACACAGACGATCGAGTGTTTTCTACCTGATGGCGGCCTGTCGCCTTTAGGTTCGTGATAGTCCTCTCAGTCGCGCATTTTAATTTGGGTCGTGAGTGATTTTTGAAAATTTCAAAAATTTGCGGCGACTGTACAGTATCTGAATGGGAGGCCGATCCTGATTTCGGCTTAAATTTCACTGGCCGTTTGGTTCAGCGGTGCGTGCAACGTACGCTGTAGCGCGGCAACCTACAACTGGCCGCCGTTCCGCTCTGCTACACATGTTCTATCTGACGACAATTTACGATAGCATCTTGTTGCGTCAAGCGAAGAAATGCTACGGTCATTGACATCAACCTAACTGACGCCGGCTAGTGTTAAACTTGCTTGTTAAATTTTGCTCCCTCTCTTTAGGGGATAGACGCGATAATTCACGATTTTAAAGGCGATTGGATCTGCGAATGGTGGCGACAGGTATTTCGTAGGTTGTCGCCACAACGATCGCCTTCTCAAGTTCTGCGGGACAGGCCCTTTTAGACATGGTTTATGACAAGGTTTATAACAAGGTCTTGTTTGTAGACTTATGTAATTATGTCTACTTTTATATTATAAACCTTTACCCATTTGTCATTGAAATTGCACTATCATCATTATCATCATCATCAATATAACTTCATTTCACTTGACTTCACTTGACCTTTATTCCCACTTGACTTACATTATTTGTTCAATTATCTCAAATTTAATGAGGTATTAAAGGACTTTGATATTTAAGAAAATATTCTAAATTATTACACCCTTCATCATAGAGTTCTGAATCATTCCCCCTCAATTAAGAGTCTAACAAATTAACAAAATGAACCTCGTCAAACTCAAGGATTTGTAAAGGATTACAACTTATCCATAAAATTCCACAATTTGTTCATTTTAAGTTTGCAAACTGACGTATGTGCAATGCTTAAGCCTGTGCAAGTGCGTCAATTTGCAAAAATACATGTAGATACAGCCAAAAGATTATTGGTCAGACTAAAGGTATATTCCAATGGATAAATCCTATTTGTTACAAAAATAGAGAAATTGCCATTTTAATCAGCTTCACTTAGCTTTTGTCAGAGAGCACAGTTCCATTCAAAATTAAAAAGGAAGCTATCTTTGACTTTAATTGGTTTTAAAAAAAAAATGAATTGGAGTAGAGGTTTAAAGCAAATCCAACAAAGAATAACAAAATTATGTCTTAAAGTTTTTATTTTTTATATCACTTGCAAGCTTGCGCTCCCAAATTCAAATAATTGCCATTTTTCCTCTGCTGTTGATATATCAACAAACTTATGTTTGTACTATGGAAAAGATTATTTCCTTCATCAAAATTTTAGAATAAAAAAAAATATTTAATGAAGTGATGTCACAATATCAAAATTTTAAACTTTCACAACTTTGTTATTCTTTAGTGGATTTTCTTCAAACATTCACTCTTATTTTGCTTTCATCTTTCTGCTTAAAAAATAAATTCCATGGTGAACTTTCCCTTTAAACCCAGTTGATATCATCAAGCAAATTTTACTGTCTGAACATAAATTGGTGAGTTAAAAAGAATAAATAAAAATATCTATTTCCATTATGAAGTATAACATGATTTGAAAAAAGCTGTTTATGGCAGAAAATATGAACATTCTTTACCTGTAATAACATTATTATCTTTGAAGTTTTTTATTGTATCCTTGCCATATGAATCATCTCCAACCTAGAAATTTTAAAAAGAGGAAATATATTTCAAATTTACAGCTTTTTAATCTGAAGGTTCGTTGGGCCAAAGTTTTGGGCAAAGTTAGTTAGCAGACTTCTTCTCTGGTTGGCAAGATAATCTTGATGAATTTAGGGTCCACAAACACACACTACTACGCTCCACAAAGTAACGAGCAGAGAATTTAAAATTTACAAAAATTAACAATAGCATCACCAATCATCTGAACAAATAAGCTTTGTCATTGAATCAAATACAGTGTAACAACTACAGAGTGAGTCAATAAAAATGTCCCATCAATTTGAAGGTTTCTTGTGAAACTGAAAAAATATTAACATTCAATCATGGGTTTTATGACATATCAGGGGCGTATCCAGGATTCCCAATAGGGGGGGGGCGCAAGGAAATTTTATCGCCGTCAGGGAAGGGGGAGGGGGTTCTTCTAATTCATATTGTACATGAAATTCCACATTTTTTTTTCAATTATCACAAAAGTTACATAGTTTCTATACCCTAAGACAATGTATGTTGCGTAGAAACCTATTTCCCTCGATATTTGTCTAAGGTAGAGAAAAGATATAACTGTTGAAAAAAAATGAGAAAAGGTGAAATTTCATGTACAATAATATTATGATTGGGCATCTGATCATATATGATGTATAATCAGTATTGCCAATTTGCAGAGTGAACAGTAATTTACAAGAAAATGTAAATGAGCGTAATTTCCTAATTCCTTCACCAATTTTGTCCTATTGTAATATATGCTGTTAAAATTATTTATTATTGACATAGTAAAATATCTCGGGTGACCTTTCCCTAATAATGCTCAGTGACTGAAAGACTTGAAATGCTGACTACGAACAGTGAAGTTCTGAAATGGCAAATTGAACTCATTTCTCTTCCATTGGGTTGAGGAACATCATTCTTCTTGGATGTTCGCGACTGTAGATGTTGATGATTGCATCATAGTCCAAGGCAATGTCCTTATGGTAGTACAGCAGGATCAACGCATTAAGACGTTCCTCTAACATTGTACTGCGTAGATCTGTTTTGATGATCTTGAAGCAGAGTGAACTCGCTCAACTTCGGCACTTGTGACTGGTAGCAAAAGCAACACCTGCAGAACCGCACAGACGTTTGGGAACTGCTTACAGTTCATCTGTTCAGCGTATCGCTGACCGACTGTGGTTTCTCGGCATTGTCCTTCCAGAATCGTTTCCAGAGCCGAATTTCCTGGAATGCAGAAGTGGGAGATGGCAAGTCTGGGCCATAGGTCATGATGGCATCGATCTTATCATCAGAACAGAGATCAAGGTTAGCTGGCAGAGACACAGTGCCCGAACAGCTTGGTGAGACAGGTTGGTGAAACGGTTTGACAGCTCAGAAATCAGACCGTCCAAGTACGAATGAAAACAGCCCTCTTCCAGTAGACTTTGCTGCTGCCATCTGCTGGAACATTCGTCCTATTAGTCTGTCGGCGGCAAGTCCTGGGAATGGTGATCTCAATACCCGCAGCCTCTGCCATCGTAGACATGGATGTGAAAGACGATCGAATTCTGCATCATCATTCTCACGGACGGCCTTTATCTCGTCAGTGACCATTGTAATTTGTTCGTAGGCTCTGATACATCCATACTGGTGCCTTGAAGCATCACACTAAGGGATTTACAAAACCCAAAACATATGAAGCCACACATGAACAAATCATAGGATTGAAATAATGAATAAAAAGCTTTTACCACTAAAGTATAGTAGAGCATGGTAAAACATTTCTGGATTAACAATAACTTGCGCACCAACGCTTTGCGCGCCCTAATACCCTTCCCCGTCTCTCTGACCTAGCCTCTTGTCGAGGCGCCCCCCCCCCTATTTTTAATCCGGGATCCACCACTGCTGACCATATAGTAATAATCTGGCTAGCATGCGAGCATTGGTAATATGAGGGTTAAAACCCGTTCTGTGACTTCTCAGTTCTGCGCCCTTGGAAATACTGGTGATGGGGCGTGTTAGAAACTGCCGCTTTACCACACATGATAGCAGTTTTTTTTTTTTTTTTTTTAAGTCGGCCAATAGGGGGGGGGGCGCGCGCCTGTTGCGCCCCCCTGGATACGCCCCTGCATATCTTGGTAAAGTCATCCTCCTAGCATCTTTGTAGATGCATAGGATCTTTGACGCATGACTGAATAACAGACAATCTTCAGAAGATGGTAATATCTCACTTGCGCCAAGTGGCTGGTTGAAGATTTTTTTAAAATGTTGACAGAATATGTGTAAACACTTACCCACACACTCTCTCACCACACATACACACCCACACACACGCACTCACACACATAGAACAATTCACAATTAAATGTCCTATTTGACGTTCTGTTTACCAAGACCATCACTGAATGTTTGGGACGTAATAATTCTCTAACAACTGTTTGTGAGTGTGAGTGAAGGTGTTGTGTGTGTGTGTATGTGTGTGGTTGTGTTGTTGAGGGTGTGGGTGCGTGTGTCTTCTTCTTTCGTATGAGTTATAGTAGGAAGTAGTTTGTAAGTCAGGCTATTTCTCGGAGTTGGGTAAGCCAATTGATTTGTGGATCATTTGGCTTGTTAGGTCAGTCATCCCATCAGGTGGTTGGAGGTCAGGTGTGTGTGTGTGTGTTATGTGTGTGTGTGTGCTGGTATGGATGAGATAGGGTATGTGCGTGTGCATGTGTGTGTGGAGGGCGTACATGGGGTGTGCGGTAAGGGTGTGGTTGTGTATGTGCTTTGTGTATGTTTCAATGAGGGTACATGTGGGTGTGTGTCTTTGTGCTGCATATGAGTTATAAATTTTCAATTTGTTTATTCTTCACCCAGCCACTTGGCGCAAGTGAGATCTTACCGTCTTTGAGATTGTCTGTTATTCAGCTTTGCATGCAAAGATCCAAATGAAATTTACCAGCATATGCTAGGAGATGACTCTACCAACTCATATCATAAAACCCATGATTAAATATTCATACTTTTCACAAGTTAGCTCCAAAAAAGGTGGGACATTTTTTATTGACTTACTCTGTACAATGTATAAAGAATTTTCAAGGTCAATCTTTATCAAATTCAAATTGAAGCAGCACAATAGAACTAAACATGATTATTTATCTTTTATCATAATCAATTATTACTCATATTATTATATTTTTTGTTTTGTTTGTTGTTGTGTTTGTTTGTTTGTTTTTTTTTTTTGGGGGGGGAGTTTCCTTTTAGCGTCTTCCCCCCCCCCCTATTCTTTAAAAACTTTTTTTTCTACAGTGTGTCCCAGAAAGAACTACACTTTTGAAACGGCTACCAAATAAGAAATATATGATTTTGGGCGGGAAGGTTCATACAATGTATGTAGAGAAAACTAATATTATCCTCAACTATTATTTGACACCAAAAAGTCTGAAAATGATGCATGCTTCAAGAAGCAATGCCCACTTTTGTGAAGGACACAAAAACGAGGCTGCGCAGGAATTCGCTATGCATTTACCACCTGCCTATGGTGGCCATGAGAGATAAAGAACAATAATAGCGTGAATCGGCTACCAAGACAAAATAAACCAAAAGTCAGAAATAAACATCAATATTATGAAAAAATCTAATGGACAACCTTCCTTTTTCATATTATTAATGTTTGTTTTTGTCTTTCTGTTTATTTTGTTTTTGTTAGCAGATACACACCATAATTGCTTTTATCCCTCATAGCAGCCCACAGACAGGTAATGTCCTTCACAAAAGTGGACATTACTCATTGAAGCATGCATCATTTTCGGACTTTTTGGTGTCAAATGATAGTTGAGGATATGAGCTTTCTCTACATATGAATCTTCCCCCCTCCCCCCCCCCGAACCATATATTTATTATTTTGTAGCCATTTTAAAAGTGTATAGTTCTTTCTTGGACACACTGTACATGTACATCATGCCTTTAAGGCGCCTTCTCATTCAAAAGGGGTCAGTTTCCCACAGGTTCCTGTTCCACCCGCGGAAACATCCGCCTTTCAGCTTTTCACGTGCTTAAGCCATATTAAGATTTCAGGATTCTATTCATAAGCGTTTGGAAAAAAGATGCAGGAAACTGACACCTTTTAAATGGAGAAGTTGCCTAATGTCAAAAAAGTAATACAGTATGTGTACACATAAACCAAGTCCACGTTCCCACGTTCCCTTTTCGGAAGCATGGCAGGTCCCACATACAACATAAAACATCTACAATAACGAAACTTCGTAATTTATAATAGGGCAAGTCCAAGCTATTATGCACAGTAACAAACGGGGCATTTAGAGCCAAAAATAGGTATTTTCAATCAGTCTTAAAATGAAATCCCAATCATTAGGTATATTCTTGCAGGTACTAAGACCCTTCAACAAAAACATAAACAATAATTGAAGTAACTCAGTCCATAATTAATAATTTATGATCATTTATTCGACAGTAACACACGGGACCAGAAAGAAAGTGGGAATTTTAAATTTTGACTTTGTTCACATGATACTCTGAATTTAAAAGCAGATCTAAACCTGCATAGTCTTATCATCTTAAACATTATCATCTTAAATCACCTCAAACGTCAAGTTTTCTGGCAAGGTCAAGTTTTAAAAATATGTCAGGTAACACACACGGGACAATTATTCCATGAAATATTTTTCATTAAACATTTTGTGTAGCCAAAGCGTAGCCACATCTTACATACAAAATTCCCTGTGCTGAAACAAAAGGAACATAATATAACACACAAATGTAAAACAATTCTATTTTGTTTCATTACAAAAGGTGGGAGGCAAGTAATAAAACTGCATATTTACATCAGCTCAGTAACTTTTGTAAGACTATTTCTAAGACATGAATACTTTAAGACTAAAAAATGAAAAGGTACGTGCTACAAAAAATGTAGGTTCGTGATATTTTCACCACAGGTAGCCAAAAAACAGAAAATAGATACTGTATAAGCCAATATTTTCGCATCCAGATATTTCGCGATTTTGTACTAGTTGGAGAAATTCGGGGGAGCAAAATTTCGCGATTTTGGTGATGACTTCAGTACTATAAATAGCCTTATACTGAAATGGAATTTTCATGACTGACTCGCAAAATTCGGGAAAATAAAGTCACCACGAAAATAACCACTTATACAGTACTTTTGGGTTGTACTCCTACATGCCAAACCTTTTTTTTTTTAATGGCTGAAAATAGCATTTCTAATGCTTTTTATTTTTTCATGAATATTAATGAGCCTTGTGATGTCATATGACCTTGAAATTACCTTTGACATTATTTTCATTAAGTTCATTTCATACCCTTTATGGTGTATATGATAATACTTTGACAAACCCACTGACACAATTGACACAAAAATGATCAAAAAGTTGAAAAATTACCACCTTAGGAACAAATACATGTAGCTTGGACTTGCCCAATACACAAATGACAATTAATAGTTGAGAATCATATTGCAATGAGTTGTTCTGAAAATGGGAAAAATAATAGAGTGGATGAACGATGTACGAGTTAAAGGGCGAAGAGAAAGGAGGAGGTAAGGAGGAGAAGAATAATATATTAAAAGGTCAAGTTACTTAACATCCCTCATTGAGCTACTTTTCTCACAGAAATGACAAAGGATGATACGATTGCGTATTTACTACTTAAAAACAGCCATTAAAAAAATATAAAAACAAGTCAAATACCCTCATGTACTTACAAATAAAAGCCCTCTCCATCAACAACTCTGTGTTAATATTTCATGTAATTAAGGCCATCATGATAGACTAATTAGATACCATATTACCTCACAGCTCTATTCTCTTTAGCTATATTATAATTTTAATTTAATGACATATGGACTGAAAAATAGGAACTTTATACATGATCAACACCTATATCATCACATTCCATTAAAATACCATCAAACACTCAAAATGCATATAAAATAAAACTGCCTGAGGTTACTTAATTACAATATATCACATTTTGTTAGAGGAAAAAAGACGAAAAATATGAAAAAAAAAATTTAATGAGATATTGAAAAGTCACAGTGGAAAGCAACGGCACTCAAATTATGGTCTTTCAGATAAAAAGAACACTTGAGAGTACTTGTTAATCTTTTCCGGTGATCTGATATGAAAATTGACAAGAGGCATGATCTAGATGTACAATGTAGATTTCTTTCATAACACAATACTAAAGATCACATGGTGTTGATCAACTGTATTTTCTTTTGATTAATGTGTACATGTACGTGTATTTATTCTTAATTTTCTAAATACTTGTTTTTTTTATAGTTTATTTCACAATTTTAGGTTTAGGATACATGAAGTGATAGGATCACTCACAAGAAGGGATAGGGTTAGGAGAAAGGGGGTACTGTTGGGTATAGTATGGGGAAAGTGGGAGGAAAAAATTTGCTGCTAGGACGTGGTGTCAGGGTGTGAGCTTATAATGGAATAACCCATAGCTGAGGTTCATCTGGAAAATCTTAAAACCTGATTTATAGTCAGTTTTCCTGAATTAAAACTTGATAATGTACAATAGGATAAATTAGTCAGTCCAGCCAGATATAAAGGTTTTTCCCTTTCAAACGCACCTACCTCTCTGGGGAATGTTCCAATACTCTCAATTCATCGACTCAGATATAAGCCTCAA
The DNA here is from genome assembly GCA_940671915.1 of Paracentrotus lividus. NCBI lineage: Eukaryota > Metazoa > Echinodermata > Echinoidea > Camarodonta > Echinidae > Paracentrotus > Paracentrotus lividus. Next base: position 48,575,257 of record CALNVZ010000174.1, on the reverse strand, counting down.
CATTTAATTTGTTTCATAATTTTGTTTCATAGCATTTTTGTTTTGGAACATTTCATTTCATCACATTAAAGTATAGAATTACTTGATATTTGCCCAAGTATTCTGAGTGGTCATACAGGCATCACATTTGGAAATTACAGGAAATTGCTCAAATTGTTCTTTTCTGAGAGAGGAATTCCCAAAGTGAAAATACAGACCTTTGAATTGGAAAGCATTGTCCAGAGACAAATGCTTTGGGATTTTATATATTCCAAAAAATTTTATTTTGCTCCTGATCAATTATCAGTCAGTTACTTAAGTTATTACATGAAGAATCCGTTTACTTAAGTAATTGCATTAGTAGCATTGACTTGACTTTTGCTTCAGGTAAAGAATGGAGGGGGGGGGGTGGTGAGTTGCAGACATTTTAAAGCCATCAATTCAATACTCCCAATTGAATTTCATTTAACGGGTATATAAAAGTACAAAAGCCACTTTATGCGATCTTAGTTTAGCTAGAGGTCTGTATACCTTAATAGTTGCCCAAGGAGATGAATTTGGGGGCCTGCCATGTCAATAATTCAGAACATATTTGTTGGGAGCTATTGATAATATAATACTTATAATTGATAATATGATACCTCCTTCACCTTTGGTGTGGAGGCATAACAAAGATTTTTTCTTTTTTGCATATTCTACAGTGTATCAGAACACTTAAATTCATTCCTGTTTGAAAATCTAACATTTAACCTTTCACATACCTTGCCCACCATAGCAGTCTTAGCACCTAACCTGGACGCCATTATACACTGGTTAGCACCCTTCTCCAAAGCCTGTGCTAAAGCGTTTCCCATGGATTGTTTCCCCTGGCTTGGGAAATCTGGAAACGTAGCTACAAAGAGAATAGGTTCAAACAATTAGTGATAGTAGCAGATAAAGTACTTAAAGAACTTAAAAGCAACATTTGTAGCATTATACCTGGTATTCTGGTGTTCAAAGAGGTTTGGCATCTAGACAAGCAATATTTCATGAAATGATTAAAAGTAATGTCATGTAATATTACTGTACTTAAAACAAATTTTGACAATTATCCTTGTTACTTATGCATAGATCGCACAAAAAAAGATGGTTTTACTTTTCTTAAGCGTCCGGACACCCAACCCTCATGCATTAGCAACAGCAGGAACTGTGGTAGTTTTAGAGCATAGCCATTGAATAAAATACTAGTATCTGGATATTTTTGCAAGCTAGGATAGGCCTATTATAACATTGTCAACTGATGACACGAACAGTATCAATTGATAAGTTAAAACTTACAACAGCAAATTTGATTGCTAAATTTACACCAGGAATTTCCGGAGAAAGGCCACAACTTTGTGATCAATGGTAAATTTCATGAAATACTGGATTTTGATTGGCTGTTAAGCAACATAATTACCATGGTACTGACATGGCGTTACTCAATAACCACATACAGCTGCAAACCAACATTAGGCTTCTTTGTTGCTGAGGAAACCTCTCAATAATAATTAGTGAAACCAGCTTTAAACCTACCTAAAAATTAAATGGATATAATCTGTAGTATCATTGCAATATAATTCTTCAACTAGATATTTTTAATTTAGTTTAGTAGGACTTTTAGACCCTTTCTTGGAACATGCCACCTTGACTGGGCTTGAGCTTTAGACACATTTCATCTTTTCTATCTGCATTGACTTTCAATTGTAAGAAGACTGCCGCAGTAAAAGT
>CALNVZ010000174.1:48537660-48573504 GCA_940671915.1 Paracentrotus lividus | reverse complement strand
AGAAAAGAATATTGAGGTGCGACTTTTGGGATTCTGAAGTGGCTCTCAAGGACAAGTGTATACGCCGAAAATGCAAAAGCAGGTAGGCCTACAACAAAAAGTCATGATGATGCAAGCCATGGCGGCGACTCCTGGGCCCCGTGCCCCCATTATTTTGTTAATTGGCCATAATGTTAACTAATTGGCCTCCTGCAGTTGTATTAATTCCTGTCTTCTGATTTATATCATCATAATAAATGTTATTTATTTTTATTTATTTATTTATTTATTTATTTTTTTTGCTCAAATTCTTGTGACAAAATGCATGTTTTAATCGTATCTTTATAATGTCTTCTAATATTTCAGATTTGACGTCTCTGACCAGTGGTGAAGCCATATTAACCTCGCCGTTCAAGCTAGTCTGTCAAGACAGCAGCAAGAACATCGCGGCAGAAAAGCGCGACAGACTAGCTTTTACTATCATGACCGACTAGCTGTAAAGCTAGTCCTGGCTCAAAAGCTCGTCAGTCTGGGCATCACTACGACTAGCTTTTAGGCTAGTCCGTCAAACTAGTCGGTCACGACGGACGAGCTTTAAAATTAGTCCGTCGTGACCGACGAGCATTAAAACAGTCCGTCTTGACGGACTAACTTGACGGACTAGCTTTCAAGCTAGTCCGTAGAGACGGAACGAGTTTTAAAGCTAGTCCGTAATAACCGGGTTGTGTTGAAGGAAAACTAGTCCGTCGTGACCGACTAGCTTTAAAGCTAGTCAGTCTGGGCATCACTACGACTAGCTTTAAGCTAGTCGGTCTACCCGTTTAGGTTTTCAGTGTGTGTTGGTTTGGTAATGGTTCTTTATTTTTCATTCAAAATACATCATTTGAATAGAATTAGAAAAGAATACATAGTGTATTAATATACAGGTAAAAGAATAACTATTTATCCGCTCCTTTGTTAAATCATATTTCTTCCCTGGGGTACTTGTTAGAAGGTATTCGATTAACCGGTTTTTAATGAAAGAATAAGTACTTTGAATTCAGTTTACACAGGGTTTAGTACTATGCCTGACATTAGAAACAATTAACGGCTTTGAAAGATGGGTAGAAGCTTGTCAGAAATGGCAACAAGTACTGTAATTTTGCATTATTAAGCACAAATTTAAATTATTATCAGGCGCGGATCCTGGGGGGGGCGGAGGGTGGTGGGCGCCCCCGTAGATTGCAAGAAAAATGTGAAAATGCATTCCTTTTGTAGAAGGACATCTTTTTCTTTTGTGAGCGCCCCCCGTAGGATGTGAAGAAGTTGTAATATATGATGACCTCTTGATAACGAAGACCCGCCGCGTAATTTGTAACATCTTATCCCCCCCCCCCCACTTATCGCGCTGCCAGCGTGATGTTGAAAAAAATTGAATAACTTTTTTTTCTTTTTTTTGCTTGTCAATTTCTTCGGGCCGTCGAACGACCTTACCCACCTCTATAGGTAATATATTGGTGACCTTCTTTCACGGCCGAGGCGAAAAAATTTAACACCTACACCCCCCTTCCCCCCCCCCCCGCCTCTCCTTATTGCGCTGCCAGCGTGAAGTTAAAAAAAAAAGCATGTATACTTTAATTTGACCCCCGTCAAGTCCGTCTCTGGATCCGCGTCAGATTATTTTAGAAATGGGGTCTATTAGCATGATTAACGATTGGTAATATTGAATCTCTAGTTCCACTAGCTATCTCTACGAGAGTATACTGCAGAATTCAATTATCGAATTTGATTGATCTGTGACTCGACTAGAGGTACTATTTTCATTGCTATACGGAGATGGACTGATTCGGAAAACTATATATACGTGGATCTCGGTTTATTTCCCTTCCATCGATCTTCTGAACGTGCAGGTTCTAATGACAAGCCATAAGAAAGTTCTTAAATTGGTGAGTGCATGTGTGATAGATCATGGGTTCCTGAGATGATTGGAGTAACCTCGGAATCTACAATCGCAAGTTTATTTTTTAGCATTAATCAAGTTAGGGAAATTTAATCAATAAGGAAAGTCTAAATTTTGAGAGCAAAGGTATCGTATCGCATCGACATGACTTACACACACGCGTCAGGTCATCAAAGAGGCACAACATTTCATAAAACAGGCCGGAGGGGTTTATATTACATATTTTGATAGGAAGTCACCAGATTAATGAGCAAGATGAAAAAAAAAGAAAAAAAAAAGAAGAAATGTTTAAATCATACGGATAATTAATCATCCCAAACATTGTTTTACCTAGAATATTTTGAATCCATTTAAAATCTGTTTTGGTATTTAAAAAAAATAGAATAAAAACGGATCTCATAATTACAAATCGAAATGACTTTGTCATGTTTTATAGGGAAATCAATCAACCGGTTGAAAAGAATGGAGCTGATATACTCCATTTAAGTCTTTCTTTATTAAACGACTTTAGACCTCCTCTCTTAAAACATGGCCTTTGATGTATATTAATATGGTTTTCACTCGGAAGCAAGCAATTAAAACAAAATTGTGGTTACCGTTTCTTTCTTCAAATTGAACCCTTGACCTTGATTACATCTCAATATCAGACAAAAGGGAAAACATGATCGTGTTACGCTTCGACACGCTTAAAATCATTCCCTGACTTATATCAGATTTTCCCCCCAAGCGATATGATCCTAAATAGCAATCGATTCGTAGAGTAAACATTCGTGCACACTCGTTTTGTGTTCCCTCTTCTCAAGCGGAGGTTTGAATTTCGTTCGCGACAGAACAGAACAATATTTCACATCATTCTGAAATGGCAAGAGTCGGTTGATTTGTAATCGGTTGGGCATTGTGACTGAGGTCTGATTTCAACAAGACGAGGGTTATGCGCTGGTCACAACAGGTAGAACGCAAAGCGTGCAATCTCTAAGACGAATAAAACAATTCTACATCGAGTACCCTTTTTTCAAACAAGCGCGGAGCAGGTACGACACTGAGGAAGTTTTTGCAATACATTTCCTACAGAACGTAGGAACACAGAAATTGGCCCATGACGCGCCACTACTTGCAATGTTACAGGTACGTGCCACGATCATTACTGTTGTGACCACGCATGAGCTGACACTCCCGTGCGCGATGCGCATCATAATTGTATCATAGGTTTATAGTGAGGTCGGTGGGATCAATACTCTGCAACAGACTGAGGGAACCTTCAATGAGAAGACACTCTTGTGAAGATGTCAGTATCATTGGATCGTATGTCAGTTCAGCAAGGAGTTGCAAAACATTTGGGGATCGTTTTAACGAGACAAGAGACAACGCATGCTCTGTTGAGCCAGACTACAGTGCACCTGTCCTCATTATTATTGAGAAAATTATTTGATACAGGAGGCAAAGGAGGCATAGGATCGCAGAGACAGATCATCTATTTATTACCCGTCAAATCATATTGATTTTATCGAACATATCGCGAGCTGTGTTTTACTAAACTTCCCCAAGATCAATACCAGCAATTTAAAATTTATTTCAAGGACTATTACTTTTATTATTTTTGTTTTATGAATGGAAGCATTAGTGCATGTTGATACTAACGTAATTGTACGGGGCTATTTCTTGATAACTTGACAGTTGAATTGACAAAATATTGTCAATATAGAGAAATTGAATTCATCGAACTATACTACGCCTGGGTTACAACTTACCCAGGATCAATTGCAGCAATTCAAATCAGTTTCAAGGATCGTGATATCGTTTGTTTTGAATTTTAACGCATTATTACTGAACAATAATTATTGTGCACATTTTGGAGGCTATTTCCCGATAATGTGGCTGTTGAATAGTCAAAGGGAACAGTGTCACAAGGACAAATGTTCACTGCAAGTGTAAAATCGAACTCTGATTATCGCTTCTAATAAAGTGAGCACGGATTTTGACAGCTGCTAATGAAGAGGTCAAATTGATCTCATTACTCTTGAATTCGTCTGAGCGCGTCGAACAAACGAAACAGTCATAGATGACCAAACAGTGATTCAAGCACCCGGATTAGTAAATGGATTATGGATTCACCCAATCAGCTGTTAATTTAGAAATCGACTTTGGAAGGCAGACATTTATTTCATTTATTGTTCTTCTTTTCTTGTCTCAAAACGGATTTATAACGGATTGGATCATCTACAATTCTTTAATCTTGTCTGCGTCAGAGTAAAATGACTACATTTACACCGATGACCGTGTTGTTGCACTCCATTCTAGTGTAACATTGCTATGAATTAAATGTCAATTGTGCGCTGTAAAGAAACAACCTCATATGAAATTGTTCAAAAAAGAGTTAAAATCTAACGAGGGACAGAACAAATGCATATTGATATACATTTTAGAGGTCTGAATATTATTCCTACAAATTGCGATATACTCCTGCTGAGTCAGTGTAGAAGACATTTAACATCGGTATATCAAAAGTCCGGTTATATTCTGTGTTGGTGACCCGACCAAAGACAACATGGAACCAAGACGGTTCAGCACACAGCGGGAAAATCCCCCATCGGCTATGGTGTTGCCATGGCAACAATTCTTATCCTACGAAGGTGAGTTTAAACTTTTAGTAATTCATTCTTCGCGCAGGGCGTATCCAGGATTTCCAATGGGGGGGGGGGGCGCAAGGAAATTTTATCCCCGTCAGGGGAAGGGGAGGGGGTTCTTCTAATTCATATTGTACATGAAATTCCACATTTTTTTTCAATTATCACAAAAGTTACATAGTTTCTATACCCTAAGACAATGTATGTGCGTAGAAACCTATTTCCCTCGATATTTGTCTAAGGGTAGAGAAAAATATAACTGTTGAAAAAAAATGAGAAAAGGTGAAATTTCATGTACAATAATATTATGATTGGGCATCTGATCATATATGATGTATAATCAGTATTGCCAATTTGCAGAGTGAACAGTAATTTACAAGAAAATGTAAATGAGCGTAATTTCCTAATTCCTTCACCAATTTTGTCCTATTGTAATATATGCTGTTAAAATTATTTATTATTGACATAGTAAAATATCTCGGGTGACCTTTCCCTAATAATGCTCAGTGACTGAAAGACTTGAAATGCTGACTACGAACAGTGAAGTTCTGAAATGGCAAATTGAACTCATTTCTCTTCCATTGGGTTGAGGAACATCATTCCTCTTGGATGTTCGCGACTGTAGATGTTGATGATTGCATCATAGTCCAAGGCAATGTCCTTATGGTAGTACAGCAGGATCAACGCATTAAGACGTTCCTCTAACATTGTACTGCGTAGATCTGTTTTGATGATCTTGAAGGCAGAGTGAACTCGCTCAACTTCGGCACTTGTGACTGGTAGCAGAAGCAACACCTGCAGAACCGCACAGACGTTTGGGAACTGCTTACAGTTCATCTGTTCAGCGTATCGCTGACCGACTGTGGTTTCTCGGCATTGTCCTTCCAGAATCGTTTCCAGAGCCGAATTTCCTGGAATGCAGAAGTGGGAGATGGCAAGTCTGGGCCATAGTCAATGATGGCATCGATCTTATCATCAGAACAGAGATCAAGGTTAGCTGGCAAGAGACACAGTGCCGAACAGCTTGGTGAGACAGGTTGGTGAAACGGTTTGACAGCTCAGAAATCAGACCGTCCAAGTACGGAATGAAAACAGCCCTCTTCCAGTAGACTAACTTTGCTGCTGCCATCTGCTGGAACAATCAAGGTACATATGGGATAATTCGGTTCTGTTTCAGTTATGAAAGGCATGAAAAAAACGGCATTTGCCTTTGCCATTATTCATTTTTGAAACACAAAAACAAAATCGCAACGCAAAAAACGTGTTGTGATTTTGTTTTTAGGTAATCAAAACAGAAATCAAAAACGACACTCTCTGATTTCCTTTTTCGTTTTCCTTTGACACAAAACAGAATATTGAAGACTGCCTCTACATTAATTTTTCCTCATATGGGCAGAGCCAGAACAAAGACACTCAAAAGGGAAGAAGAGGCGACACACGTGTGTGAAGTTGGTTTACTATTCAGTTACTTATTCAAAATTTTAAAAGGACTCGCTTTCAAAAAACAAAAGGTACCACAAGGACAAGTAGGTCACGGGCAATTAAAAAAATTATGTCTTCCCGGGCAAGTGGGGCTAATGACCCTGAAACTCGCAAAATAAGAAATAACACACAGTAAGCCATGGTTACTTATTCAAAAATTTTAGAATGACATTTTTTCTAAAAACAAAAGGAGCCTCAAGGACAAATGCCACACGGCAATTTGAAAATGTAGGTCTCGACCAGGGCAAGTGGGCTAATGAGCTTAAAAACCAAGAAATATGATATAAACATGCATTTATTCAAAGTTTTACAAAGACCTTTTTCCAAAATAAACAATACGTGCCCAAGGCCAAGTAGGACACGGGCAATTCACAAATGTGGGTCTTAACCCGGGCAAGTGGGGCTAATGGCCTTGAAACTCACGAAATAAATATAAAACATACACTCATTCTAAGTTTTAGAAAGCTAGCCTTAAAAAAAAAGAAGAAAAATAGGTGCCTCGAGGACAAGTAGGCCTACGAACGGGCAAACAAGAGTATAGGTCACGACCCAGGCAAGTGGGGTAATAACCTTGAAACTCGTTAAATAAGTAATACGCACATGAAGCCTATGCTTACTTATTCAAAAATTATTATGATTTTTTAAAAAGCCTCAAGGACAAGTAGCACACCACGACCAATTTAGAAATGTAGGTCTCGACCGGGCAAGTGTGTATAATGACCTTGAAAGACCCTAAATAATAAATAAAACACAAACTTGTTCATATTTTTTTCAATTAATTTATCCCTCTGGCGTTACCAGATATGAAATGGCCGGGCAGGGTCTTGTTCCTCGAGGTCAGGGAGGATCTGGGCAACCAAGTGATACCCAACTTGCCCCGGGCAAATCGTTTTGAGAACCTCTCAACCCACTCGGAACAGGAAACAGTAATGTAATAAATTGACTAAACGGACCCACAGAACTTGCCCCCTGGCAACTACAAGATTATGAAATGACCGGGCAGGAGTGGTCCCTCAAGGTGAGGGAGTGTCTAGGTATAACCTAGGGATACCCAGTTTGCCCTGGCGAATCGTTTTGATAACTTCTCAGGCCACTGTACCAGAAACAAATAATATAATAAATCGACTAAACGGACCCCAAAAGAACTTGCCCCTTTGCAACTGCCAGATATGAAATGGCCGGGCAGGGACTGGCCCCCAGGTCGGAGAAGACTTGGACAAGTCAAAGATACCCAGCTTGCCCTGGCCAAAATCGTTTTTGAGGAGCTCTCAGGCCACTGCAAGCAGTGACAAACATTATTTTTAGATTGTTTAAACGGTAAAGAAAGAACTTGCCCCTCGTAGGTACCGAATATAAAATGGCCGGGCAGGGAGTGGTCCCTGAAGGTCAGGGAGTGTCTGGGCAATTTAGGGATACCGAACTTGCCCGACCAAATCGTACCTACCAGGGGCGGATAGTTCTTTCCTATACCGTTTATAACAATCTAAAAAAAATTTGCTGTCCTGTTTCAAGAGGCCTGAGAGGTCCTCAAAAAGATTTGGCCAGGGAAAACTGTGTATCTTTGGATTGCCCAGACCCTCTTCAACTATATTGGACCAATCCCTGCCCAGCCACTTATATCTGGTACTTGTCAAGGGGGCAAGTGTTGTCAGGATCCGTTAAAAGCCATTTTAAAAATCACTAGTCCCTGTTCCGAGTGGGGCTGAGAGGTTCTCCAAAACGATTTGCCCGGCAAGTTGGGCATCCCTGGGTTGCACGGGCGTAGTCCCGGGGGGGGGGGATGGGGGATACATCCCCCAGATTTTGAGGAGGGGGTGGCCTGTACAAACATCCCCCCAGTTTCAAGAAAGAAATGGGGAAAAAATACACTAGATAATTATATTATTAGTTAAAATAGCGCTCTCAGTACTAAAAAATACCTCTTTTTACTCCCAACCCCAAATTTTCTGCTCGGTCGCTATGCGAACTCGCACTAAGTAACAAACAGTAACCTTAGTATAAAAAGTCGGATCAAATGTATCTGATATGATACACGCTGTCAAAACCTAATACATCAAACTCTCCTCGTCCATGTCGTCTGGGGACAAACCATTAGGAAAGTTGTGTGCGGGCTAGGTTGGTGGAGGGCTAATTGGGGCCTGCAGCCCTCAAAATTTTCATGCAAAGATTCTGGATGCGTTTTATATCGCTATTTTGTAACAAAGCATGTAAAATGTATCTTCTTAATGGATACTAAAATTATTTCTGCTTGCGCTTTCGCTCTCGCTGATACTAAATAGTGAATCTATAATCTTTTACTTAAATATTTGGGCTCGCGCTTCGCGCTCGCATTAGTTTTTCCATTACTAAAATTAACAATAATCAAGGCAGCCATAAGCTAGAAGCATACATTCAAAGACAAATTCTATTCACACCCCCTTCCTTTCAAATCGCCACTGCCACTGCTATATTTTCGTATTAATAACGTTATTTGTGTCACTATATAGTGCTTATGTATGCCAGACAGATCGCGAGCAAGTTGGCAAATTATTTCGCTGCAAACCCCCCCACTCTTCGACACGGATTTACGCCGCTGAGTTACACTTTGCCCAGACACTCCCTGACCTTGAGAACCACTCCCTGCCCGGACATTTTGTGTTTGGTTCCCACCATGGGGCAAGTTCCTATACCGTTTATAACAATCTAAAAAAATGCTTGTCCCTGTTTTCTGTTGCCTAAGAAGTTCTTCTAAACGATTGGCCAGGGCAAGCTGGGTACATTTAGCTTGCCTAGACCCTCTTCGACATTGTGGGACCAGTCATTGCCGGCCATTTCATATCTTGACTTGCCAGGGGCAAGTTCTTTTTGGTCCGTTTAGTCTATTTATTACATTACTTGTTCCTGTTTACAGTTTCCTGAGAAGTTCTAAAAAACGACCTGGCCAGGGCAAAGCTCGGTATCTTTGGGCTTGCCAGACCTTTTCGACATTTTGGGAAGCAGTCCCTGCCCTGTCATTTTCTATCTGGTACTTGCAATTATGAAAATCCATAGTCCCTGTTCCGAGTGGGCTGAAAGGTTCTCGAAACGATTTGCCCGGGGCAAGTTGGGTATCCCTTGGTTGCCCAGATCCTCTTTGACCTCGAGCGGACAAGACCCTGCCGGCCATTTCATATCTGGTAACGCCAAAGGGATAAATATTGAAAAAATTGAACAAGTTTTGCGTTTTATTTCTTATTTAGGGTGTTCAAGGTCATTATCGCACACTTGCCCGGGTCGAGACCTATATTTCTAAATTGGTCGTGTGCTACTTGTCCTTGAGGCATTTTTAAAAAACCATTTTAATTTTTGAATAAGTAAGCATAGGCTTCATGTGTGTTATTTCTTATTAAGTGTGTTTCAAGGACATTAGCCCCACTTGCCGGGTTAAGACCAACATTTGTGAATTGCCCGTGTCCTACTTGGCCTTGGGGCACGTTTTTGTTTCTTTGGAAAAGTCGTTGTAAAACTTTGAATAAGTGCATGTTTTATTTCATATTTCTTGGATTTCAAGGTCATTAGCCCCACTTGCCCGGGTCGAGACCTACATTTTTGAATTGCCGGTGTGCCATTTGTCCTTGAGGCTTCTTTGTTTTGGAAAAAAAAGGCATTCTAAAAATTTTGAATAAGTAACCATCGGCTTACTGTGTGTTATTTCTTATTGAACGAGTTTCAAGAACATATAGCCCCATTTGCCCGGGTCGTGACCTATATCTTTAATTGTCCGTGTCGTAGGCTACTTGTCCTCAGGCACCTTTTTTTTTTTTCTTTTTCTTTTTTTTTAAAGGTCTTTGTAAAACTTAGAATGAGTGTATGTTTTATTTATATTTTTTGCGAGTTTCAAGTCATTAGCCCACTTGCCCGGACGAGACATTATTTTTTTAATTGCCCGTGACCTACTTGTCCTGTGGTACCTTTTGTTTTTTTGAAAGCGAGTCCTTTTAAAATTTGAATAAGTAATTGGAATAGTAACCAACTTCACACCGGTGTGTCCTCTCTTCCCTTTTGAGTGTCTTTGTTCTGCTCTGCCCATTGAGGAAAAATTAATGTAAAGGGCAGTCTTCATATTCTGTTTGTCAAAGGAAAACGAAAAAGGAAATCAGAAGAGGTGTTTTTGATTTCTGCTTTGATTACCTAAAACAAAATCACAACACGTTTTTTGCTTTGCGATTTTGTTTTTGGTTTCAAAAATGAAATGGCGAAGGCAAATGCCGTTTTTCATCCTTCATGAGTGAAACAGAAAAAACGAATTATCCATATGTACCTTGATTTGGAACATTCGTCCTATTAGTCTGTCGGCGGCAAGTCCTGGGAATGGTGATCTCAATACCCGCAGCCTCTGCCATCGTAGACATGGATGTGAAAGACGATCGAATTCTGCATCATCATTTCTCACGGACGGCCTTTATCTCGTCAGTGACCATTGTAATTTGTTCGTAGGCTCTGATCACATCCATACTGGTGCCTTGAAGCATCACACTAAGGGATTTACAAAACCCAAAAACATATGAAGCCACACATGAACAAATCATAGGATTGAAATAATGAATAAAAAGCTTTTACCACTAAAGTATAGTAGAGCATGGTAAAACATTTCTGGTATTAACAATAACTTGCGCACCAACGCTTTGCGCGCCCTAATACCCTTCCCCCGTCTCTCTGACCTAGCCTCTTGTCGAGGCGCCCCCCCCCTATTTTTAAATCCGGGATCCACCACTGCTGGCATATAGTAATAATCTGGCTAGCATGCGAGGCATTGGTAATATGAGGGTTAAAACCCGTTCTGTGACTTCTCAGTTCTGCGCCCTTGAAATACTGGTGATGGGCGTGTTAGAAACTGCCGCTTTACCACACATGATAGCAGTTTTTTTTTTTTTTTTTTTAATCGGCAACTAGGGGGGGGGGGCGCGCGCCTGTTGCGCCCCCCCTGGATACGCCCCTGCATATCTTGGTAAAGTCATCCTCCTAGCATCTTTGTAGATGCATAGGATCTTTGAACGCATGACTGAATAACAGACAATCTTCAGAAGATGGTAATATCTCACTTGCGCCAAGTGGCTGGTTGAAGATTTTTTTTAAAATGTTGACAGAATATGTGTAAACACTTACCCACACACTCTCTCACCACACATACACACCCACACACACGCACTCACACACATAGAACAATTCACAATTAAATGTCCTATTTGACGTTCTGTTTACCAAGACCATCACTGAATGTTTGGGACGTAATAATTCTCTAACAACTGTTTGTGAGTGTGAGTGAAGGTGTGTGTGTGTGTGTATGTGTGTGGTTGTGTTTGTTGAGGGTGTGGGTGCGTGTGTCTTCTTCTTTCGTATGAGTTATAGTAGGAAGTAGTGTTGTAAGTCAGGCTATTTCTCGGAGTTGGGTAAGCCAATTGATTTGTGCATCATTTGGGCTTGTTAGGTCAGTCATCCCATCAGGTGGTTGGAGGTCAGGTGTGTGTGTGTGTGTATGTGTGTGTGTGTGCTGGTATGGATGAGATAGGGTATGTGCGTGTGCATGTGTGTGTGGAGGGCGTACATGGGGGTGTGCGGTAAGGGTGTGGTTGTGTATGTGCTTTGTGTATGTTTCAATGAGGGTACATGTGGGTGTGTGTCTTTGTGCGTGCATATGAGTTATAAATTTTCAATTTGTTTATTCTTCACCCAGCCACTTGGCGCAAGTGAGATCTTACCGTCTTCTGAAGATTGTCTGTTATTCAGCTTTGCATGCAAAGATCCAAATGAAAATTGTACCAGCATATGCTAGGAGGATGACTCTACCAACTCATATCATAAAACCCATGATTAAATATTCATACTTTTCACAAGTTAGCTCAAAAAGGTGGACTATTTTATGATTACTCTGTACAATGTATAAAGAATTTTCAAGTCAATCTTTATCAAATTCAAATTGAAGCAGCACAATAGAAACAACATGATTATTTATCTTTATCATAATCAATTATTACTCATATTATTATATTTTTGTTTTGTTTGTTGTTTGTTTGTTTGTTTGTTTGTTTTTTTTTTGGGGGGGGGAGTTTCCTTTAGCGTCTTCCCCCCCCCCCTATTCTTTAAAAACTTTTTTTTTCTACAGTGTGTCCCAGAAAGAACTACACTTTTGAAACGGCTACCAAATAAGAAATATATGATTCTTGGGCGGGAAGGTTCATACAATGTATGTAGAGAAAACTAATATTATCCTCAACTATTATTTGACACCAAAAAGTCTGAAAATGATGCATGCTTCAAGAAGCAATGCCCACTTTTGTGAAGGACACAAAAACGAGGCTGCGCAGGAATTCGCTATGCATTTACCACCTGCCTATGGGTGGCCATGAGAGATAAAGAACAATAATAGCGTGAATCGGCTACCAAGACAAAATAAACCAAAAGTCAGAAATAAACATCAATATTATGAAAAAATCTAATGGACAACCTTCCTTTTTTCATATTATTAATGTTTGTTTTTGTCTTTCTGTTTATTTTGTTTTTGTTAGCAGATACACACCATAATTGCTTTTTATCCCTCATAGCAGCCCACAGACAGGTAATGTCCTTCACAAAAGTGGACATTACTCATTGAAGCATGCATCATTTTCGGACTTTTTGGTGTCAAATGATAGTTGAGGATATGAGCTTTCTCTACATATGAATCTTCCCCCCTCCCCCCCCCCCCCCCCCCCCCGAACCATATATTTATTATTTTGTAGCCATTTTAAAAGTGTATAGTTCTTTCTTGGACACACTGTACATGTACATCATGCCTTTAAGGCGCCTTCTCCATTCAAAAGGGGTCAGTTTCCCACAGGTTCCTGTTCCACCCGCGGAAACATCCGCCTTTCAGCTTTTCACGTGCTTAAGCCATATTAAGATTTCAGGATTCTATTCATAAGCGTTTGGAACAAAAGATGCAGGAAACTGACACCTTTTAAATGGAGAAGTTGCCTAATGTCAAAAAAGTAATACAGTATGTGTACACATAAACCAAGTCCACGTTCCCACGTTCCCTTTCTGGAAGCATGGCAGGTCCCACATACAACATAAAACATCTACAATAACGAAACTTCGTAATTTATAATAGGGCAAGTCCAAGCTATTATGCACAGTAACAAACGGGGCATTTAGAGCCAAAAATAGGTATTTTCAATCAGTCTTAAAATGAAATCCCAATCATTAGGTATATTCTTGCAGGTACTAAGACCCTTCAACAAAAACATAAACAATAATTGAAGTAACTCAGTCCATAATTAATAATTTATGATCATTTATTCGACAGTAACACACGGGACCAGAAAGAAAGTGGGAATTTTAAATTTTGACTTTGTTCACATGATACTCTGAATTTAAAAAGCAGATCTAAACCTGCATAGTCTTATCATCTTAAACATTATCATCTTAAATCACCTCAAACGTCAAGTTTTCTGGCAAGGTCAAGTTTTTAAAAATATGTCAGGTAACACACACGGGACAATTATTCCATGAAATATTTTTCATTAAACATTTTGTGTAGCCAAAGCGTAGCCACATCTTACATACAAAATTCCCTGTGCTGAAACAAAAGGAACATAATATAACACACAAATGTAAAACAATTCTTATTTTGTTTCATTACAAAAGGTGGGAGGGCAAGTAATAAAACTGCATATTTTACATCAGCTCAGTAACTTTTGTAAGACTATTTCTAAGACATGAATACTTTAAGACTAAAAAATGAAAAGGTACGTGCTACAAAAAATGTAGGTTCGTGATATTTTCACCACAGGTAGCCAAGAAAACAGAAAATAGATACTGTATAAGCCAATATTTTCGCATCCAGATATTTTCGCGATTTTGTACTAGTTGGAGAAATTCGGGGGAGCAAAATTTCGCGATTTTGGTGATGACTTCAGTACTATAAATAGCCTTATACTGAAATGGAAATTTTCATGACTGACTCGCAAAATTCGGGAAAATAAAGTCACCACGAAAATAACCACTTATACAGTACTTTTGGGTTGTACTCCTACATGCCAAACCTTTTTTTTTTTTAATGGCTGAAAATAGCATTTCTAATGCTTTTTATTTTTTCATGAATATTAATGAGCCTTGTGATGTCATATGACCTTGAAATTACCTTTTGACATTATTTTCATTAAGTTCATTTCATACCCTTTATGGTGATATATGATATACTTTGACAAACCCACTGACACAATTGACACAAAAATGATCAAAAAGTTGAAAAATTACCACCTTAGGAACAAATACATGTAGCTTGGACTTGCCCAATACACAAATTGACAATTATAGTTGAGAATCATATTGCAATGAGTTGTTTCTGAAAATGGGAAAAATAATAGAGTGGATGAACGATGTACGAGTTAAAGGGCGAAGAGAAAGGAGGAGGTAGAGGAGGAGAAGAATAATATATTAAAAGGTCAAGTTACTTAACATCCCTCATTGAGCTACTTTTCTCACAGAAAATGACAAAGGATGATACGATTGCGTATTTACTACTTAAAAACAGCCATTAAAAAAATATAAAAACAAGTCAAATACCCTCATGTACTTACAAAATAAAAGCCCTCTCCATCAACAACTCTGTGTTAATATTTCATGTAATTAAGGCCATCATGATAGACTAATTAGATACCATATTACCTCACAGCTCTATTCTCTTTAGCTATATTATAATTTTAATTTAATGACATATGGAACTGAAAAATAGGAACTTTATACATGATCAACACCTATATCATCACATTCCATTAAAATACCATCAAACACTCAAAATGCATATAAAATAAAACTGCCCTGAGGTTACTTAATTACCAATATATCACATTTTTGTTAGAGGAAAAAAAAGACGAAAAATATGAAAAAAAAAATTTAATGAGATATTGAAAAGTCACAGTGGAAAGCCAACGGCACTCAAATTATGGTCTTTCAGATAAAAAGAACACTTGAGAGTACTTGTTAATCTTTTCCGAGTGATCTGATATGAAAATTGACAAGAGGCATGATCTAGATGTACAATGTAGATTTCTTTTCATAACACAATACTAAAGATCACATGGTGTTGATCAACTGTATTTTCTTTTGATTAATGTGTACATGTACGTGTATTTATTCTTAATTTTCTAAATACTTGTTTTTTTTATAGTTTATTTCACAATTTTAGGTTTAGGATACATGAAGTGATAGGATCACTCACAAGAAGGGATAGGGTTAGGAGAAAGGGGGTACTGTTGGGTATAGTATGGGGGAAAAGTGGGAGGAAAAAATTTTGCTGCTAGGACGTGGTGTCAGGGTGTGAGCTTATAATGGAATAACCCATAGCTGAGGTTCATCTGGAAAATCTTAAAACCTGATTTATAGTCAGTTCCTGAATTAAAACTTGATAATGTACAATAGGATAAAATTAGTCAGTCCAGCCAGATATAAAGGTTTTTCCCTTTCAAACGCACCTACCTCTCTGGGGAATGTTCCAATACTCTCAATTTCATCGACTCAGATATAAGCCTCAACATTTAATTTGTTTCATAATTTTGTTTCATAGCATTTTTGTTTTGGAACATTTCATTTCATCACATTAAAGTATAGAATTACTTGATATTTGCCCAAGTATTCTGAGTGGTCATACAGGCATCACATTTGGGAAATTACAGGAAATTGCTCAAATTGTTCTTTTCTGAGAGAGGAATTCCCAAAGTGAAAATACAGACCTTTGAATTGGAAAGCATTTGTCCAGAGACAAATGCTTTGGGATTTTATATATTCCAAGAAAATTTTATTTTTGCTCCTGATCAATTATCAGTCAGTTACTTAAGTTATTACATGAAGAATCCGTTTACTTAAGTAATTGCATTAGTAGCATTGACTTGACTTTTGCTTCAGGTAAAGAATGGAGGGGGGGGGGGGGTGGGTGAGTTGGCAGACATTTTAAAGCCATCAATTCAATACTCCCAATTGAATTTCATTTAACGGGTATATAAAAAAGTACAAAAGCCACTTTATGCGATCTTAGTTTAGCTAGAGGTCTGTATACCTTAATAGTTGCCCAAGGAGATGAATTTGGGGGCCTGCCATGTCAATAATTCAGGAACATATTTGTTGGGAGCTATTGATAATATAATACTTATAATTGATAATATGATACCTCCTTCACCTTTGGTGGTGGAGGCATAACAAAGATTTTTTCTTTTTTGCATATTCTACAGTGTATCAGAACACTTAAATTCATTCCTGTTTGAAAATCTAACATTTACCTTTCACATACCTTGCCCACCATAGCAGTCTTAGCACCTAACCTGGACGCCATTATACACTGGTTAGCACCCTTTCCTCCAAAGCCTGTGCTAAAGCGTTTCCCATGGATTGTTTCCCCTGGCTTGGGAAATCTGGAAACGTAGCTACAAAGAGAATAGGTTCAAACAATTAGTGATAGTAGCAGATAAAGTACTTACAAGAACTTAAAAGCAACATTTGTAGCATTATACCTGGTATTCTGGTGTTCAAAGAGGTTTGGCATCTAGACAAGCAATATTTCATGAAATGATTAAAAGTAATGTCATGTAATATTACTGTACTTAAAACAAATTTTGACAATTATCCTTGTTACTTATGCATAGATCGACATACAAAAAAGATGGTTTTACTTTTCTTAAGCGTCCGGACACCCAACCCTCATGCATTAGCAACAGCAGGAACTGTGGTAGTTTTAGAGCATAGCCATTGAATAAAATACTAGTATCTGGATATTTTTGCAAGCTAGGATAGGCCTATTTATAACATTGTCAACTGATGACACGAACAGTATCAATTGATAAGTTAAAACTTACAACAGCAAATTTGATTGCTAAATTTTACACCAGGAATTTCCGGAGAAAGGGGCCACAACTTTGTGATCAATGGTAAATTTCATGAAATACTGGATTTTGATTGGCTGTTAAGCAACATAATTACCATGGTACTGACATGGCGTTACTCAATAACCACATACAGCTGCAAACCAACATTAGGCTTCTTTGTTGCTGAGGAAACCTCTCAATAATAATTAGTGAAACCAGCTTTAAACCTACCTAAAAATTAAATGGATATAATCTGTAGTATCATTGCAATATAATTCTTCAACTAGATATTTTTAATTTAGTTTAGTAGGACTTTTAGACCCTTTCTTGGAACATGCCACCTTGACTGGGCTTGAGCTTTAAGACACATTTTCATCTTTTCTATCTGCATTGACTTTCAATTGTAAGAAGACTGCCGCAGTAAAGTACTTCCCAGTGCAAGGTCAATTATTAATTGACTATGCATAAGTGTAAGTGCTCAATAACTGGGTGTTTGCAATTGGATGTTCCTTTCATTATCCTTGCCATTTTATAATTTCATTTCTCTCTCCTAGGATGAAATTTAAAGAAATTTATCTTAAATTCATTTCATAACGAGTGAACAAGGATTTTTTTTGTCATAGGGAAAATATCAGGGTTTTTTTTTTTTTTTTTTTCATGATTATAACCCCCATTTATGGTAGGGGGTCCTAAAGCTATGCGGGTCTTAAAGCTACGCACTGCAAAATACGTGCAACGTGAATGAGGGAAAAATATGCATTTGTATTGCCTTTGCATAATACACAGGCGCCGTAACAGCAAAAGAGTGTCTCATTTCAAAGTTCAAAATTCCTCCTTTCCAGACATGCCAAGTTAAAAAAAAAAAAAATTTGTGTGAGATAATTTACATTGATCGTGTTTGAAAGCAGTGCGCACGCGGCACGCCTACCACATGTGCGCGCGTGCGCGCGGTAGTAATTTGTACACAAAGGAGGCGCGCGCACGCGCACGCTACACATGTTGCACGTAGTAAGCTATCTTGCATATAGCGGTCGCCTGCATGAAAACATCGCACTCGCAGGGATTGATGCGTGACAAAACTGCCAATTTTCAGGGTTTTGAGGCTCCAAAATGGTAAAAAACTCTAATAATGCTACTTTTTCTCAAATTGGGTGTTCTGCGTAAGGTCGTGAGACGGACCCGAAATGCGTGATTCTCACGCAAAATGTGTGAGACCAGGTAGCTCTGCATTTCACGGCTAAAAATAGAAGCAAAGTGCTAAAAAGGTAAAAATTATTGAATTATGTTAACAATTTCATAATATATCATGAAAATTTGGAAGAAAACACATAATCAAAAGTGTTAAATCAAACTTCAAAGACGGAGTGCGCAGACTCAAGACCTGTTCTGTATTGGCGGCAACGGAAGAGAGGGTTTCGATCTGGCGGCGATTTTCATAATTGCTGTTAGTTTAATTCCATGTTTTTTAATCAAGATAATCCTCACAAAATGCAGCAAAAGATGGTATAAAAATGGTAATATGAATTTATGAAATATTGCATTATATATATGACTTCTAAATCGTCAAAAACTAAAGTGCATAGCTTTTGGTCCCCCCTTCATATAAATCAAATTTATTGAAATGATCATATTCTTTGATATAGAACACCCTGAGGAAATGTAATTACATAGAATTTATTAAAACAGGCCTACTAGTCTAGACTTGGGGCTTAACTTTAGAGTCAACGTCTACTTAATCTATTGCAAAATGTAGAGAAACCTTGGGGAAAAAAAACAGTGGATCAAGTTGCAAAGTCCCTTTTAGCATTTTTGGTCTTTTAGTCACTGTGAGTACGACGAGTCACTGTGACTGCATTCAGTTGAGATCTAACTTCTAGATCTAACTGTTAGTCTTTAATTTTAAACCATCTTATTTCTACTTTTTACCTTATCAGATCCATATTACATGATCCCACTACGACTATATCGACTTGACATTTCTCCAGACTCATCTTTGTTTTTCCAAATATTTAATTGCCGAATTCTTCCAGGTGGTCCAGATCTTGATTCGAGATGTTTGTTGGATGTACACCTATTTGCCTGAAACTCTACGGATATCCATAATGTTCCGCGCCGACATCACTGGGTACAAAGCACGTGTGCTTTCGATGTCCCCTCCATGATCCAGTCCTCGTCCTCCACGGTGAATTTGTGGCCTTGTTCCAAGCAAATGATTTTTATATTAAGGAGCACTAAGAGTGGTATAATTACTTTCAAAATTATTCAAATTTATTTTTTGGAATGGGTATATGTTTTAATTAGAATTTATGTCAATATATATATATAATTACTACTTGAATGAGACATCACAAAACTTTGTGAAATAAATAAATACCTAGAATATTGTAGAAAGTCTAACATGTTAAAGCTTACGTAATAAGTGGGCGGGGCACATAGAAATCCCCCAAAACAACGCCGTTTTATATTGCCTTTTATGCATTAAAAAAGAGAGCAAGCGGCCCAGAGGTGTCATTAATAAGGAATCAAAACTGACGGGGACAGTGTTCCTGTTGTGATATTCGTGAGGGAATCTTCAGCATGAAGTAAGCTGATCGGCCGCCTCCCCCCCCCCTCCTATTGTGGGTCAGATGCAAAGAGAAAAGAGGGAATTGCCCAAAAGAGCCTCATTTTCCAGTGAAAAACTAGATTGGGGCCAGTGTTATACATTTAGGGAAATTTTAATGTCACAATCAGGAATGAACAATTGGCACCGTTGCATGAAGTTTGCCAGCCAATAGTAATTTCCAGTGAACCTTGAATTTGGTTTGACTGAGTGTTATTTATAAGCAGCGTTACCATGATTGTATGCAATGCCCCCCCCCCCACCCGTGGGTCCGTTAAAGCGGCGATAGCTGGAATACAGCCGCAAACCACACGGCCTAGGCCTACTTATACAACTAGCCTATATATACTTTATACATTATTTGGTTGAATGTTTTTTGTTGTTGCTTTTTCATTCGTTTTGTTTTGTTTATTTTGTTTGTTTTTATTACTTATTAGCGTTTCTTTATATCCCTTTCATGCATTCAGTGTTGTCGAGTATTTGTTTCTGTATGCATGTATTTTGAGAGGTTCCTTTTATCCAACTCTGTCATTTCAGTAAACAAAATCACGAAAACTTCCCCCACTAACCGTGTTTGCAGGTTTGAAAACACAAGGGCGGAGGAATTAGATAACCACACCCAGGCCCATGGTCTTGGCCCATTCCTGTACAGAAATCTCTCAATGGTATAAATTATATACCAATGAAATCATTGAGGATTTCTGTAAGGGTTGTCTTGAACAAGAACCCCACACACACACACAGTCAGGAGGTCAACCATACAAGTATGCTCGTTCCCATTTCCCTGGAAAAGAGGTATATTTTAGGGGCTCAGGTAGGGGAGAAAATTCCGAGAAATCATTGAAATAGGGGTCTTTTTAACATTTTCCCCCAACCTATATTTAAATAGGGATAATTTCCTTGATTCTTTGAGGACAAATCATGAAATAGGGTCCGAATGTGGTCCAAGCCTCTGGGTGTATTTCTGCGCCCACCGGCAAAAATCTATAATAGGTAGGGGGTAATTTTGAATTCTGATGCAGCTTTCCTTCTAAAAGCCTGTTATAGGGGGTAATTTTGACACGCTTCCCTCCAAAGGGTATCTCTAAGAATCCAGAAGGAGCATACGTGTATTGACCGCCTGAGTGGGGTGGGGGGGGGGGGCAAGACGTTGCAAATTATAAGAGGATGCGCGCCCACTATCCAGAGATCGTGATTACTCGGCAAAATATAATTATTTTATTAAGAATTGATTTATGAAAGTAAATTCAAATAATTTATGTTCTCACCAGCGGTGTTCTCACCAAGAAATTGATTGTTGGTATACCGGTGAGCGAGGCCCTACATTAAAAAATGTTTATGCAATACAGGACTCATGTCCACTACTTGTTTTCCTATACCGTTCCAAAAGAAAACGCTTATCTTCTCCGAGTTTGGTCTTTTTCTTCTGCCATTTTTTGTTTTGTTTTGTTTTGTTTTTTGGTTGCCTATTATTTGGATCTCAAAGGAATACGGAACAACAGAACTGTTCATTAAACCCATCGTATTAAAAGTTCTGAATAAAGTGCACCCTAATGCGGCGGTCACACCTCGTCGTAGGCGCTAGGCTACGGGGCACGTGCAATCAACGTAGCCTGCGTTGCATGCACATTGCACGCACAGGCCGTGGGTCAATTTTTGCGATTCCTGCGTTTCTGTAGTAAGGGTATTGGAAAAACTTCCTGCGCGTCGTACAGGCAACGTACCTGCATGGTACATACGCTGCACGAATTTTCTACGAAATCCATCGTAGGGAGTTGCACGTCGAAGGTACGGCGAGTTGTGACCGCCGCACAGTGGGCTAGAATGAACTAAAGGTGCGACAAAACTAATTCCTCACCGAAGACGGATAACTAAATTCGTAAGAGAAGTCCTTCTATGGTTTTCAGACCCGCGGAATTCGATGAGAACAATTTCAAAAACTTATGACGTCATCAAAATACTCTTTTCTGATTGGACAAGACAATATTAACACATAGGCATATTCATTTTACTTTGATTAGTGGGACTTATAGGGGGTTTCAAGACATGAGAAACACCATAAGAGTATTTTGTATTTTATGATAAAAAAAGAGACTCCCCTTTCATAGTCCATAAAACCCCATTTAAAGTTCCAAATAAT
Source organism: Paracentrotus lividus (assembly GCA_940671915.1). Lineage (NCBI taxonomy): Eukaryota > Metazoa > Echinodermata > Echinoidea > Camarodonta > Echinidae > Paracentrotus > Paracentrotus lividus. The sequence goes on along the minus strand of CALNVZ010000174.1, from coordinate 48,551,882 downwards.
ATATAAATCTCTCTAAAAAAAGGCATTTTTTCCTCGTCCAGTAAAAAAAACAGTATGTTAATGAAGTCAGATAATTTAAAAGATACTCTAATATGTTAACAATGTCTCCGTGGTCTATAAACCCCATATACACTCACTTATGAAAATAATATCAGTTATGTAACTTTTACAAAAAATCCGCTCTAACCAATCAGAAATGGGTATTTTTAATGACGTCTAGACATTTGAAAATACTCTTTGGTGTTTCTCATGTCTGAAACCCCTATAAGTCCCACTAATCAAAGTAAAATGAATATGCCATGTGTTAATATTGTCTTGTCCAATCAGAAAAGAGTTTTTGATGACGTCATAAGTTTTGAAATTGTTTCTCATCGAATTCCGCGGTCTGAAAACCATAGAAGGACTTCTCTTACGAATTTAGTTATCCGTCTTCGGTGAGGAATTAGTTTTGTCGCACCTTTAGTTCATTCTAGCCCACTGTGCGCGGTCACAACTCGCCGTACCTCGACGTGCAACTCCCTACGATGGATTCGTAGAAAATTCGTGCAGCGTATGTACCATGCAGGTACGTTGCCTGTACGACGCGCGAGTTTTTCCAATACCCTACTACAGAAACGCAGGAATCGCAAAAATTGACCACGGCTGTGCGTGCAATGTGCATGCAACGCAGGCTACGTTGATTGCACGTGCCCCGTAGCCTAGCGCCTACGACGAGGGGCCGCCGCATTAGGGATGCACTTTATTCAGAACTTTTAAAATACGATGGGTTAATGAACATTCTGTTGTTCCGTATTCCTTTAGATCCAAATAATAGGCAACCAAAAAAACAAAACAAAACAAAACAAAAATGGCAGAAGAAAAAGACAAACTCGAGAAGATAGCGTTTCTTTTGGAACGGTATAGGAAACAAGTAGTGGACAGAGTCTGTATTGCATAAACATTTTTAATTATTGGGCCTCGCTCACCGGTATACCAACAATCAATTTCTTGGTGAGGAACACCGCTGGTTGAACATAAATTATTTGGAATTTACTTTCATAATCAATTCTTAAAAAATAATTATATTTTGCGAGATAATCACGATCTCTGATAGTGGCGCGCATCCTTCTTATAATTTGCAACGTCTTGCCCCCCCCCCCCCCACCCCCACTCAGGCGTCAATACACGTATGCTCCTTCTGGATTCTTAGAGATACCCATTTGAGGGAAGCCGTGTCAAAATTACCCCCTATAACAGGCTTTTGAAGGAAGCTGCATCAGAATTCAAAATTACCCCCACCTATTATAGATTTTGCCGGTGGGCAGCAAAATTACCCCAGAGGCTTGACCACATTCGGACCCTATTTCAGTGATTTGTCCTCAAAGAATCAAGAATTATCCCTATTTAAATATAGGTTGGGGAAAATGTTAAAAGACCCTATTTCAATGATTTCTCGGAATTTTCTCCCCTACCTGAGCCCCTAAAAATATACTCTTTTCCAGGGAAATGGGAACGAGCATACTTGTATGGTTGACCTCCTGATGTGTGTGTGTGTGGGTTCTTGTCAAGACAACCCTTACAGAAATCCTCAATGATTTCATTGGTATATAATTATACCATTGAGATTTCTGTCAGGAATGGGCCAAGACCATGGCCTGGTGTGGTTATCTAATTCCTCCGCCCTTGTGTTTTCAAACCTTGCAAACACGGGTTAGTGGGGAAGTTTTCGTGATTTTGTTACTGAAATGACAGAGTTGGATAAAGGAACCTCTCAAAATACATGCATACAGAACAAATACTCGACAACACTGAATGCATGAAAGGGATATAAAGAAACGCTAATAAGTAATAAAAACAACAAAATAACAAAACAAAACGATGAAAAAGCAACAACAAAAAACATTCACCAAATAATGTATAAAGTATATATAGGCTAGTTGTATAAGTAGCCTAGGCCGTGTGGTTGCGGCTGTATTTCCAGCTATCGCCGCTTTAACGGACCCACGGGTGGGGGGGGGGGGCATTGCATACAATCATGGTAACGCTGCTTATAAATAACACTCAGTCAAACCAATTCAAGGTTTCCACTGGAAATTACTATTGGCTGGCAAACTTCATTGCAACGGTGCCAATGTTCATTCCTGATTGTGACATTAAATTTCCCTAAATGTATAACACGGCCCCAATCTAGTTTTTTCACTGGAAAATGAGGCTCTTTTGGGCAATATCCCTCTTTTCTCTTTGCATCTGACCCACCAAAGGGAGGGGGGGGGGAGGCGTGGCCGATCAGCTTACTCATGCTGAAGATTCCCTCACGAATATCACAACAGGAACACTGTCCCCGTCAGTTTTGATTCCTTATTAGACACCTCTGGGCCGCTTGCTCTCTTTTTTAATGCATAAAAGGCAATATAAAACGGCGTTGTTTTGGGGGATTTCTATGTGCCCGCCCACTTATTACGTAAGCTTTAACATGTTTAGACTTTCTACAATATTCTAGGTATTTATTTATTTCACAAAGTTTTGTGATGTCTCATTCAAGTAGTAATTATATATATATATGACATAAATTCTAATTTAAACATATACCCATTCCAAAAAATAAATTTGAATAATTTTGAAAGTAATTATACCACTTCTTAGTGCTCCTTAATATAAAAATCATTTGCTTGGAAACAAGGCCACAAATTCACCGTGGAGGACGAGGACTGGATCATGGAGGGGACATCGAAGACACTGCTTTGTACCCAGTGATGTCGCGCGGAACATTATGGATATCCGTAGAGTTCAGGCAAATAGGTGTACATCCAACAAACATCTCGAATCAAGATCTGGACCACTGGAAGAATTCGGCAATTAAATATTTGGAAAAACAAAGATGAGTCTGGAGAAATGTCAAGTCGATATAGTCGTAGTGGGATCATGTAATATGGATCTGATAAGGTAAAAAGTAGAAATAAGATGGTTTTAAAATTAAAGACTACAGTTAGATCTAGAAGTTAGATCTCAACTGAATGCAGTCACAGTGACTCGTTCGTACTCACAGTGACTAAAAGACCAAAATGCTAAAGGACTTGCATACTTGATCCACTGTTTTTTTTCCCCAAGTTTCTCTACATTTTGCAATAGATTAAGTAGACGTTGACTCTAAAGTTAAGCCCAAGTCTAGACTAGTAGGCCTGTTTTAATAAATTCTATGTAATTACATTTCCTCAGGGTGTTCTATATCAAAGAATATGATCATTTCAATAAATTTGATTTATATGAAGGGGGACCAAAAGCTATGCACTTTAGTTTTTGACGATTTAGAAGTCATATATATAATGCAATATTTCATAAATTCATATTACCATTATTTATCCCATCTTTCTGCATTTTGTGAGGATTATTTGATTGTAAAAACATGGAATTAAACTAACAGCAATTATGAAAATCGCCGCCAGATCGAAACCCTCTCTTTCGTTGCCGCCAATACAGAACAGGTCTTGAGTCTGCGCACTCCGTCTTTGAAGTTTGATTTAACACTTTTGATTATGTGTTTTCTTCCAAATTTTCATGATAATATTATGAAATTGTTTAACATAATCAATAATTTTTACCTTTTTAGCACTTTGCTTCTATTTTTAGCCGTGAAATGCAGAGCTACCTGGTCTCACACATTTTGCGTGAGAATCACGCATTTCGGGTCCGTCTCACGACCTTACGCAGAACACCCGAATTTGAGAAAAAAGTAGCATTATTAGAGTTTTTTACACATTTTGGAAGCCTCACAAACCCTGAAAATTGGGCAGTTTTGTCACGCATCAATTCCCTGCGAGTGCGATGTTTTCATGCAGGCGACGCTATATGCAAGATAGCTTACTACGTGCAACATGTGTAGCGTGCGCGTGCGCGCGCCTCCTTTGTGTACAAAATCTACCGCGCGCACGCGCGACATGTGCTGTAGGCTGCCGCGTGCGCACTGCTTTCAAACACGATCATGTAAATTATCTCACACAAATTTTTTTTTTTTAACTTGGCATGTCTGGAAAGGAGGAATTTTGAACTTTGAATGAGACACTCTTTTGCTGTTACGGCGCCTGTGTATTATGCAAAGCAATACAAATGCATATTTTTCCCTCATTCACGTTGCACGTATTTGCAGTGCGTAGCTTTAAGACCCGCATAGCTTTAGGACCCCTACCATAAATGGGTTATAATCATGAAAAAAAAAAAAAAAAAAAAAACCCTGATATTTTCCCTATGAAAAAAAAATCCTTGTTCACTCGTATAGAAATGAATTTAGATAAATTTCTTTAAATTTCATCCTAGGAGAGAGAAATGAAATTATATAAATGGCAAGGATAATGAAAGGACATTCCAATTGCAAACACCCAGTTATTGAGCACTACACTTATGCATAGTCAATTAATAATGACCTTGCACTGGGAAGTACTTTACTGCGGCAGTCTTCTTACAATTGAAAGTCATGCAGATAGAAAGATGAAAAATGTGTCTTAAAGCTCAAGCCCAGTCAAGGTGGCATGTTTCAAAAGGGTCTAAAAGTCCTACTAAACTAAATTAAAAATATCTAGTTGAAGAATTATATTGCAATGATATAAAATTATATCCATTTAATTTTTAGGTAGTTAAAGCTGTTTCACTAATTATTATTGAGAGGTTTCCTCAGCAACAAAGAAGCCTAATGTTGGTTTGCAGCTGTATGTGGTTATTGAGTACGCCATGTCAGTACCATGGTAATTATGTTGCTTAAAGCCAATCAAATCCAGTATTATCTGAAATTTACCATTGATCACAAAGTTGTGGCCCCTTTCTCCGGAAATTCCTGGTGTAAATTTAGCAATCAAATTTGCTGTTGTAAGTTTTAACTTTCAATTGATACTGTTCGTGTCATCAGTTGACAATGTTATAAATAGGCCTATCCTAGCTTGCAAAAATATCCAGATACTAGTATTTATTCAATGGCTATGCTCTAAAACTACCACAGTTCCTGCTGTTGCTAATGCATGAGGGTTGGGTGTCCGGACGCTTAAGAAAAGTAAAACCATCTTTTTTGTATGTCGATCTATTGCATAAGTAACAAGGATAATTGTCAAAATTGTTTTAAGTACAGTAATATTACATGACATTACTTTTAATCATTTCATGAAATATTGCTTGTCTAGATGCCAAACCTCTTTGAACACCAGAATACCAGGTATAATGCTACAAATGTTGCTTTTAAGTTCTTGTAAGTACTTTATCTGCTACTATCACTAATGTTTGAACTATTCTCTTGTAGCTACGTTTCCAGATTTCCAAGCCAGGGGAAACAATCATGGGAAACGCTTTAGCACAGGCTTTGGAGGAAAGGGTGCTAACCAGTGTATAATGGCGTCCAGGTTAGGTGCTAAGACTGCTATGGTGGGCAAGGTATGTGAAAGGTAAATGTTAGATTTTCAAACAGGAATGAATTTAAGTGTTCTGATACACTGTAGAATATGCAAAAAAGAAAAAAATCTTTGTTATGCCTCCACCACAAAGGTGAAGGAGTTCATATTATCAATATAAGTATTATATTATCAATAGCTCCCAACAAATATGTTCCTGAATTATTGACATGGCAGGCCCCCAAATTCATCTCCTGGGCAACTATTAAGGTATACAGACCTCTAGCTAAACTAGATCGCTAAAGTGGCTTTTGTACTTTTTTATATACCGTTAAATGAAATTCAATTGGGGTATTGAATTGATGGCTTTAAAAATGGTCTGCCAAACCACCCACCCCCCCCCCCCCTCCATTCTTTACCTAAGCAAAAAGTCAAGTCAATGCTACTAATGCAATTACTTAAGTAAACGGATTCTTCATGTAATAACTTAAGTAACTGACTGATAATTGATCAGGAGCAAAAATAAAATTTCTTGAATATATAAAATCCCAAAGCATTGTCTCTGGACAATGCTTTCCAATTCAAAGGTCTGTATTTTTCACTTTGGAATTCCTCTCTCAGAAAAGAACAATTTGAGCATTTCTGTAATTTCTCAAATGTGATGCCTGTATGACACTCAGAATACTGGGCAAATATCAGTAATTCTATACTTTAATGTGTTGAAATGAAATGTTCCAAAACAAAATGCTATGAAACAAAATTATGAAAACAAATTAAATGTTGAGCTTATATCTGAGTCGATGAAAATGAGAGTCATATGAACATTTCCCCAGAGAGGTAGGTGCGTTTGAAAGGGAAAAACCTTTATATCTGGCTGGGATGAAATTTATCCTATTTACATTATCAAGTTTTAATTCAGGAAAACTGACTATAAATCAGGTTTTAAGATTTTCCAGATGAACCTCAGCTATGGTTATTCCATTATAAGCTCACACCTTGACACCACGTCCTAGCAGAAATTTTTTTCCTCCCATTTCCCCATACTATACCCAACAGTACCCCCTTTCTCCTAACCTATCCCTTCTGTGAGTGATCCTATCACTTCATGTATCCTAAACCTAAAATTGTGAAATAAACTATAAAAAAACAAGTATTTAGAAAATTAAGAAATAATTACACGTACATGTACACATTATCAAAAAAGAAAATACAGTTGATCAACACCATTGATCTTTAGTATTGTGTTATGAAAGAAATCTACATTTACATCTAGATCATGCCTCTTGTCAATTTATATCAGATCACTCGGAAAAGATTAACAAGATACTTCTAAGTGTTCTTTTTATCTGAAAGACCATAATTTGAGTGCCGTTGGCTTTCCACTGTGACTTTCAATATCTCATTAATTTTTTTTCATATTTTTCGTCTTTTTTTCCTCTAACAAAAATGTGATATATTGGTAATTAAGTAACCTCAGGCAGTTTTTTATATGCATTTGAGTGTTTGATGGTATTTTATGAATTTTGATGATATAGGTGTGATCATGTATAAAGTTCCTATTTTCAGTTCCATATGTCATTAAATTAAAATTATAATATAGCTTAAAGAGAATGAGGCTGTGAGGTAATATGTTATCTAATTAGTCTATCATGATGCGCCTTAATTACATGAAATATTAACACAGAGTTGTTGATGAGAGGGCTTTATTTTGTTAAGTACATGAGGGATATTGACTTGTTTTTATATTTTTTTAATGGCTGTTTTTTAGTAGTAAATACGCAATCGTTACATCCTTTTCATTTCTGTGAGAAAAGTAGCTCAATGAGGGATGTTAAGTAACTTGACCTTTTAATATATTATTCTCTTCTTCCTCTACCTCCTCCTTTTCTCTTCGCCTTTAATTCGTACATCGTTCATCCACTCTATTATTTTTCCCATTTTCAGAAACAACTCATTGCAATATGATTCTCAACTATAATGTCAATTGTGTATTGGGCAAGTCCAAGCTACATGTATTTGTTCCTCAGGTGGGTAATTTTTCAAACTTTTGATCATTTTGTGTCAATTGTGTCAGTGGGTTTGTCAAGTATATCATATATCACCATAAAGGGTATGAAATGAACTTAATGAAAAATAGTCAAAAGTAATTTCAAGGTCATATGACATCACAAGGCTCATTAATAATTCATGAAAAAAAAAAAGCATTAGAAATGCTATTTTCAGCCATTAAAAAAAAAAAAGGTTTGCATGTAGGAGTACAACCCAAAAGTACTGTATAAGTGGTTATTTTCTTGGTTGACTTATTTTTCCGAATTTTGCGAGTCAGTCATGAAAATTTCCATTTCAGTATAAGGCTATTTATAGTACTGAAGTCATCACCCAAATCGGCGAAATTTTGCTCCCCGAATTTCTCCAACTAGTACAAAATCGCGAAAATATCTGGATGCGAAAATATTGGCTTTATACAGTATCTATTTCTGTTTTCTTGGCTACCTGTGGTGAAAATATCACGAACCTACATTTTTTGTAGCACGTACCTTTTCATTTTTTAGTCTTAAAGTATTCATGTCTTAGAAATAGTTTTACAAAAGTTACTGAGCTGATGTAAAATATGCAGTTTTATTACTTGCCCTCCCACCTTTTGTAATGAACAAAAATAAGAATTGTTTTACATTTGTGTGTTATATTATGTTCCTTTTGTTTCAGCACAGGGAATTTTGTATGTAAGATGTGGCTACGCTTTGGCTACACAAATGTTTAATGAAAAATATTATGGAATAATTGTCCGTGTGTGTTACCTGACATATTTTAAAAACTTGACCTTGCAGAAAACTTACGTTGAGGTGATTTAGATGATAATGTTTAAGATGATAAGACTATGAGGTTTAGATCTGCTTTTTAAATTCAGAGTATCATGTGAACAAAGTCAAAATTTAAAATTCCCACTTTCTTTCTGGTCCCGTGTGTTACTGTCGAATAAATGATCATAAATTATTATATGGACTGAGTTACTTCAATTATTGTTTATTTTTGTTGAAGAGGTCTTAGTACCTGCAGAATATATACCTAATGATTGGGATTTCATTTTAAGACTGATTGAAAATTACCTATTTTTGGCTCTAAATGCCCCGTTGTTACTGTGCATAATAGCTTGGACTTGCCCTATATAAAATTACGAAGTTTCGTTATTGTAGATGTTTATGTTGTATGTGGGACCTGCCATGCTTTCCAGAAAGGGAACGTGGAACGTGGACTTGGTTTATGTGTACACGATACTGTATTACTTTTTTGACATTAGGCAACTTCTCCATTTAAAAGGTGTCAGTTTCCTGCATCTTTGTTTCCCAAACGCTTATGAATAGAATCCTGAAAATCCTTAATATGGCTTAACACGTGAAAAGCTGAAGGCGGATGTTTCCGCGGGTGGAACAGGAACTGTGGGGAAACTGACCCCTTTTGAATGGAGAAGGCGCTTAAAGGCATGATGTACATGTACAGTGTGTCCAGAGAAGAAATACACACTTTTAAATGGCTACAAAATAAAAATATATGGTTCGGGGGGGGGGAGGGGAAGATTCATATGTAGAGAAAGCTCATATCCTCAACTATCATTTGACACCAAAAAATCCGAAAATGATGCATGCTTCAATGAGTAATGTCCACTTTTGTGAAGGACATTACCTGTCTGTGGGCTGCTATGAGGATAAAAAGCAATTATGGTGTGTATCTGCTCACAAAAACAAAATAAACAGAAAGACAAAAACAAACATTAATAATATGAAAAAGGAAGGTTGTCCATTAGATTTTTTCATAATATTGATGTATTTCTGACTTTTGGTTTATTTGTCTGGTAGCCGATTCACGCTATTATTGTTCTTTATCTCTCATGGCCACCCATAGCAGGTGGTAAATGCAGCGATTCCTGCGCAGCCTCGTTTTTGTGTCTCACAAAAAGTGGCATTGCTTCTTGAAGCATGCCATCATTTCAGACTTTTGGTGTCAAATAATAGTTGAGGATAATATTAGTTTCTCTACATACTTGTATGAACCTTCCCGCCCAAGAATCATATATTTCTTATTTGGTAGCCGTTTCAAAAGTGTAGTTCTTTCTGGACACACTGTAGAAAAAAAGTTTTAAAGAATAGGGGGGGGGGGAAGACGCTAAAAGGAAATCCCCCCAAAAAAAAAACAAACAAACAAACAAACAAACAAACAAACAAAACAAAAAATATAATAATATGAGTAATAATTGATTATGATAAAAGATAAAAATCATGTTTAGTTCTATTGTGCTGCTTCAATTGAATTTGATAAAGATTGACTTGAAAATTCTTTATACATTGTACAGAGTAAGTCAATAAATGTCACCTTTTTTGGAGCTAACTGTGAAAAGTATGAATATTAATCATAGGGGTTTTATATATGAGTTGTAGAAGTCATCCTCCTAGCATATGCTGGTACAATTTTCCATTTGATCTTTGCATGCAAAGCTGAATAACAGACATTCGAAGACGGTAAATCTCACTTGCGCCAAGTGCTGGTGAGAATAAACAATTTGAAAATTTATAACTCATATGCGCGCACAAAGACACACACCCACATGTACCTCATTGAAACATACACAAAGCACATACACAACCACACCCTTACCGCACACCCCATGTACGCCTCCAACACACATGCACACGCACATACCCTATCTCATCCTACCAGCACACACACACACATACACCACACACACACCTGACCTCCAACCACCTGTGGGATGACTGACTAACAAGCCCCAAATGATGCACAAATCAATTGGCTTACCAATCCGAGAAATAGCCTGACTTCACCACTACTTTCCTACTATAACTCATACGAAAGAAGAAGACACACGCACCCACACCCTCAACAAACACAACCACACACATACACACACACACACACCTTCACTCACACTCACAAACAGTTGTTAGAGATTTTACGTCCCAAACATTCAGTGATGTCTTGGTAAAACGAACGTCAAATAGGACATTTAAATGTATATTGTTCTATTTGTTGTGGGCGTGTGTTGGGTGTTGTATGTGTGGTGAGAGAGTGTGTGGGGGTAGTGTTTAAATATTCCTGTCACATTTTAAAAAAAATCTTCAACCAGCCACTTGGCGCCAAGTGAGATTTTACCATCTTCTGAAGATTGTCTGTTATTACAGTCATGCGTTCAAAGATCCTATGCATCTACAAAGAATGCTAGGGAGTAGATTTACAAAAGATATGGGGGGCGTATCGGGGGGGCGCAACAGCGCAAAGGCACGCCCCCCCCCCCTATTGGGCGACTTAAAAAAAAAAAAAAAAAAAACTGCTATCAGTGTGGTAAAGCTGCAGTTCAAACACACCCCATCACCAGTAATTTCCATAGGGCGCAAACTGAGAAGTCACAGACGGGTTTTAACCCTCATATTACCACCTTCGCATGCTAGCCAGATTATTACTATATGGTCAGGCAGTGGTGGGATCCGGATTTTAAATAGGGGGGGGGCGCCCTCGGACAAGAGGCTAGGTCAGAGAGACGGGGGAAGGAAATAATTAGGGGCGCGCAAAAGCGTTGGTGACGCAAGTTATTGTTAATCAGAAATGTTTCTTACCATGCTCTACATATTACTTAGTGGAAAAAGCTTTATTCATATTTCAATCCTATATTTGTTCATGTGTGGCTCATATGTTTTTGGGTTTTGTAAATCCTATTAGTGTGATGCTTCAAGGGCACCAGTAATGATGTAGATCAGAGCCTCGAACAAATTACAATGGTCAGCTGACGAGATAAAGGCCCGTCGTGAGAATGATGATAGCCAGAAATAATTTTTCGATCGTCTTTTCACATCCATGTCTACGATGGCAGAGGTGCGGGTATTTGAGATCACCGATTCCCAGGATTGCCAGCCGACGACTAATAGGACGAATGTTCCAGCAGATGGCACAGCAAGTTCTCTGAAGAGGCTGGTGTTTCATCCGTACTTGGTGCGGTCTCGATTTTGAGGCTGTCAAAACCGTTCAAACCACTGTCTCACCAAAGCTGTTCGGGCACTGTGTCTCTTGGCCAGCTAACCTTGATCTCTGTTCTTGATGATTAAGATCGATGATCGATGAACCTTGGCCCCAGAAAACTTTTTGGCCGGCCATCCTCCCCCCCCACCCCTTTTCTTGCATCCGGAAATCGGTCTGGAAACGATTCCTGGAAGGCCAATGCCGAGAACAGCAAGTCGCGTCGCGATACGCTGAAACAGATGAACGAAGCAGTCCCAAACGTTCTGTGCGGTTCTGCAGGTGTTGCTTCTGCTACCATCATCAAGTGCCGAAGTTGAGAACAGTTCACTCTGCCTTCAAGATATCAAAACAGTCTAATCGCAGTATAACCTATATGTATAGAGGAACGTCTAATGCGTTGATCCTGGCTGTACTACCATAAGGACATTGCCTTGGACTTGATGCAAGTCTCAATCTACAAGTCTGCGACATTCCAAGAAAGAATGATGTTCCTTCAACCCAATGGAAGAGAATGAAGTTCAAATTGGCCATTTCAGAAACTTCACTGTTCGTAGTCAGCATTTCAAGTCTATTCGAGTCACTAGCATTATAGGAAAGCACCCGAGATAATTTTACTATGTCAAATAATAAATAATTTTAAACACATATATTACAATAGGACAAAATTGGTGAAGGATATTAGGGAAAATTAGCTCATTTACATTTCTTGTAAATTACTTTCACTCTGCAAAATTGGCAATACTGATTATATCATAATCATATATGATCAGATGCCCAATCATTGAATATTATTGTACATGAAATTTCACTTTTCTCCATTTTTTTTTCAACATTATTATCTTTTCTTCTACCCTTAGAACAAATATCGAGGAAATAGTTTTTTCTACGCAACATACATTGTCTTAGGTATAAAAACTATTGTAACTTTTTGTGATAATGAAAAAAAAAATGTGGAATTCATGTAACAATATAATTAGAAGAACCCCCGTCCCCCTTCCCCTGACGGCATAAAATTTCCTTGGCCCCCCACCCCTAATTATAGAGGAACCTGGATAACGCCCTTGATATGTCATTAAACCCATAGATGAATGTTAATATATTTCAAGAAACCTTCAAATTGATGGAACATTTATTGACTCACTCGAGTTGTTACACTGTATTAGATTCAATGACAAAATATATTGTTCAGATGATTGGTGATTGCTAATTGTTAGATTTTTGTAATTTTAAATTCTCTTGCTCGTTACTTTGTGAGAAGCCGTAGTAGTGTGTTTGTGGACCCTTAAATCATCCAAGATTATACTTGCAAACCAGAGAGAAGTCTGCCTCTAACTTTGGCCCAAAACTTTGGCCCAACGAACCTTCAGATTAAAAAGCTTTAAATTTGAATATATTTCCTACTTTTTATAAATTTCTAGTTGGAGATGATTAATTAATGAGCAAGGTAAATAAAAAACTTCCAAGATAATAATTATTACAGGTAAAAGAATGTTATATTTTCTTGCCATAAACAGGCATTTTTCAAATCATGGTTATAACTCTAATGGAAAAGATATTTATTTATTCTTTTACTAACTCACCAATTTATGTCAAGACAGTAAATTTGCTTGATGTGATATCAGAACTGGTGTGTTAAAGGGAAAGTTCACCATGGGAATTTAATTTTTTAAGCAGAAAGATGAAAGCAAAATAAAGAGTGAATGTTTGAGAAAATCAACTAACGAAAACAAAGTTGTGGAAGTTAAAAATTTTGATAATTGTGCATTCACTTCATTAAATATTTTTTTTATTCTAAAATTTGATGAAGGAAATAATCTTTTCCTAGTAAAACATAAGTTTGTTGAATATATAACAACAGCAAGAGGAAAAAATGGCAATATTTGAATTTGGAGCGCAAGCATGCCAAGTATATAAAAAAATAAACTTTAAGACATAATTGTTTTATTCTTGGTTGGATTTGCTTTAAACCTCTTAATCCATTCATTTATTTTTAAAACCAATTAAAAGTCAAAGATAGCTTCCTTTTAATTTTGAATGAACTGTGTGCCTCTGACAAAAGCTAAGATGAAGCTGATTAAAATATGGCAATTCTCTATTTTTTGTAACAAATAGATTTATCCACATATGGAATATACGCCTTTGTCTGACCAAATAATTTTTAGGCGCTTATTACATGTATTTTGCATATTGAACGCACTTGCACAGGCTTAAGCATATGCACATTACGTCAGTTTGGCAAACTTAAAATGAACAATGTGAATATTTATGGATAAGTTTGTAACCTTTACAAATGCCTTTGATGAGAGAGGTTCATTTTGTTATTTGTTAGACTCTATGTGGGGAATGATTCAGAGAACCTATGATGAGGTTTGTAATAATTAGAATTATTTTCTTAAATATCAAGTCCTTTAATACCTCATTAAATTTGAGTAATTGAACAAAGTAAGTAAGTACAGTAGGGAAATAAAGGTCAAGTAGAAGATCCAAGTGAAATAATTATATTGATGATGATGATAATGATGATAAGTGGCAATTTCAATGACAAATGGGTAAAGGTTATATTAATATAAAAGTAGATAATTACATAAGTCTACAACAAGACCTGTTATAAACCTTGTCATAAACCATGTACTAAAAGCGCTGATCCCCGCAGAACTTGAAGAAGACGATCGTATGTCGACAAACCTACGAGATTATTCACCGTGTATTACAACCTGTCCACACATTCGCAGATTATTGCTCGCCTTACTTAACAGTGTAGAAAACTTTACTCTTCCGTATATACACTCTCCGTATCCCCTTCTGAAAAAATGAGCCTCGAGACATCTCCTCTCTTCTTTCCTCACA
>CALNVZ010000174.1:48507795-48537088 GCA_940671915.1 Paracentrotus lividus | reverse complement strand
TCCAAGTTGAAGTTGATCCCTCAAACGGTTACTAAGTTATCCAGACGGAGAGCCATTTCACGTACACAATGACCTGTGACCTGACCATGACCCCAAAATCTAATAAGTTTATTGACCTCATATAGACATTGACCAAGTTTCAAGTTTTATCCCTCAACGGTTAAGTTATCGCAAGAACGAGCCATCTTTCATGCTACACAGACCTTGACTTTGACCTTTGACCCCAAAATCTTATCAGTTTTTGCCCCTCCATATTGCACACATTACTCAAGTTTGAAAAGTGACCCGTCACACAGTTCCTTAAGTAATTGCGAGAACGAACATTTCATGTAACAAATTGACAATCTGTGACCTTTGACCTTGGACCTCATGACCCTAAAATCTTATCAGTTTCATTGCCCTCCCATAGGCACCACATCTACCCAAGTTTTGAAGTGGACCCGTCAAACGGTTTTAAGTTATGGCGAGAACGAGCCTTTCATGTTACCAATGAACCTCTGTGCCCTTTGACCTTTGACCTAATGACCCCAAATCTAATCAGTTCATTGCCCCTCACCATAGCACACTTACTCAAGTTGAAGACCCGTCACACAGTTCTTAGTTATTCAGGAGACGAACATTTTCATGTATAACAATGACAATCTGTAGACCTTTACCTTTGACCTCATGACCCAAAATCTAATCAGATTTCATTGTCCTACCATATGCATACATGACCAAGTTTTGAAAGTGGATCGTCAAACGGGTTCTTTAGTATCGCGGAAGAACGGGAAAAACGGGACGGCGTACGGCGGCGTACGGACGACGGAACGAAAAAAACGGACGTACGGAACGGAAAACGGAACGGACGGAACAACCCGAAAAACATAATTGGCCCTCCGCACCACTCCGTGGCTGATTAAAAATCAAAATGTTGACTCTGGGGGGGGAGGGTGTAGGGGGTCTGCCCATAGTCCTCGCAATAGTCTTCAGTTTAGCCAAATCGCCTCACCTCAGGGATTTTTTCTATTAAGTGATCAAAAAGCCAACTTTCATGGGTAATGGAATTATAGGATCTAGAATAATTAAACATCTACCAATGATATTTTGTGTATAATGATGACTTACACATATAACAATAGCTGTATATATAGATATATATATATGAAGCAAAAATTTCTTGACAAAGGGCTATGCCCGAAATATCGGAAAATATTTCTACTACGAGTTTTCATTAATTTGTATTTTTTTTAGTAGTTAGTATATTAAAACCGACACCAGATTTCATTTCTTATATATATAAAATGTTATATATATATTAAGGCAAAGGCAAGTCCAAATATCCGCATGTTAACGTATGGGACTTTCAGATGCCTTTTACCCTCTATAAAATCTTTTTGAAGGTAAGCCGGTACTATTTTTCTCATCCTCATGGGTAGTATTCCAGTGAGTAATTTCACTGAGGAGGATGGACGACATATGACCTTGAACCTTGATGCAATTGCATGATGTAGTGTGTTAGTTGGGGACCGCAGGAATCAAGTTTTTAGAAAATTTTCAACTCAAAAACTGTGAAAATTATAAATCACTTTTGGGAGCACTCTTAATTTTTTTCTCTACATTCACTTGTACACAAACTTCCCATTGACATTGTGTAACAAAATTGCCCCATCCATTTCCCATACGTAACATTTAATTTAAATTAAATTAACTATAAATTAAAAGTAATTAAATTTTCAAAAACTTAAATGGTATTATACGTCACTGAAAATAAATTAGAACTTCCAGTTGAACAATTTCAAGTGATCGTATTCTGGGAAATAACTTAAACAAAATGTCCTCAATTGTACTTATGGAAATCATGCTTGGGAACGAGCTTAATTGCTATTTAATTAGCTTTCACCAACTTTTTTTATAAAAATTTTTGAATGATAGGTCCATGTCCCACCCATGATTTGAATCTCATAATTTTGTTTTTGATTTCTATGAATTTATAATGTCCCATACGTACGCTCTGTTTACATTAAAGCAAATGAGCAATTTGCATTAATTGCATATAATTTCTAATGAACGAGGTTTTGAGACATTTAGGCTTTCATATTCTTACCACAAAACTGCTTCATAAGACAAAGATGAAATTTTGTTATCCTTTTAAGGGACATTATCTTTGGACTTTGCCCCAAAAGTGAAAATCCAAATTGCATACTTCAGTCTCGTTGGCAGAAAAGGTCACTGTACTGTAAAAATTCTTCGGCGTAAACCAGGCACTTCCAAGGAGCAGGGATTCAAAACAGTTTTAACTGTTGAAATAAATGGGAAAAAATTTGAGGAATAAATATAAACATTGGTCAATTTCATATAAACTTGATGCAACAACCATAAGAAGTTCATCAATTTGACAACTTATTTAATCTTCATCAATTAGTAGTTTCAAATAATTCATAACATTGCACAGTCACAGATCAAAATAGAAATTTAAGTGTCTCAAGTTCATTAATAAATAACAAGAAGATCACATTTTACAACTTATTTTCTGTTCACACCAATCAAAAATATTATTTAATCCCTGGAGATAAAGAAAGAAGTCAAACCATGTCCGCTAGATTCGGATAGATACAAATCATTTAATTCTTCAACTTCCTTACTTGGTCGTCTTAATGTGTTCGGTAAAGTTATTTGGACATCTTAAAAGTTCTTGCTATCCAGAAATATCACTCAGAGGCTTTAGGCATTGTTAAGCGTTGAATCTTAAAATATAACCATTATCATCAGGTTTACAGAAGTAATATCCGCTCCTTGATGAGATAAGGTGGATGAAAATTGAAAAATGCAAAACTTTTTCTTTAAAAATCAGGCCATTAGTTGCCACTCCCTTCTAAAGAGAAATTACTTTTATTCAGGAAAATATTCTACTTGGCCAAGTTAAGTTGGCGCATCAGACTATAAATTGTATTTCGTATTTCCAGCTTTGGATAAAATCCTGTAGATTTGGAGAGTTGAATTAATCATAAAAGTTCGGATAGAGAATAATCATATCATAAACAATCTAGCTTTCTCAAGTTATATATGGACAAAAAAAGTTTGAGGATAATAATTTGATGGGATGATATAACATGGTAAAACATTTTCATCATATAAGTTACCCGCTCAATATTTCAAGTAGGTTTTACATGATTCTATCAACATCTCCCATGTTTAATAATATGATTTACCATACTTCAAACCTTGTTTTATTTATTTTAACACTTTCATTTCACTTAAGAACATTTAAAACAAATTTCATATATTATGAATATTGGACTTATGATAAAGAAGCAACAACAAAGACAGAATTATTAAAATTTAACATTGTTAAACCTTAAACCTATAATACAGATTAATTAAAGCAAAAATAGATGGACCAGAATAAAAAGAAATGTTATTATTCCTGCCTCCCTGCTCTCTCTCAGGCCATCCTCACACTTCCAGAAACTTATCGCATCTTCAGGAACCAAAAACTCCAGCCTGAGAACCCTGAACAAAACTTTTGCAGGAAGGTTATTCATTCTTTAAAAAATTACATTGTAAAAATTTCTACAATATCAACCTAATATTCAAGAACTGTCTTACTTCCAAGAGCTCTTGCTTTCTTCAAGGCAGCTAATACTGATATGTAAGTCTCCAACTGACACAGCAGACTTTTGGTGATTTCCATCTCGCTTAGGCACGCTCAAATCCACTGTGGTCCGGTTTGCATGTTCCTCTAAAGTGTGGCGCCATCGCGCAATCTCACCTACTCAACAAGTGATGGTAGCTTCTCTCGCTCCTGTTCTGTCAAGAGAATTAAGTTGTAATAGTATCTTTTATACCCTCCTTAGAAATGGAGATTAGTATTTATAGTGTTCCCTAATTGTCATAATGATATTGTGACTATTTATTGAGATTAATTGATTATTCCTGATTTTCTATCGAAAAAATAAGCTGACTAATAACATGCAAGGGCGCAATATTTACACATTTTTACAATTTAATATTTGTTTTTCATTATTTTTGATATAAAAATTAATATCATGATCAGTGGATCAACATATCATACGGTTTTAAAGTGAAAAATTTCATGTGATTAATTTGTTCATGCTCAACATAGTAGATATAAATACTATATATACATGTATATTTCATTTGCCATACTCTGAACTTCCTCGTAAAAATTGGAATTCTTTTACACTGTATCATTGAATTAAATGCCCCTTTCAAAATTACATACGTTTAACCACTGAATGCCTGCACGGTTCTAATGCACGTACGGTGTAATACCAGCGTGCGTGGTGTTGTCAAAACAGACAAAGCTCAACAATAGCATAACATGTTAATATTACGTGGGGTCCGCAGCCAAGTGGTTAAAAAAAATGCAATATTTTTTGTTCCAAATATAAAGAAAGTTAGTTTCATTTACCATTCACCCATAAAATTCATACATGGCTCGGTACATCATTGTTTTTGGTCACATGGAGGAGAATCAATGCTTATACTATCATTAGTTAGTCTAATGCGCAAGCATACCCGGTTTCTGTTTATTTTACAGAAAATCAGATTTTGTTTAGATTTGTCAAGTTGTGTTTGTATTTTGAGGGTCTTTTTTTTCTTTGTTTTGTTATTTTGTTATTATTTATTTATTGTTTCCTTTTAGCTATGTAATGGTCTTTTTCTTTCTTTTTGCTTCTATTTTCTTCGCAGGCTGACAGTCCTATTTTTCTACTTATATTATCATGAAAAAAAAAGAAAAAAAATAACCGACTAAATTTAACGGAGAATGTGCTTTTAGTTTTATTTAAGCTAAATTTGTTTAATATTAATTGTAATTTTGGAGGGAACCATATCCTACAAGTATCACTTTTTAATGGGTCCCTCTATTTCCATAGGAAATATCATTATATTTTTTATATTATATGATATGCAGGTGTAAAGAATCATTTGTAAATTTGTATCTTGAATGTTATATTGCACAATTCTTTATGAAGTTGAATGAAAATGTAATTGCGTGTTTTATTTTTTGCGAACCAATCAGGAGAAAGATAAAGAATTAACCCATCTTAGCCACCATAACAATCAAATATGAAAAAATTTTAATATTTGCGTTTTTTAATTTTTGCGCTGGTCCTCACTGAAAATATTCACCTTTTTTACAATTAAGATGGATTTGGCATTACAGGACTCACCACTGTCATCCACTAGTATAGCGAGCAACACCAGTTGAGGCTCCTTTGAAACATAAAGAAAATCTATGAAAGCAAAAGGTATTTAAGTTTGATATTATAACAGGATGCAATTATAAAGAAAAATAGTTATACCATGATGAATGGATTTTAAAAATGCAATGTGACATGTTTTCTTCCTAAAAATTTGTTCTATATTTGAATGAAAAAATCAAGTCAGTGATACGGTGATAGATATCATAAACATAAGAATATAAAGGAACAACAGGGAAAAGTCAAAGTAAAGGGCCTTGTCCCACAGAAGGCGATGGTTGTTCTGTGACAATCTATGCCTGTTAGACTGCCAGAAATCGAGGCTACCGTAGGTCATATACGTATTTACGACTCTGTCTACGATAGGCTACGGCAACGACTTGCTTCCACGCAAAAACAATAGTACTAACAAATAGCTTGTATCCGCGAGATACAATAGCCCCGGACCTTCAACGCAATCTCAGCGGCTCGACTTTCTTGTCGCAGCTTAAAATCAATAAAAATATGAACTGCGCACCTGTGGCGATACTTGCGACTGACACAGACGATCGAGGTTTTCTACCTGATGGCGGGCCTGTCGCCTTAGGTTTCGGATAGTCCTCTCAGTCGCCGCTTTTAATGGGTCGTGAGTGATTTTGAAATTTCAAAATTTGCGGCGACTGTTCAGTATCTGAATGGGACGGCCGATCTCGTGGATTTCGGCTTAATTTCACTGGCGTTTGATTCGCCGCGTGCGTGGGCCCAACGCTACGCTGTAGCGCGGCAACCTACAACTGGCCGCCGTTCCGCTCTGCTACACATGTTCTATCTGGTGACGACAATCTTACGATTAGGCATCTCTGTGCCGTCAACGCGAGAAGAAATTGCTACGGTCATTGACATCAACCTAACTGACGCCGGCTAGTTTTGTTTAACTTGCTGTTAAATTTTGCTCCCTCTTCTTAGGAGATAAGACGCAGATAATTCACGATTTTTTAAAGGCGATTGAATAATCTGCGAATGGTGGGACAGTTGTACACGGTAATATTCAGTAGGTTTGTCGCACAATACGATCGCTTCTCAAGTTTCTGCGGGAACAGCGCTTTTAGACATGGTTATGACAAGGTTTATAACAGGTCTTGTTGTAGACTTATAGTAATTAGTTCTACTTTTATATATATATAACCTTTACCTCATTTGTCATTGAAATTGCACTTATCACATTATCATCATCATCAAATATAATTCATTTCAACTTGATCTCTACTTGACTTTATTCCCCTGTGACTTACTTATTTTTGTTCAATTATCTCAAATTTAATGAGTATTAAAGGACTTGATATTTAGAAAATAATTCTAATTATTATCACCTTCATCATGAGGTTCTCTGAATCATTCCCCACTCATAGAGATCTAACAAATAACAAAATGAACCCGTCTCACTCAAAGGCGAATTTGGTAAAGGATTACAACTTATCCATAATAATTACAATTGTTCATTTTAAAGTTTGCCAAACTGACGGTAATGTGCCATATGCTTAAGCCTGTGCAAGTGCGGTTCAATTATCAAAATACATGTAATAAGCGCCTAAAATTATTGCGTCAGACAAAGGCGTAATTCCTATTGGATAAATCCTATTTGTTAGCAAAAAAAGAGAATTGCCATATTTTAATCACTTCACTCTTAGCTTTTGTCAAGAGCAACAGTTCCATTCAAAATTAAAAGGAAGCTATCTTTGACTTTAAATTGGTTTTAAAAAAAAGAATGGATTTAGAGGTTTAAAGCAATCCAACAAAGGATAATATACAATTATGTCTTAAAGTTTTTTTTTTATATCACTTGCAGCTTGCGCTCCCAAATTCAAATAATTGCCATTTTTTCCCTTGCTTTGTTGATAATTCAACAAACTTTGTTTTACTAGGAAAAGATTATTTTCCCTTCATCAAAAATTTTAGAAATAAAAAAAATATTAAATGAAGTGTACAATTATCAAAATTTTAAACTTCCACAACTTTGTTTTCGTTAGTGTGATTTTCTCAAACATTCACTCTTATTTTGCTTTTCAATCTTTCTGCTTAAAAAATTAAATTCCCATGGTGAACTTTCCCTTTAAACACAGTCTGATTCAATCAGCAAATTTACTGTCTGACATTAAATTGGTGAGTTTAGTAAAAGAATAAATAAATTATCTATTATCCATTATGAGTTATACATGATTTGAAAATATGCTGTTTATGGCAGAAAAATATAACATTCTTTACCTGTAATAACTTATTATCTTGAAGTTTTTTATTTACCTTGCTCATTAATAATCATCTCCAACCTAGAAAATTTTAAAAAGAGTAAATATATTCAAATTTAAATGCTTTTTAATCTGAAGGTTCGTTGGGCCAAAGTTTTGGGGCCCAAAGTTAGTAGGCAGACTTCTCTCTGGTTGGCCAAGATAATCTTGATGATTTAGGGTCCACAAACACACTACTACGCTCCACAAAGTAACGAGCAGATGAATTTAAAATTGTACAAAAATTTCTAACAATTAGCATCACAATCATCTGAACAATATATTTTGTCATTGAATTAATACAGTGTAACAACTCAGAGTGAGTCAATAAATGTTCCATCAATTTGAAGGTTTCTTGGAATATATATTAACATTCATCTCCATGGGTTTATGACAATCAAGGGCGTATCAGGGATTATCTCCTAATTAGGGGGGGGCCAAGGAAATTTTATGCCGTCGGGGTAAGGGGGACGGGGTTTCTTCTAATTCATATTGTTATCATGAATTCCACCATTTTTTTTTTCATTATCACAAAAGTTACAATAGGTTTTTTATATCCTAAGACAATGTAATGTTGCGTAGAAGAAATATTTCCCTCGATATTTGTTCTAAGGTAGAAGAAAAGATATAAACTGTATGAAAAAAAAATGAGAAAAGGGTGAAATTTCATGTACAATAATATTCATGATTGGGCATCTGATCATATATATATGTATAATCAGTATTGCCATTTGCAGAGTGAAAAGTAATTTACAAGAAAATGTAATGAGCGTTAATTTCCCTATTCCTTCACGCAATTTTGTCCTATTTGTAATATATGTCGTTTAAAATTATTTATTATTTGACATAGTAAATATCTCGGGTGCCTTCTATAATGCTAGTGATGAAAGACTTGAAATGTGACTACGAACAGTGAAGTTTTCTGAAAAATGGCCAATTTGAACTTCATTTTCTCTTCCATTGGGTTGAAGGAACATCATTCTTTCTTGGAATGTCGCGACTTCGTAGAGTTTGAGACTTGCATTCAAGTCCCAGGCAATGTCCTTATGGTAGTACAGCCAGGATCAACGCATTAAGACGTTCCTCTAATCATATGTATACTGCGGGTAGACTGTTTTGATATCTTGAAGGCAGAGTGAATCGTTCGCTCAACTTCGGCACTTGATGACTGGTAGCTAGAAAGCAACACCTGCAGAAGCACAGAACGTTTGGAACTGCTTCAGTTCATCTGTTTCAGCGTATCGCGACGCGACTTGTTTCTCGGCATTGGCCTTCCAGTAATCGTATCCAGACGATTCCGGAATGCAGAAAAGGGGGGGAGGATGCGGCCAAAAAAAGGGTTCTGGGGGGCCATAGGTCATCGATTGCATCGATCTTAATCATCAAGAACAGAGATCATAGGTTAGCTGGCAAGAGGACACAGTGCCGAACAGCTTTGGTGAGACAGGTTGGTTGAACGGTTTGACAGCTCAAAATCAGACCGGCACCAAGTACGAATGAAACACCAGCCTCTTCAGAGAACTTGCTGTGCCATTCTCTGGAAATTCGTCCTATTAGTCGTCGGCGGCAAGTCCTGGAAATCGGTGATCTCAATACCCGCAGCCTCCTGCCATCGTAGACATGGATGTGAAAAGACATCGAAAATTATCTTCTGGCTATCATCATCTCCACGGACGGCCTTATCTCGTCAGCTGACCATTGTAATTTGTTCGTAGGCTCTGATCTACAATCCATACTTGGTGCCTTGAAGCATCACACTATAGGGATTTACAATACACAAAAACATATGAAGCCACAATGACAAATATAGGATTGAAATAATGAATAAAGCTTTTTCCACTAAGCTAATATGTAGAGCAATGGTAAAAACATTTCTGAGATTAACAATAACTTGCGGTCACCAACGTTTTGCGCAGCCCCTAATACTTTCCTTCCCCCGTCTCTCTGACACTAGGCCTCTTGTCCGAGGGCGCCCCCCCCTATTTAAAATCCGGGATCCCACCACTGCCTGACCATATAGTAATAATCTGGCTAGCATGCGAAGGCATTGGTAATATGAGGGTTAAAACCCGTCTGTACTTCTCAGTTTGCGCCCTTGGAATACTGGTGATGGGCGTGTGTTTGAAACTGACGCTTACACACATGATAGCAGTTTTTTTTTTTTTTTTTTTTTAAGTCGCCAATAGGGGGGGGGGGGGGCTGCTGCGATCTGTTGCGCCCCCCCGATACGCCCCCATATCTTGGTAAAGTCTACTCCCTAGCATTCTTTGTAGATGCATAGGATCTTTGAACGCATGACTGATAACAGAACAATCTTCAGAAGATGGTAATAATCTCATTGCGCCAAGGTGGCCTGGTGAAGATTTTTTTTAAAATGTGACAGGAATATTTAAACACCTACCCACCACACACTCTCTCACCACACATACACACCCACAACACACGCACTCACAACAATAGAACAATCACATTAAATCCTATTTGACGTTCTGTTTACCAAGACCATCACTGAATGTTTGGGACGTAAAATCTCTAACAACTGTTTGTGAGTGTGAGTGAAGGTGTGTGTGTTGTGTGTATGTGTGTGGTTGTGTTTGTTGAGGTGTGGGGTGCGTGTGTCTTCTTCTTTCGTATGAGTTATAGTAGGAAGTAGTGTTGTAAGTCAGGCTATTTCTCGGATTGGTAAGCCAATTGATTTGTGCATCATTTGGGCTTGTTGAGTCAGTCATCCCATCAGGTGGTTGGAGGTCAGGTGTGTGTGTGGTGTATGTGTGTGTGTGTGCTGGTATGGATGAGATAGGGTATGTGCGTGTGCATGTGTGTTGGAGGCGTACATGGGGGTGTGCGGTAAGGGTGTGGTTGTGTATTGCTTTGTGTATGTTTCAATGAGGTACATGTGGGTGTGTGTCTTTGTGCGCGCATATGAGTTATAAATTTTCAAATTTGTTATTCTTCACCAGCACTTGGCGCAAGTGAGATTTTACCGTCTTCTGAATGTCTGGTTTATTCAGCTTTGCATGCAAAGATCAAATGGAAAATTGTACCAGCATATGCTAGGAGGATGACTTCTACAACTCATATATAAAACCCCATGATTAATATTCATACTTTTTCACAGTAGCTTCCAAAAAAGTGGACATTTTTATTGACTTACTCTTGTACAATGTATAAAGAATTTTCAGGTCAATCTTTATCAAATTCAATTGAAGCAGCACAATAGAACTAAACATGATTTTTATCTTTTATCATAATCAATTATTACTCATATATTATATTTTTTGTTTTGTTTGTTTGTTTGTTTGTTTGTTTGTTTGTTTTTTTTTTGGGGGAGTTTCCTTTTAGCGTCTTCCCCCCCCCCCTATTCTTTTAAAACTTTTTTTCTACAGTGTGTCCAGAAAGAACTACACTTTTGAAACGGCTACCAAATAAGAAATATATGATTCTTGGGCGGGAAGGTTCATACAATGTATGTAGAGAAACTAATATTATCCTCAACTATTATTTGACACAAAAGTCTGAAAATGATGGCATGCTTCAAAAGCAATGCCACTTTTGTGTAAGGAACACAAAAACGAGGCTGCGCAGGGAATCGTATGCATTTACCACCTGCTATGGGTGGCCATGAGAGATAAAGAACAATAATAGCGTGAATCGGCTACCAGACAAATAAACCAAAAGTCAGAATAACATCAATATTATGAAAAAATCTAATGGACAACCTTCCTTTTTCATATTATTAATGTTTGTTTTTGTCTTTCTGTTTATTTTGTTTTTTGTTTAGCAGATACACACCATAATTGCTTTTTATCCTCTATAGCAGCCACAGACAGGTAATGTCCTTCACAAAAGTGGACATTACTCATTGAAGCATGCATTCATTTTCGGATTTTTTGGTGTCAAATGATAGTTGAGGATATGAGCTTTCTCTACATATGAATCTTCCCCTCCCCCCCCCCCCGAACCATATATTTTTATTTTGTAGCCATTTAAAAGTGTATAGTTCTTCTTGGACACACTGTACATGTACATCATGCCTTTAAGCGCCTTCTCCATTCAAAAGGGGTCAGTTTGCCCACAGGTTCCTGTTCCACCCGCGGAAACATCCGCCTTAAGCTTTTCACGTGCTTAAGCCATATTCAAGATTTTCAGGATTCTATTCATAAGCGTTTGGGAACAAAAGATGCAGGAAACTGACACCTTTTAAATGGAGAAGTTGCCTAATGTCAAAAAAGTAATACAGTATGTGTACACAATAAACCAAGTCCACGTTCCACGTTCCCTTTCTGGGAAGCATGGCAGGTCCCACATACAACATAAACATCTACAATAACGAAACTTCGTAATTTTATATAGGGCAAGTCCAAGCTATTATGCACAGTAACAACGGGGCATTTAGAGCCAAAAATAGGTATTTTCAATCAGTCTTAAAATGAAATCCCAATCATTAGGTATATATCTTGCAGGTACTAAGACCCTTTCAACAAAACATAAACAATAATTGAAGTAACTCAGTCCATAATTAATAATTTATGATCATTTATTCGACAGTAACACACGGGAACAGAACGAAGTGGGAATTAAATTTGACTTTTTCACATGATACTCTGAATTTAAAAAGCAGATCTAAACCTGCATAGTCTTATCATCTTAAACATTATCATCTTAAATCACCTCAAATCAAGTTTTCTGGCAAGGTCAAGTTTTTAAAATATGTCAGGTAACACACACGGACAATTATTCCATGAAATATTTTTCATTAAACATTTGTGTAGCCAAAGCGTAGCCACATCTTACTACAAAATTCCCTGTGCTGAAACAAAAGGAACATAATATAACACACAAATGTAAAACAATTCTTATTTTGTTTCATTACAAAAGGTGGGAGGGCAAGTAGTAAAACTGCATATTTTACATCAGCTCAGTAACTTTTGTAAGACTATTTCTAAGACATGAATACTTTAAGACTAAAAATAAAAAGGTACGTGCTACAAAAAATGTAGGTTCGTGATATTTTCACCACAGGTAGCCAAGAAAACAGAAATAGATACTGTATAAGCCAATATTTTCGCATCCAGATATTTTCGCGATTTTGTACTAGTTGGAGAAAATTCGGGGAGCAAAAAATTTCGCGATTTGGGTGATGACTTCAGTACTATAAATAGCCTTATACTGAAATGGAAATTTTCATGACTGACTCGCAAAATTCGGAAATAAAAGTCGACCAAGAAAAATAACACTTATACAGTACTTTTGGGTTGTACTCCTACATGCAAACCTTTTTTTTTTTTAATGGCTGAAAATAGCATTTCTAATGCTTTTTATTTTTTCATGAATTATTAATGAGCCTTGTGATGTCATATGACCTTGAAATTACTTTTGACATATATTTTCATTAAGTTCATTTCATACCCTTTATGGTGATATATGATATACTTGACAAACCCACTGACACAATTGACACAAAATGATCAAAAGTTTGAAAAATTACCCTCTAGGAACAAATACATGTAGCTTGGACTTGCCCAATACACAAATTGACATTATAGTTGAAATCATATTGCAATGAGTTGTTTCTGAAAATGGGAAAAATAATAGAGTGGTTGAACGATGTTACGAGTTAAAGGCGGAAGAGAAAAGGAGGAGGTAGAGGAGGAGAAGAATAATATATTAAAAGGTCAAGTTACTTAACATCCCTCATTGAGCTACTTTTCTCACAGAAATGACAAAGGATGATACGATTGCGTATTTACTACTTAAAACAGCCATTAAAAAAATATAAAACAAGTCAAATACCCTCATGTACTTAACAAAAAAAGCCCTCTCATCAACAACTCTGTGTTAATATTTCATGTAATTAAGGCCATCATGATAGACTAATTAGATACATATTACCTCACAGCTCTATTCTCTTAAGCTATTTATAATTTAATTTAATGACATATGGAACTGAAAATAGGAACATTTATACATGATCACACCTATATCATAACAATTCATTAAAATACCAATCAAACACTCAAATGCATATAAAATAACTGCCTGAGGTTACTCTAATTACCAATATATCACATTTTTGTTAGAGGAAAAAAAGACGAAAAATATGAAAAAAAATTTTAATGAGATATTGAAAAGTCTCACGTGGAAAGCCAACGGCACTCAAATTATGGTCGTTTTCAGATAAAAGAAACACTTGAGAGTATCTTGTTATCGTTTCCGAGTGATCTGATAGATAAATTGACAAGAGGCATGATCTAGATGTAAATGTAGATTTCTTTCATAACACAATACTAAGATCAATGGTGTTGATCAACTGTATTTTCTTTTGATAATGTTGTACATGTACGTGTATATTTATTCTTAATTTTCTAAATACTTGTTTTTTTATAGTTTATTTCACAATTTTAGGTTTAGGATACATGAAGTGATAGGATCACTCAAGAAGGGATAGGTTAGGAGAAAGGGGGTACTGTTGGGTATAGTATGGGGAAGTGGAGGGAAAAAAATTTGCTGCTAGGACGTGGTGTCAGGGTGTGAGCTTATAATGGAATAACCATAGCTGAGGTTCATTCTGGAAAATCTTAAAACCTGATTTATAGTCAGTTTTCTGAATTAAAACTTGATAATGTACAATAGGATAAATTAGTCAGTCCAGCCAGATATAAGGTTTTTCCCTTTCAAACGCACCTACCTCTCTGGGGAATGTTCTATATACTCTCATTTCATCGACTCAGATATAAGCTCAACATTTTAATTTGTTTATAAATTTTGTTTCATAGCATTTTGTTTTGGAACATTTCATTTCATCACAATTAAAGTATAGAATTATGATATTTGCAAGTATTCTGAGTGTCATACAGGCATCACATTTAGGAAATTACAGGAAATTGCTCAAATTGTTTCTTTTCTGAGAGAGGAATTCCAATAGTGAAAAATACAGACCTTTGAATTGGAAAGCATTGTCCAGAGACAATGCTTTGGGATTTTAATATTCAAGAAATTTTATTTTTGCTCCTGATCAATTATCAGTCAGTTACTTAAGTTATTACATGAAGAATCCGTTTACTTAAGTAATTGCATTAGTAGCATTGACTTGACTTTTGCTTCAGGTAAGAATGGAGGGGGGGGGGGGGTGGTGGTTTGGCAGACATTTTAAAGCCATCAATTCAATACTCCCCAATTGAATTTCATTTAACGGTATATAAAAAGTACAAAAGCCACTTTATAGCGACTTAGTTTAGCTAGAGGTCTGTATACCTTAATAGTTGCCCAAGAATGAATTTGGGGGCCTGCATGTCAATAATTCAGGAACATATTTGTTGGGAGCTATTGATATATAATACTTATAATTGATATATGATACCTCCTTCACCTTTGTGGTGGAGGCATAACAAAGATTTTCTTTTTTGCATATTCTACAGTGTATCAGACACTTAAATTCATTCCTGTTTGAAAATCTAACATTTACCTTTCACATACCTTGCCCACCATAGCAGTCCTTAGCACCTAACCTGGACGCCATTATACACTGGTTAGCACCTTTCCTCCAAAGCCTGTGCTAAAGCGTTTCCATGGATTGTTTCCCCTGGCTTGGAAATCTGGAAACGTAGCTACAAGAGAATAGTTCAAACATTAGTGATAGTAGCAGATAAGTACTTACAAGAACTTAAAAGCAACATTTGTAGCATTATACCTGGTATTCTGGTGTTCAAAGAGGTTTGGCATCTAGACAAGCAATATTTCATGAATGATTAAAAGTAATGTCATGTAATATTACTGTACTTAAAACAAATTTTGACAATATATCCTTGTTACTTATGCATAGATCGACATACAAAAAAGATGGTTTTACTTTTCTTAAGCGTCCGG
The DNA here is from genome assembly GCA_940671915.1 of Paracentrotus lividus. NCBI lineage: Eukaryota > Metazoa > Echinodermata > Echinoidea > Camarodonta > Echinidae > Paracentrotus > Paracentrotus lividus. The sequence goes on along the minus strand of CALNVZ010000174.1, from coordinate 48,521,754 downwards.
ACACCCACCCTCATGCATTAGCAACAGCAGGAACTGTGGTAGTTTTAGAGCATAGCCATTGAATAAATACTAGTATCTGGATATTTTTGCAAGCTAGGATAGGCCTATTTATAACATTGTCAACTGATGACACGAACAGTATCAATTGAAAGTTAAAACTTACAACAGCAAAATTTGATTGCTATTTTTACACCAGGAATTTCCGGAGAAAGGGGCCACAACTTTGTGATCAATGTAAATTTCATGAAATACTGGATTTGATTGGCTGTTAAGCAACATAATTACCATGGTACTGACATGGCGTACTCAATAACCAATACGCTGCAAACCAACATTAGGTTCTTTGTTGCTGAGGAAACCTTCAATAATAATTAGTGAACACTTTAACTACCTAAAAATTAAATGGATATAATCTGTAGTATTCATTGCAATATAATTCTTCAACTAGATATTTTTATTTAGTTTAGTAGGACTTTTAGACCCTCTTGGAACATGCCACCTTGACTGGGCTTGAGCTTTAAGACACACTTTTCATCTTTTCTATCTGCATGACTTTCAATTGTAAGAAGACTGCCGCAGTAAAGTATTCCAGTGCAAGGTCATTATTAATTGACTATGCATAAGTGTAGTGCTCAATAACTGGGTGTTGCAATTGGAATGTCCTTTCATTATCCTTTGCCATTTTATAATTTCATTTCTCTCTCCTAGGATGAAATTTAAAGAAATTTATCTAAATTCATTTCATAACGAGTGAACAAGGATTTTTTGTCATAGGGAAAATATCAGGGTTTTTTTTTTTTTTTTTTTTTTCATGATTATAACCCATTTATGGTAGGGGTCCTAAAGCTATGCGGGTTTAAAGCTACGCACTGCAAATACGTGCAACGTGAATGAGGGAAAAATATGCATTTGTATTGCTTTGCATAATACACAGGCGCCGTAACAGCAAAAGAGTGTCTCATTCAAAGTTCAAAAATTCCTCCTTTCCAGACATGCCAAGTTAAAAAAAAAAAAAAAAATTTGTTGTGAGATAATTTACATGATCGTGTTTGAAAGCAGTGCGCACGCGGCACGCCTACAGCACATGTCGCGCGGTGCGCGCGGGAGTAATTTGTACACAAAGGAGGCGCGCGCACTGCGCACGCTACACATGTTGCACGTAGTAAGCTATCTTGCATATAGCGGTCGCCTCATTGAAAACATCGCACTCGCAGGGATTGATGGTCGACAAACTGCCAATTTTCAGGGTTTTGAGGCTCCAAAATGTGTAAAAAACCTAATAATGCTACTTTTTCTCAAATTCGGGTGTTCTGCGTAGGTCGTGAGACGGACCCGAAATGCGTGATTCTCACGCAAAATGTGTGAGACCAGGTAGCTCTGCATTTCACGGCTAAAATAGAAGCAAAGTGCTAAAAAGGTAAAATTATTGATTATGTTAAACAATTTCATAATTATCATGAAAATTTGGAAGAAAACACATAATCAAAAGTGTTATAATCAAACTTCAAAGACGGAGTGCGCAGACTCAAGACTGTTCTGTATTGGCGGCAACGGAAAGAGAGGGTTTCGATCTGGCGGGATTTTCATAATTGCTGTTAGTTTAATTCCATGTTTTTATCCAGATAATCCTCACAAAATGCAGCAAAAGATGGTATAAAACAATGGTAATATGAATTTATGAAATATTGCATTATATATATGACTTCTAAATCGTCAAAAACTAAAGTGCATAGCTTTTGGTCCCCCTTCATATAAATCAAATTTATTGAATGATCATATTCTTTGATATAGAACACCCTGAGGAAATGTAATTACATAGAATTTATTAAAACAGCCTACTAGTCTAGACTTGGGGCTTAAACTTTAGAGTCAACGTCTACTTAATCTATTGCAAAATGTAGAGAAACTGTGGGAAAAAAACAGTGGATCAGTATGCAAAGTCCTTTAGCATTTTGGTCTTTTAGTCACTGTGAGTACGACGAGTCACTGTGACTGCATTCAGTTGAGATCTAACTTCTAGATCTAACTGTTAGTCTTTAATTTTAAACCATCTTATTTCTACTTTTTACCTTATCAGATCCATATTACATGATCCCACTACGACTATATCGACTTGACATTTCTCCAGACTCATCTTTGTTTTTCCAATATTTAATTGCCGAATTCTTCCAGTGTGTCCAGATCTTGATTCGAGATGTTTGTTGGATGTACACCTATTTGCCTGAAACTCTACGGATATCCATAATGTTCCGCGCCGACATCACTGGGTACAAAGCAGTGTGCTTTCGATGTCCCCTCCATGATCCAGTCCTCGTCCTCCACGGTGAATTGTGGCCTTGTTTCCAAGCAAATGATTTTATATTAAGGAGCACTAAGAGTGGTATAATTACTTTCAAAATTATTCAAATTTATTTTTTGGAATGGGTATATGTTTAATTAGAATTTATGTCATATATATATATAATTACTACTTGAATGAGACATCACAAAACTTTGTGAAATAAATAAATACCTAGAATATTGTAGAAAGTCTAACATGTTAAAGCTTACGTAATAAGTGGGGGGCACATAGAAATCCCCCAAAACAACGCCGTTTTATATTGCCTTTTATGCATTAAAAAAGAGAGCAAGCGGCCCAGAGGTGTCTTAATAAGGAATCAAAACTGACGGGGACAGTGTTCCTGTTGTGATATTCGTGAGGGAATCTTCAGCATGAGTAAGCTGATCGGCCACGCCTCCCCCCCCCCTCCCTTTGGTGGGTCAGATGCAAAGAGAAAAGAGGGATATTGCCCAAAAGAGCCTCATTTTCCAGTGAAAAAACTAGATTGGGGCCAGTGTTATACATTTAGGGAAATTTTAATGTCACAATCAGGAATGAACATTGGCACCGTTGCATGAAGTTTGCCACCAATAGTAAATTCCCAGTGGAAACCTTGAATTTGGCCTTGACTGAGTGTTATATTATAAGCAGCGTTACCATGATTGTATGCAATGCCCCCCCCCCCCACCCGTGGGTCCGTTAAAGCGCGATAGCTGGAATACAGCCGCAAACCACACGGCCTAGGCTACTTATACAACTAGCCTATATATACTTTATACATTATTTGGTTGAATGTTTTTTGTTGTTGCTTTTTCATTCGTTTTGTTTTGTTTATTTTGTTTGTTTTTATTACTTATTAGCGTTTCTTTATATCCTTTCATGCATTCAGTGTTGTCGAGTATTTTTTCTGTATGCATGTATTTTGAGAGGTTCCTTTTTATCCAACTCTGTCATTTCAGTAACAAAATCACGAAAACTTCCCCACTAACCCGTGTTTGCAAGGTTTGAAACACAAGGGCGGAGGAATTAGATAACCACACCAGGCCATGGTCTTGGCCATTCCTGTACAGAAATCTCTCAATGGTATAAATTATATACCAATGAATCATTGAGGATTCTGTAAGGGTTGTCTTGAACAAGAACCCCACACACACACACGTCAGGAGGTCAACCATACAAGTATGCTCGTTCCCATTTCCCTGGAAAAGAAGGTATATTTTAGGGGCTCAGGTAGGGGAGAAAATTCCGAGAAATCATTGAAATAGGGTCTTTTTAACATTTTCCCCACCTATATTTAAATAGGGATAATTCTTTGATTCTTTGAGGACAAATCATGAAATAGGGTCCGAATGTGGTCCAAGCCTCTGGGGTAATTTTGCTGCCCACCGGCAAAATCTATAATAGGTAGGGGGTAATTTTGAATCTGATGCAGCTTTCCTCTAAAAGCCTGTTATAGGGGGTAATTTTGACACGGCTTCCCTCAAATGGGTATCTCTAAGAATCCAGAAGGAGCATACGTGTATTGACGCCTGAGTGGGGTGGGGGGGGGGGGGGGCAAGACGTTGCAATATAAAGAGGATGCGCGCCACTATCAGAGATCGTGATTATCTGGAATATAATTAATTTTTATTAAGAATTGATTTATGAAAGTAAATTCCAATAATTTATGTTTCAACCAGCGGTGTTCTCACCAAGAAATTGATTGTTGGTATACCGGTGAGCGAGGCCCTACATTAAAAATGTTTATGCAATACAGACTCTGTCACTACTTGTTTTCCTATACCGTTCCAAAAGAAACGCTTATTCCTTCTCGAGTTTGGTCTTTTTCTTCTGCCATTTTTTGTTTTGTTTTGTTTTTGTTTTTTTGGTTGCCTATTATTTGGATCAAAGGAATACGGCAAAACAGACTGTTCATTAAACCCATCGTATTTTAAAAGTTCTGAATAAAGTGCACCTAATGCGGCGGTCCACCTCGTCGTAGGCGCTAGGCTACGGGGCACGTGCAATCAACGTAGCCTGCGTTGCATGCACATTGCACGCACAGGCGTGGTCAATTTTGCGATTCCTGCGTTTCTGTAGTAAGGGTATTGGAAAAATTCTGCGCGTCGTACAGGCAACGTACCTGCATGGTAATACGCTGCACGAATTTTCTACGAAATCCATCGTAGGGAGTTGCACGTCGAAGGTACGGCGAGTTGTGACCGCCGCACAGTGGGCTAGAATGAACTAAAGGTGCGACAAAACTAATTCCTCACCGAAGACGGATAACTAAATTCGTAAGAGAAGTCCTTCTATGGTTTTCAGACCGCGGAATTCGATGAGAACAATTTCAAAAACATTATGACGTCATCAAAAACTCTTTTCTGATTGGACAAGACAATATTAACACATAGGCATATTCATTTTACTTTGATTAGTGGGACTTATAGGGGTTTCAGACATGAGAAACACCATAGAGTATTTTCAAATGTCTATGACGTCATTAAAAATACCCATTTCTGATTGGTTAGAGCGGATTTTTTGTAAAAGTTACATAAACTGATATTATTTTCATAAGTGAGGTGTATATGGGGTTTATAGACCACGGAAACATTGTTAACATATTAGAGTATCTTTTAAATTATCTGACTTCATTAACATACCTGTTTTTTTTACTGGACGAGGAAAAAATGCCTTTTTTTAGAGAGATTTAATTATATTATTTGGAACTTTAATGGGGTTTTATGGACTATGAAAGGGGAGTCTCTTTTTTTATTCATAAAATACGGTTTTCCTGATGAGACCATTAGGCCTATTTCATCAAATAATAGAAAATCATTTTGATTTTGCTAATTGTTCTTGATTATGACGGAAAGTTATTGCAATTTATATAAAATTATCTACGATTTCTTCTCTAATGAACTTATTGTATTGTATTTTATTTTCAAATCGCAACAATAAAAAATACAGTTATCATATAAACATATAATTAAAAAAAAAAAGCATAAATGGCTCATGCACATTCAGCTTTGTAAAATAACATGCTGATCTTCCATTGGGTCCAGAAAGTACAGAAATTCGAAAGACAAAATAACAATGATATCAAACTAGAAAATAAAAATGAAGAGAGTATAATGATAAAGACCAGTTAAAATTGTTATAAGTAGGCAGTTCTACATGTTCTACTGACCGAAGTAGCAAACATATATGTGAATACAAATCATAATTTAAGAATGATCGGTTATGCTTTATAACATAATAATTGTTTGGAAACAACGATAATACGCTATTATGACATAGGTGAGCCCCAATTAAATACCATAATACAATTCAGATGGTCATGAAATTGATAGGTTTTTTTTTTTTTTTTTTTTTTTTTTTTTTTTTAAGGGGGGGGGGGGGGGTAACAGTCTAAAGACTATTATAATTTACCCCCATAAGCACACATGTATTTCTGTATATTCATTAAGAATCAATTGATTCATGTCGTAGTGTTTTGGTTGTTTTGGTTTTTCGGCTTTCAATTGAAATATTTACGCCACTTACGGTGAGACTTTTGTGTGCGCAATACGTGCGCATTGAGCAGATTTTGACGGTAAAATAGGCGAACATGCGGATGGAAAATTGGTTATATCTCCGAAGGTTGCAGGAGGTTCCAGCTAATTTTGGTATTGATGTAAAGAATAAACTATAACAAAGACTCTCATTGTATTTATAGCGCAGCAATCGGCAGCAATTTTGAAAATATATGCGTATGAATAAAAAAATGCAATTTTCCCCCATTATTTAGTGGTTTCTCCCAAAATTACTTCCAAATGGATTAATTATTTGTCTTTAAATTCTATGGGCACTAAAAATGATCATTCTTAAACAAGCAAATTTAATTTTAAATATATTGAACTACCCATTTAGTAAAAAATCCCAAGTAACGAAAATTTGTCATTTACACATGGTGTACCACTAACAAGTCATTTTCTGGTCATTTCAAAGAAAAATAACCAACTAAAAATCAATTTCATGATGAAATATTTTATGAAGATGTTGTAGAGGTTGCTATCTTTGCTGAGAATATAAAAAAAAAAAAAATTGGTTAGGTGACCAGAAACCAGTTTTGGCGCACTTTTGCTGACGCCTGGCCAACTGTGCGCCGCATTAGTCATATTCTCATTTTCATTTTACATGTAACGTTTTTTTTTCTTTATAGGCCTATGGAAAATAAAACCTACACAAAATTAAAATCCACGTTTTAAATCCTTTAAAACCTGTATAATAAAAAATATATTATAAAATCACTTTGCTCTTCACCTCGATCCTTGTTTAATTGATTTTATTTTTTAACAGAATCAGACAGACTTAAAATAAAATGATATACCCTAAATCTGTAAATATATAGATCAATTCCTTAAGAGATTACTATGATTTTTTTGTTCGAAAGGGCTTCAGGTAATGAAAATTAAATTCTTTTAGTGTTAGGAGTCTCTTTAATCGACAAAGATAACTAGAATATCAATTTGATAGCGTGCTTGAGAAATATTAAGAGCAGGTGCGGTCCTAAACAAAATGTCAACAACCGCCATGAATCCAGATATTGAATTTTTTTTAATTGAATTGAATTTTATTTCCACAAATCATTAAAAAAATATAAAAAGCATGACAAACAATATTTCAAGATTATACAAAGAAATTTACAAAGAAATAAATAATGTAAATGTGGTGGGATCATAAAAAGTTTTAAGAAAAACTTGTATGCATGATCCCATTAAACATAGACATGACATAAAGTTCATAATAAAATACAATACATAGAATAAATTGGCGAGTAAAAAAAAAATGAATTGAACTAAACAAACCCTAACCCTACCCTAAGCACAAAAAAAGCATATATTACGTTTCATTTAACAATAAATACTCTTTAAACTTACGTTTAAAGGAGTTTAATGAATTTGTATTTTTTATACTATCTGGTATATTGTTCCATAATACAGGACCTTTACACGTTACTATTGATCTGGAAAAAGAAGTGTTGCCGTATTTAACTCGAAAATCCAATCTCTTTCTGGTATTGTGACTATGAAAGCTATTATGTTTTTTGGAAAATGGAATTAAACATTTTTGGTAGTAGATTCTTATTGTACAAAAACATAAAAATACCTAAATTATAGTTATGGAGTTTATAAATTTATATTCTCATAATAATGGGAAGATTCGAAATAAATGAGAAAAAGAGTATTCTATTTTTATAAGAATTTCTCACTACTGACTTAATTTTCAAATCTTTGCGGAGATTGAAAAAAAAAAAAAAAAAAATCTTGAATCAAACCTTTTTTTTTTTTTTTTCAATAAAAACTAGATTACAAAATAGTTGATAATGCTGTCTGTATTTGTTCCCATAAATGTCTTTTTCATTAATCGGTATTATTACTATTTCTTCTGGGAATATAGTAATAATACATTATTATTAAAGTAATGGTACGTAAAAATAAACCAATTGTGTGAAAAATGGATAAGACTAAATTTGTATCGTTTTTACGTGTGGATCAAATGGGTACGTCGGATCCTCCGCCAGGGAATTTTAACCGTGTGTTTTTAATTGATAACTTTCTCATTATTGATTTAATTCAGTTCAGACCTGCATTTATTGGTTTTAATTAATTTTCTTTTCCTACGAAGCAACTTGCTTTCACGGTTGAACATCGCTTCGATGGTCTGAACATCAATTTGCATAAAAGCAAACACATCGAGAGTTTAATATAAAGACGCAGCTAAACGTTTATTATGCAGTACCCATAATGTATAAATTTATTTTGAATGAAGACTATAGTAAGCAATTTACATATCTGACGTCATTCTAATCAAATGGATTTATATTAATGAATTAGAAGTATAGTTTTGGAGTAGGGGAGATTGCACTTTTTTTAAATATTGAAATAGGCCTAAACTGAATATTGAAATGGAACTGAGTAATTACTACGATCTTAAATTGCTAATTTTGAATATATTCAATATTTAAAAGCAAATTTGATCATCCAGAAATGACTCAAATTTAAAAACACCCGCCCCTAAAAAAGTTTATTTATTATTATTTTACTGGAATTTAAAGTGAAATGAACAAAGCCAACGCAGAGAGAGAGAGAGGGACAACGGGGTTTTTTCCCCCTTCTTCTTTCAGTTTTTAATATATTTTAGCCATTTCAAGATAAAATTTTCTAAAATAAACGGTAAATGTATAAAAAAAATAAATAAAACTTAAATTAATAATATGTTTCAATTTCCATCAAGCTGACAAAGTAGCCTAGTATATCCGAAGCGCTATCCCTTCCGCTACTGTTCCTACTATCAATTTAAATCTATCGTTTTCATTTCAAATGTCAGTTTTTAATAATTATTTATTGGGTAGCAGTTCACATCGTCGAGCAGTTTCTAGAAAGAATCGTTCATCTAGGCTTACTCGACAAAGTTCGCCCAAATCAATCAATTAATTAATTAATTAATTAATTAAATTAATGGATTAAATATTAAGTCAGAGGCGGATCAAAAATTTTACGAGGGAGGCCTACATTTATTTTCTTTTTTTTTTCTCAGGTTACTCCGGTCGAGATTATTTGTTTTGGCCATTTAATATTTCATCTTTATTCAAATTAAAGGCCATGGAGGGAGAGGGAAGTCCTTCCACTTACATCGACCATCAATTTATATTTTTAAGCGGTGTGGTCCTAAGGCGCGAAATTGCTTATTTTAGGCACTTTTTTCACTTTTTTTTTTTTAGTTTAGTTTAGGGTGCCGACCCCCCCCCCAAGTATCCGTGCCTGTTATGTCACAAAGTTGATATTAATATAATTCATGTGTCTTGCTTGACTTGAGCTTGAAGTTGGCTCCATCTTCAAGACAGCTAGACTTCGTAGCCATACATGTAGCCTTGCATTGGCACTACTCTAACAAACTTTCTCTCTATTCAGTTGACTTTACAGACTTTGTATTGCATGACATCTGACTTGACTGGAGTGTGTTTCAATGAAACAGCTTTATTTCCATATTATGAAATATATTCCATATATTCAAGTAATAAAACAGTTATACATGTAATCTGAAATTACATTATTCAAGAAAGAAAAGAAAAAGATTTTTTTAAAAATTGATAAAATGCATTCAAAATATATTAGCACATTCTCCTACAATTATAATCTTGTTATAATTATACATATTGTTATAACAAATCTCATTACACTGAACACATAGGCACTAACAAAAAATCGTGCACATTAGTAAAATTTCAAACTGGAGTACTGCCATGTTATAACAAAATCTAGTACCCATGAACACTTAAGTGGGAATGGACCGAAGGGCTTTCAGGTGCTACAGTTTTACTGATGACATCATTTGAAAAAAATGGCCCATATGAACAAATTAAGGTGTCCTAAAGTTAAGCCTAGCTTAAATCTGTGGTTTAACTATGAGTAGCGAAATGTGACACAATCTGTCAACGTTGTTATGTTCCATACACGTTTACTGGGTCGTTTCATGAACGGACTAGTCGGACGTTTTAGGGCAAGTCCAAGCTATTTGTTTTTTCAACTTTTCGACCATTTTTGTGTCAATTGTGTCAGTAAGGTTTTAAAAGTACATATAATTTATCATATATCACCACAAAGTGTATGAAATAAACTTAATGCAAATTAGGTCAAAAAGTCATTTCAAGATCATATGACGTCACAAGGCTCATTAATATTCATGAAAAAAAATGATAAAATGCATTAAAAATGCTATTTTCAACCATTATTTCTAAAGGATTGTTATAGGAATACAACCAAAAAGTACTTATTTTCTGTTTAAATATCATCTTGACTGCCTCTTGTGAAAATATCACAAACCTAGCACATAACTTTTCATATCTTTATTCTTAAAGTATTCATGTCTTATAAGTAGTCTCACAAAAGTTACAGAGCTGATGTAAAATAATATAGTTTTATAACTCGCCCTCCCACCTCAGTAATGAAACAAAATATTTACTTGTTTACAGTAATGTGTTGTATCATGGTTCTTTTGTTTTATCAGTGCGATTTTTTTTACACAGTATGTTGCTACGCCTTGGCTACACCAAATATTTAATGGAAAATATTTCATGGAATAATTGTCCCATGTGTTACTGTCCCATGTGTTACATGTCATATTTTATAAAACTTGACCTTGCCATAAAATGTGAGGCTGTATTGACATAAAAATATGTATTTACAAAGTTTATTACATGGTTCAGAGGATGTGACTAGGCAAGTTTTTATCTGTTTTTTTAATTCCTAGTATCATGTGAACAAAATCAAAATTTAAAAACACCATTTTTTCTGGTCCCATGAGTTACGAACAAATAAATTATCATAAATTAAATATGAATTGAGTTATTTCAATTATTGTTTATGATTTTGTTGAAGGTTCTTAGTACCTTCAAAAATGTACCTAAGGATTGGGATTTCAATTTAAGATTTATCAAAAAAGCCTATTTTTGTCTCTGAATGTCCCGTTTGTTACATTGCAAAATAGCGTGGACTTGCCCTTTATAAGACAAACTGCTATAAGCTATTAAAATGCTTGCATCTGATTGGCTGAGAGCAAATTTGTCGGATAAAATTTCCAACAAGTCCTTTGATGAAATTCCCCCAGGAATCGTACTTTAATGGTAAGGAAAACTTTTGTACTTATTAGTCCCAGGCACTTTTTAAGAGTTTCAGTACCAAATATTCTGATAAATCGAATCTACTGTTCCAGATTGTGTCACATTTTGCTACCCATAGTTGAACCACAGATTTAAGATTGGCTTAACTTTAGGACACTCTTGTGAATAAGGGCCAATGTTTTTTTTAAGTCATTATGTCTGCTGGCTGATCACATGACATTAGGAATATAATTATCTTGAGGATTTATAAGGAGGTTATATCATCTCTCAAATGGTTCTAGGACAATTACCCCCTGGACAATCACCCCTCGGACACTTACCCCTGGACAATTACCCCCGGACAATTACCCCGAAGACAATTACCCCCGGATAATTACCTCCCGGACAATTTACCCCCGAACAATTACCACCCCCGGACAATTACCCCCCCCCCCGATAATTACCCCCGAGGACAATTACTCCCCGAGGACATAAATCCCGGAAAATTACCTCTGCCCCCCTCTCCGGCATCGATGTTGGAATCAAGCAGCACCCATTGTGAGTCTCGCCCAGTGTTGCCGGTTTTTGAATTATTTTCTACTTACTCTTTCCCTTTTTATCTTCTATTTCTCTTTCTCCTTTTTTTTCTCTCTCTCTCTATCTCTCACTTTTCTTTTTTCCTTGCTTTGCCCTCTTTTTTCTTCTTTTTTTTCCCCATTTCATTCCCAATATTCCAGATTAAGATGCGGCTTTACAACTTAATAAGCTTAATAACTTTAAAACAAAGATAATACACACAATAACACCTTGTAATTTTACCATTAAGGGTGATAGCAATTAAACGTCAAAGAAGGAAATTAAGTACAAAAATTTCTAAATTGTAAACAATATGACATAATCAAATACAGTGTTTTTCCATACTCCATAAATTAGCAAAGTGAAAATATAAACTAAAGCCCAATGTCAATTATACAAAAATATGGTTAACCGTAAAATCGAATATCATACATTACTTATTTTTCACTTTATTTGTTAATTTATAGAGTCATTAATTATAGCCCTTATGACCACCCATAGAAACCATGGTTTCAATCCATGGATTTTGCAGAATCCACCGTCAAGAATTTGGGCCAATAAGTTTTTGATTGATTTACACCACCTTATTCATGTGGGTACTGTATAAAACTATCGAGAATTGATAATTGTTAAAGACAAAAACAACGTAGTATTCTCCAAACAAATTTATTTATTTTTATCGAATTTTATGTCATCACATAAATGAAATCAAATAATTAGGCCTGACAAAATATGAATAAACATGATATATGGAATTGGGAAGAAATGAGGAATAAAGATAATTTGCAACTTGTACAAGACCGTTTCGTCTGATGTTGTTGTTGCTCTCCTTACAGCGTTCTTACGATAAACATTATTAGTAAGCATTTCATGCTTCAATATTGTCGTTGGACAATATTAAATATACAAATATCTTAAATGGTTCTTACGGCGTTCTTGGGGAGTAGTTGTCCTTGGGGTACTTGTCCGGGGAGTAATTATCCGGGGAGTAATTGTCTTGGGATAGTTGTCGTCGGGGGTAATTGTCTTGGGGACTTGCGTTTCACGGACAATTACCCCCTGGACAATCACCCTCGGACGACTTACCCCTGGACCAATTTACCCCCCGATGACAATACCGCCCGGACAATTACCAGCCGAAGACAATTACCCCCGGATAATTACCCCGGACAATTTACACCCCGAACATTACCACCCCCGACAATTACCCCCCACCGCCGATAATTACCCCGAGAACAATTCTCCCGAGCTAAAATCCCGGAAAATTACTTCTGGGCCCCCTCTTCCGGCACGATGTGTGGAAATCAGCAGCACCCATTGTGAGTTCATCGCCCAGTGTTGCCGTTTTGAAATTATTTCTACTTCTCTTCCCTTTTTATTCTATTTCTTCTTCCTATTTTTTCTCTCTCCTCCTATCTCTCATATTTCTTTTTCTTGCTTGCCCCTCTTTTTCTTCTTTTTTTCCCATTAATCTCCCAATATCCAGATTAAGATGCGCTTTACAACTAATAAAGCTAATAACTTAAAACAAGATAACACACACCATAACACGCCTATTCTTACATCATAGGTGAAAATTAACGTCAAAGAAGGAACACTATCCAAGACAAAATTTCTAATTGTAAACCAAAGCAACATCACAGTGTTTTCCATACCATAAATTAGCAAAGTGAAAATAAAACTAAAGCCAATGTCAATTATAACAAAATATGTTAACCGTAAAATCAATATCATACATCACTATTTTTCTCCTTATTGTAATTATAGAGTCATTAATTATAGCCCTTAAACCACCCATAGAAACCATGGTCTCAATCCAGATTCCAGATCCACCGTCAAAATTTGGGCCAAAAGTTTGATTGATTACACCACCTTATCATGTGGGTACTGTATAAAACCGACGAATTGATAATCGTAAGAACAAAAACAACGTAGTATTCTCCACAACAATTTATATTTACTCGAATTTTATGTCATCACATAAATCGAACACAATATTAGCGCCTGACAAAATATAATAAACATGATAGGAATGGGAAATGAGAATAAGACTAATTTGCAACTTGTACAGACGTTTCGTCTGATTTGTTGTTGCTCTCCTCACGCGTTCTACGATAACACATTATTAGTAAGCATTTCCATCGCTCAATATTCGTCGTGGACAATATTAATATACAAATACTTAAATGGTTCTTACGGCGTCTTGGGAAGTAGTTGTCCTTGAGGGTACTTGTCCGGGGAGTAATTATCCGGGAGTAATTGTTCTTGGAATAGTTGTCGTCGGGGTAATTGTCTTGGGGTAGTTGTCCTCGGGGTAATTGTTCGGCGGGTATTGTCGCGGGGGTAAATGGTCCGGGGCGTAATTGTCCGCGAAGTCCTGTTTAATTCGAACGTCCTGGGTCCTCTAGGGGTTGTCCGGGGTATTGTGGTAATTGCTCAG
>CALNVZ010000174.1:48434615-48507770 GCA_940671915.1 Paracentrotus lividus | reverse complement strand
TAGTTGTCCTCGGGGTAATTGTCTGGCGGGTAATTGTCCGGGGGTAATGTGTCCGGGGGGTAATTGTCCGCGTAATTGTCCGTAATTGTCGGAGGTAATGTCCGGGATGGTAATTGGTCTCTACGGGGGTAATTGTCCGGGGGTATTGTCCCGGGGGTAATTGTCCCCTTGGGTATTGGGGGTAATTGTCCTCGGGGGGTAATTGTCCTCGGGGGGTAATTGTCCCGGGGGTAATTGTCCTTGGGGGTAATTGTCCGGGGGTTAGTTGTCCTGATACGCTCTCAAATACCTCATTACAATGAAATCTTGTTATAATAGACAGCTGTGCATATGCTTAAAATAGTACCAGGACATTCACATTGTTATGATGATATCTCATATCTGTACTCATTACAATGGGAGTTGACTGTACATAAATATCTCTCTTCTCTCTCTCTCTCGTTTGCTCAAGTATGAAGGAAGTGCCTAAGTCTGCGCACCTAAATTTTGACCTCAATTATAATACAAAGGAAAACGTTATTTTAAGATTCATCAATGTTATTCCATTCTTCATATTCTAATGATCAATGAAACAAAAAGTTGCAAGAAATTATTTACAAGAACAGTGATTTTTTTTAATGATTTTAGACAAACTTGTCATTTTTTTGTAGCAAAATTAGAAAATGCCAATGTCTGGGCCTCATTTTGCACGCATTTCAAGCGCAGCTAAGTTTTTTACTTTTCACTTTTTGACAATGGTTAGAATTTCCAGAGTAGCGAATAAACCTTGCTGAAAATCATTGTTAATTATTTTCACAGTTTTTTGTATCAAAATGGAATGTTGAGGTTAAGATTCAGAATTGATGTTAGTTTGGTGTTTTGTTCTATAAAAATTGTGCATTTACGTGGGGGCGCAAACATAAGCACTGCGCAGACTTAGGAATTTTTACCATACTGCTCAAGAGCCGGTCCTGATACTACAGTTATGATCCTTTTCTTTATTTCTTTATATAATTCATATCCTTTCAAGTCAAACAACATCCCAGTTGTTGGTATAACCTCTTTCCATCTGTCAATCAATTTAATAAATAGTTTTAGCTCAATTTCTTCAAAAAAATGTGTCTTAACAATTTTTTTTTTATAATCTGACTTTCTTTTCCAGAAGAAACATTCTCATTACCTTATTTGTGACTATATATGCCTCTATCCCCTCCATTCTAGCTCATAATCACAATACAAAACCCAGTCAATAATATTTTTCCAGCTGTAATAAATATAAATATATACATGTATGTATATAAATGTACATGAACAAAGACAAATATTAGGAGTCGCGTAAAGTCAGCTTGCACAAACATAGTTAATGTTAAATGTTAATTTGTATTCCCAATTCATCAATTGCTAGACTCTCTATAGCATATTTTCTATGGCAGTATAGATTTTTTAACGCCTTTGAATGTCATTAGACCAAGTGAGTATTAGACTAACTAGAAATTAGACCTAAAGGGTTTAGCCTGTGTATTATTAGCCAATAAGAGAATAGGATTAACTGTTGTTAGACTAAGCGGATATATATCGTTAAAGAAACATATACTTTATTCAAGCATTGTTCTATATAAAACTGTTCTGGGATCAGATGGTAGAGACGTTATGGCATTTTTTCACAGTAAAAACTTGATCACTCTTGAAGCTCTATCTTGAAAATTCTCCAAGCATTTCATCATTGTTTAAAATACCTCCTTCAAACTGTATGGCAAATGGATGGTACAGACATTTTGGTATTCTTTTCATAATACACGACCCCGCCTATTCTTCAAGAGTTTTCCTGCTTCTTTCAAACAGGTACCTCTAATACTCAATTTGTTCTGCGATTGGATAGGTATAAACCACCCAGCTGTATTATCTTGAGAGAGTTATTGGATGTTTGGTTCATTTCAAACATATCCAAAAGTGGACACCCTTCAGAGTGTTGTTCCTTCGACTTCTTCTCCTCTTCCTCCTCTACCATCTTCGTTTCCCTTGCTTGAATGACTAACTGTCGATCCTGCCTCAATCCTAGATTCAACAAATCAGAATATTTCATGCTATGATGCGGTCTTTTAAAGTGAATAAGTTATTTCCTAAAACAAATGCGAAAGAAATCGATATGGATAAAATTCTATTGCTCTGACCATAAAAACAAATTTTCAGACAAATACAAATCAAAATGAAAACAAACAGGTTAGGCATACAGCAATTCGGTGGAAGGCAATGCTTTTTGAAAAATGTAAGTGACAGTTTCAAAATTTGAAAATGAAATCATACATATCTTGAGAAAAACAAGAGCATCTATACCAAAGGATTCACACGTGTATTACAATATATTTGCACATGTGAAAACTTCTGTCTACAGTGAAATTCTCTCCTTAAATCTTCTGATGACTAATTCATATTCAATATAAGGTCTAAATTACAACATGACAAAAGTGTTGA
The DNA here is from genome assembly GCA_940671915.1 of Paracentrotus lividus. NCBI lineage: Eukaryota > Metazoa > Echinodermata > Echinoidea > Camarodonta > Echinidae > Paracentrotus > Paracentrotus lividus. The sequence goes on along the minus strand of CALNVZ010000174.1, from coordinate 48,505,319 downwards.
TATGAGACATCTCATTTGCCATATCAAAGTAAATAAAACCAAGCACTGTCATCATACCTTGTAACATACACTGACACCTGGGGGGTGTTTCACAAAGGAGTTAAGTAGACTTAAAAATCGCACTTAAATCGTGAGTTCCGTGCGTTATATTACGCATTACCTCATTGGACTGACCATGTTCAGGGGATGCGCGCCATTGTGAAATCTATCAATTAGATTGCGCGTTTTAAAACAAGATGCGCGTAGAAGTTAAGTGCGACTATAAGTCTACTTAACTCTTTGTGAAACACCCCCCTGGGCTGTGTTTCATCAGCCGTTTGTAAGTTACAAAGTCTTTAGCGAACGACTGGTGATCAGTTCTGAGAATGTGATTAGTATAGCACCCAAGAGCATGTTCCAGTCTTTCATAACTTTAAGAATGAATTGGTGAAACATCACCCAGGCTAACTAAAGACTTAAAGGGGGAAAAATCCAACTACCCTGAATATATGTACATGTAGCTCAAAAAAGAAACTCATTTTGCTTGTAAGCATCATTCCAATTTACTCACTTGATTTGTCCCAACCAAATGGATTGTCTTCGAGCACCCTTGTGTATATATCTCCAGGAATTGCGGCTAGCCCGCTAGCCCCACTTAATAAACTTTCATCAACGTCATCACTGTTAAAAAAAAAAAAATAAATAAATAAAAGGAAGATGTATTTAAACAGTATTCCTTAATAACATCCACGATTTAAAACAATGAAATAATATTAATAATAATAATATATTAATTCTTATATAGTGCATTATAGTCCTACCTTTGATAAAGGTCTCAATGCACTTTCAGGAGAAAGAGGAGGAGACAAAGAGAAGAAAGGATCAAAACCACGCCTAACAGTTTAGAAAAGAAATCTTCAGAGAAGATTTGAATCTTCCAATAGTTTCCGAATTCCTTACATTTTCTGGAATGTTATTCCACAATTCCAGGGCAGCATATTCAAAATTTTGATTACCATAATTGTTTGTTTTTACCAAGGGAACAACATACATGTTCTTTTGTAATGAGCGAAGGGTTCTTAGCAGGTTGATATTTTGTAAGTAACTCAGCTTAAAAAACAGCATGAGCATGTAATATTACGTGGTCCGCACACAGTGTACAAACGCCAAGCACGTAATATTACGTGGTATGCAGTCAAGTGGTTAAGTGTCCATACCCTTTTCTGTAAGCTTCATCAATTCTTTCCTCTGCTCTGTGCCAGGCATCAACATCCATCCGAGACTTCCTGGATTTAGCAGTCACATGTCCTTGATCGCCTGATCTGCTTCCAAATGAAAACAATCGTCAGTTTATAGGCTTTTTAGAGCCAGAACAATCACGGAAGTAATAAAACTTTATCATTAATGATAACACTTTTATCAATAATTACATAACATGAGCAATCAAAATAATGAGAAGAGAAAAAAATTTAGATTACATCTAGCTCTTCTTAAGGCCCGGTCTCACTGTCAGAACTTTGCTGGAGCGATCCTGGAGCGGTGAAAAAAATTCATCACGGCTTGTTACCGTTCACCACCGTTTAACGTTGGCCCCCGTTAAGGCAATGCGCTATACGCTCGGCCACCGCTGATGGTCCCTCCTACCGCTCCGAAATTTTTGAGCTGCACAAAATATTGCGAGCAGTGAGGAGCGGGCAATTTTCCGCTCCGCCAATGTTCACCACCGCTCCAACAACGCCCAGTCAAAGTTTGGCACCGATAGACGCAAGTTCGTGGACGCTTGGGTCCGCTAGGCCAACGCAGAAATCTTGAACGCTGGACCACCGCTGCTTCGCCAGCTTTGCCCGGGTGGTGATTAAACGTTGCACAAACTTCGGTGGAGCGGTTGTAAGCGTTTTACGAGTGGACACGGGATTGCTGGAACGGTGTCAGGCGTTGAACCAGTGATCCATTGCGGTGATGAACTTTGGTTTGGCGTTGGTATGGAGGTGTCAGAGCGGGAACAGAATTTCTATCAAAAATCTATCAGAACTTCTATCAAAGCGATCCGTTCAGCTCCGTAGTCAAAAGCGGTATGCCGCTAAACCAACTTTAAACCCCCGCCGAGCCAACACCCGCATGTGCATAACGCAACTCTATCAACTTTTGCGTCACCGCTAAACCAACACTCGCTACCGTTCGCTACCGTTAAACCAACGCTAAAGCAACGCCGGCTTTAGCGGTGCACCGTTAAGGCAACGCCCATGTTTTCAATTTTTTTCCCCATTTTGTGTGCGGTGACGAGCGTTATTGAAATTCGACCCCTTCTCCCTACCATTCAAGGAACGCTCCAACAAAGTTCGGGCGGTGAGACCGGGCCTTTAAGAACACAAACTAATGAGAAAAAAATTGATTAACTAGACTGCATTTTGCATATGAAAAGTAAGTTTAAGTAACAATGATGATGAAAATAGTCATGATTTGTGTCATCTTTATTATGAGTTTTATATGATTACATATGAATATATGAAATAAAGGCCCTCGTAAGAAGTGAAAGAGACTTCTCTATTATCAGTGTCATTGCCGCATTTACTGTAAAGGTGGAAATTTCCTGAACTTTGTGCAACGCGACACCAGAGCAAAATTTAAAACTTGCAAATATTTCTTATTTTCTATTTTTGACCGTACAATGTATATCGTGCCTTTTCATCATCATCTTTATTATTAAGGGCAGCCCTACCTGGCCATGGGCTGTGGAGGTTGTTTCAATGGTTCTGCTCCCCTTAGAGATCCTCTAGAATCTGTGTCTTCCCTTCTATTTGTATCTCTTTTCCTTTCATATTCAGCCCTCTCTTCCCCCGTTGAATATGAGCCATCCGTTACATTGTCGTCATTAAGCGAATCCTCAGAATCATAGTCATCTGAAGAAAAAAAAATAGTTTCAATAAAATAAAAGATGTTACACAGTAGTCTCTAAGGACAGTGATGGGGAAGAGAAAGCGTGTGTTGGTACAGGCCACTCCCATTATTACGAATATTGGACCATTATCATTATCATTACCATCACCACCAATATCACAACAACAAAAATTTTCATTACAATCAGAAAAATCACCAACATCCTCATCATTCCCACTACCAGAACCACCACATTATTAAAACCTGAACCACCAACACCATCATCACTCCAACATCCTAACTACCACCATCACCACCACCTCCATCACCACCACCACTATATCATTACAAAATGTTAATCACCACCATAATTACTTTTAACATCTCCATCACAATCATCACTACCACCACCACCACCATCATATCAATACTACCTGAACCACCATTATCACTTCCAACATCCCCATTCATCATCTTCATTACCATCACCACCATCACTTCAACATTCTTATAATCACCACCACCACAACCACTACCACATCATCATGACTACGACAAGACTACTTACCAGTTCCACTTGTTGAGGGCATCTCCATCTCGATTTCCTCAGCTTTCTGCTTTGCAACGTTGGCTAAAGCCATTTCACCTTTGTCAATTGCTAGGTGGTGAATATCCTGACAAATTAACATGTTGTAAAGTTATCAATAAAATAATGAACACCAACAAAAAAGAAATTTAAAATATGATACCGCATAATCTGCATGCAAGGTACTTATGTTTGTTTCTGGGCTCCCTAATATTTTTTTTTCTTCTAATTTTGAAAATGCAATTATGTTAACAAGAGAGAAAAAGAAAGGGAGGGGTCAATTATGTAAATATGAGAGGGAAAGGTCGACAAAGAGACAGAGAGAGAAAAAAATTAGAAGAATGGTTTTGGTTCTGTTGGGAAACCACATAATTCCTAAAACAGTGATGAAACATGCAGGCAACATCAACTGGGACATGTGTTTAGCTTTCATAGTAGGAGGGAAAAATATCATTTAATCCAAGATGCTCATTTTTTATTCATTATATGCAGTGCATCCCAGAAAATGGAAACTGCAACTGTTACTTATTTTAGAATTCAAATAATCAATGAAGCAATGAAGAGTAAGGAACAAATTCCTTAAATTTCAGTGAACATTTTGTTACTAATCATACTCTTAAAAAAAAAAAAAAAAAAAAAAAAAAAAAAAAAAAAAAAAAAAAAAAAAAACATTTTCGTTATCCTATATCTCTATGTATCTGTATGGTCTTGAGTAAATTTTCCTTATTCCTGGCAAGGGTCAAGCAAAAAAAAATTGGTAGAAATGATAAGCAAAGGAGATTCCATTAAGCTACGAGCTAGGCTAGACCTAGACAAGTATTCACAGGCTAATAAAAATGCATCAATTGTAAATCCTTAGGTTTAAAAATTGTGCTTTTACATTAATTACAGCATCTGTACCAGTACTGATCCATACAAATACCTCATTGCATATGTAAGTGCTTGCTATCTATCACAGTGGGTTCTTCATCAGCCAAAATCTTAATTAAAATTATTTATTAATGTAAATGCAACGAAAGATTATTCAAAATTAGGGAATTGGTCTATGCAAATACAAGATATCAGTTTTTAACAGGCTAAAACTCCTCACATGGTACAGATAATCACTGTTAACCTTAAAACATAAAATTAATAATGGTAGCTTCTTCGACAGCACTCAGGTCAGTCAATCATGACGCTCATAGTATCAATGGAATCTTTAATTCCAAGAGGGGCAGCTAAGTGGGTTTAGACTAATTTTGATAGTTACCGAATGCCCACAAGTCATTCTGACCCCCAAAAACCATGTGTATCATCTATCCGTCTTAATATAGAATGGCAACAAAATAAAAAATTTCAACCGTGTGGCTGGTAATAACCAATGCATGGCAAATTACCCGGATGCATGGCTAGCCATTCTATAATTGCTTCTGATGTAACTGTAACGAGAAGGAAACAGATAGAAAGGACTTTTTGTAATTAGAATAAGGCATTACAAAGCGGGTCAATGGAATCAAAATTATTTTCTTGCCTTAAAAGAACCAATAATTTTGTTTTTTTTTAATTTGAAGACAGATATAAGCATTTCTAAACTATATTATGGAAAACTGAAAATAAGCATACACTGTCCATGCATCATTTGCTAAGTAACTGACTACTCCCCCTAAATCCAGAATTAAATTAAGTCCTATATCACACGTGGATGTGTCACAAGTAGGATGAAACTCAAATTTTCAAGGCTTATATAATTCCATTTTCAAAATAGAAATGAAAATCTTTACACAGGAGAATAAACCTTCAGTTAAATAACAAATGGCTGGTTTACTTGCCAGAAGACATTATGATCGTAAAGTTTTTGATAAAAAGCAAATTTGACAGATTGTGTCCCTTTTGCACTTGTTTTGGAAAGTTACTAAATCCCTTTAAAATGCATTGAAGAAATAATTTGATGTAATAGGAGATGTATAGACCTGTGAATACTTTCAAACTAAACTTACCATGAAAAGGTCTCTTGAATGAAGATCAACAGCTAACAAGAAAGCCTTCTCAAATCTTTGATACCTAAAAAAACAAAGACAGTGCACATACTCAATACAAAACATAACTTATTTATTTTATATATTTAAAATATTCAGTCTCTGATATCAAATCAATAACTTAGATATTAGGTCATCTTGATTACTTCCTTCATTGGCTCTTGTCTGTTCTAAACATTGGCAATCAAGTCATAAACTTTATTAACCCGTTGGGGACTGAGCCCAAATATTTTCAGGCTTGAGGTCTATGGGAAATGTGTGTTATAGCCAAATCAGCTCGTCTCCAACAGGTTAAGCAGACCATTAAAGACTTTCAACATAAGTTGTCTCCATTGGCTCTTTTTCTATTTTGGTTACTATCCTCATTTATTTGCCTCCCACACTCTTGCTTGATCTAGAAACTAGAATTTGCTTTTCATCAAGAGTGTCAGAAAAGTTCCATTTTAAAAAAGATAAATTTGTACAATTAATTTCAATAAAAGATTAGTACAAGGAAAAAAAAAAAAAAAAAAACCTTACATAAAGACATAATTTGGGCAAGAATATGAAGAGTTTTGGTTGGCTACTGCAAATAACAGAAACAGTACTGTGTAGCTCATTGGTATAGCTAGCAGACAAACTCTCCTACTGACTAACTTAGGAATGTCTGTAGCACAGTACATAGCTAATTGCCCTGCAGCAAAATTCAAACCAAGACATTAATGTCACTGAGTAATATACCTTCATTGCTTCAATCCAGCCAGGTATGATATTCTTTAGACATGCTCAATCGCTAGTTACTCTGGCTTATCAGCTGTAACTTGATCAACATTGTAAACGCTAACACACCACCCCTTGGGCACTTTATTATAAAACACACACTTTTTATTTGGAGCATGCTTTTCCCCCTTAGATAACACTGGCTGAAGTAGGAAATGGAATTAGTTTTCCTTTAACTAAAACAGAGCTATATAACTACAGACAGACAGAAAACTCATGATTTATGTAATTAGTAAACCTCAGAAGTTGTGGGAGGGATAAATGAGGCCAAGAAAATAAAAAACATTATATCTATTCATAAGGTTTTTAAAGGGCACAAAATCTGTCTGATCCAAAAATGCAAATATGTCTAATGCAAGACTTGAAGATATATCTGGATATCTAAAGATTTAATAAACACCATCTAATAATCAGTAAGATCAGCTGATAAGGAAGGCTTAGGCATAGCAGCATTAGGAATTGAACAAGAAAAACATCTTCACCAAAAGCAACCTTTTTTCTCTTGGTATAAGATAAAGCGATATAAAAACATTAAAATAGATGTAAGAGAAGGTTTTACTAATAATCAAAGACTTTCAAGTAAGACATAATAAAGTTAAGATATATATATGAAACGAGAAGCTAAAATATGATGAAAGTAGGAGATTAAAAGCTTTTGTAAATGGTGATATATAGACGAAAGGAACAATTTCACAACATTTACTCACATATCATTAGGGTTGGGCAAATAATTACTTTTTTCTGAAAAGTTATTTCAAACAAGTTACTTCTATAGTCAAATTTGATGTAGAATCCAAAAATGACAATGATTTTCAGGGTGTACGATGATGTCTGACGTCGCTAAAGTGCAAAAAACCAAAATAGTGTATTTTGCCCATTCATCACACACTTTATAGGTATAAACCGGTTTTATTTTGTTTCTTTATGGATTTTGATGGTCTAAAAGCTCAAATCTGACAATTTTATCATGACCTAATGTACCTAGTATGTGTTATAGGTGTTATTTAGTGATTTTGATATGAGGTGATTTTTGCTCGATATTGACTAAAACTAACTACCAAACTACACTAACAGTCAACTTAGGTAGGATTAATCATGTTGGATTTATCATGTTGGGTTCCCTGACACCCAAAAGCCATATAAAAACGTAATAAAAGTGGTTTATACCTATAAAAAGTCTTATAATTGGGCATAATACGCCATTTTGGCGGCCATTTTGGTTTTTTGCACTATAGCGACGTAAGACGTCATCGTATGCAAAAATAATTGTCATTTTCAGTTTCTACATCGAATTTTACTATAGAATCAACTTGTTTGAAAAAAAAAGTTGAGATTCGCCCAACCCTAATATCATTTTCCACATACGGTTTCAATCTTTTCGAGGATTGACATTCTTTTACAGTTATACCAATTTTACTCAGTGTTAAATTGGAAAATGAAATACATTCATTAAGCTGCCAATTCAAGGGTGAACACTGACTAGAAAGCACAAGTCTTACCTAAGGAGAAACTGGAAGAATCTTCTTGCGAGTCTGCTGACAGCATCGCGATACTCAACAACGATCACTTCAGACAGGGGTCTGAGAGGGGCATAAAAGGAGCCTAAACTGGTTTCCAAGGCAGCTAATAAACAAATATGTGAAGGAAAAACATTAAAATACTTGAGTATGGTAGGCATGATACTGTATAACTGGATATTTTCGCTATTACTTTATTTTCGCGAATTTTGCTGGTTCAGTCATCGCAAAAATTTCCACTTCAATACAAATCTATTTATAGTTTTGAAATCATCACCAAAATCTCGAAAATTTCCTCCCGCAAATTTCCCCTACTAGTCCAAAATCGCGAAAATATTGGCTTATACAGAGTTAGATCACATTGAGGGAGAGATATATAAGTGAAATAAAAACAAAAGGTTTTTTTTTAAGAGGTTCATAAAACAAAACATCACATCCGTAAACCCTCAAGTCACAATCAGAACAGCAAAACAGACACTCTAGCCACAATAGATTGAGCAAATAAATCTATCATCCTAAATGAGCAGTTATTGATCGATTACGAATAAAGCCTAGCTGTGTGACTAGAGTACTCTCACCTTCTCTGAATGAATTGAGTGGAAGATGAAGAATGTGATTGACTATAGCTAATGACCAGTTATTGGAGGATTTGGAACATTGACTATATGTGGGTATTCTTACCTTCTCTGAGTGAATTGAGTGGATGGCGAAGCAGCTGATTGAATATAGCTAATGAGCTAATTGGTGGATTTGGAACACAGACTAGCTGTGTGTATGTTTAGTATATACAGACAAATACCTATCTATTGATATGTGACTGAGATATTCTTACCTGCTCTGAGAGAATTAACTTTTTGCCTGCCAAGTTCGACGAAAGTCACAATTGTACTTATTAACTATACAATCGTAATAATTCATTTTCTCTTTTGTGGCTGGGCTAAAAAATATGAAAATCAGTGATAATGCCAGGACCGGGTCTGCGGCATAATTTTGCATAGTTCATACTAAGCAAATACTGTACTATTTTTAATAATTAAAGGGGAAAGTCTTCTTCTTTATGCTTAAAATTAATATGGCGCGCAAAGAGTTAAGTGGAAGACGAAGCAGGTGATTTAATATAGCTAATGAGCTAATTGGTGGATTTGGAACACAGACTAGCTGTGTGTATGTTTAGTATATACAGACAAATACCTATCTATAGATATTTCACTGAGATATTCTTACCTTCTCTGAGAGAATTAAGTGGAAGACGAAGAAGGTGATTGACTATAGCTGACAAACAAGCAAAACAGGTACTGCTTGCTGTGTTCCAGTTCAAAGCAGAAAGCAGATGGGTGGCCTGACGTCCGAATACACATTGAAAGAAAAAAATATATACAATAATTTTCATAAGGTACTGTAAGCATGTTATGTGATGTTATATGCTTTAAAAGGTGAGAAGACATTTGCTCCTGGGACAATAGCTCCGAGCCTTATTTGGTCTAAGATGTAGGGTTAAGGTTAGGGTTGGAATAGGGTTTTATGTTAGGTTTGGAGTTAGGTTAAGGGTAGGGGATAATGTTAATTCCAGGGTTGAAGTTGGTCATTGGATTAGTGTAGGGAATTTACACCGGAGCAATTGTCGCCTGAGCAAATCAATGTCCTTGAATCGTTTCAAGATGTATCTTCTTGGTGTATGTCGAGGTTCAAAAGCAATGGTCTTGGTAAAATATTAAGTTGGTTGCATTATCATAGCCTTTTGACTAATCATGCCATGGAATACATATCAGTTCAGTTCAGTTCAGTTCAGTTCATTTATTTCACATCCATTAAAAAATACATATTTACAAATACAATATTTGAATAAACAAGCAACATATAGATATAGAATACAATCATGTTTTACTTATATAACATAACAGTTTACAATATATAAAAGATAAAAAGAAAAAAACAATGCAGCGGATGGAGGGATCAGCAAAAGCCATTGGCTTGTCAAGGCTGATCCCGATTTTACTACATTGTTAAAAAACTAAATGTCTAAACTAACAAAAACAGAAAGGGGGGCTTAAAACAAAAAATACACAAACGAACAAACACAAAAAAGGCTTAACAGGCAGTTACTTAAGAGGGTTCAAATATTTCATTTAAAAATTACGTTTCAAGGAAGATAGAGAAGGAGTTTTAAGACTTTCTGATAAATTATTCCACATAACTGGTCCTTTATATCTAATAATAGTTCTGGAGAAATTTATATTGGTTGTAGGAATATATATTTTTTCGGAGTTTCTAGTATATATGTATTTATGGTTTGTTTGAGACAAAATAATTATTAAAACAAGAAGGAAGAGCATTTTTCATAATAAAACAATAAAGAGGTAACTGATAGTTCATAAATGTGCTTAATTTGAAAATTTAATTTCACAAATAATTTACCAGTATGAGCATTAATGATGAGTTTGTATATACCTAACAACTTTTTTTTGTAAAAAATACTTTGTTGAACAATATAGGAAGCACAGCCTCCCCATAAAATATACAATAGTTAAATCTGGCAATATCATGGTGTTATATAAGTTAACAAGAACACGAATGGGTAACAAATGTTTTAGTCTATTATGACTGCCAATAACTCTAGATATTTTACAAGAGATGTAGTTAATATGATTTTTCCAAGTTAAATCACAGTCTATATAGATTCCTAAAATTTCACAGAATTACACTTCTTTATTTCTTTACCATCTACAGATATATGTATTGCACTTTCATCGATACGTTTGTTTCTAGTCTTAAAAATGACATAATTAGTTTTATCAAAGTTAATCAAAGTTTATTTGCATTAAACCATTTATATATTTTCTTTATTCATTGTTAAGTAGATTGTTAAATTAACAGGGTCTTTTCCAGTCAGAAATAAAGTGGTATCATCAGCAAATAAAATCGAAGATAATACATCGCTAACAGAAGGTAAGTCATTTATGTAAATAAGGAATAAAAGCAACCCAAATTTGATCCCTGAGGAACTCCAGTAGTTATTTCATTATAAGTAGAAGAACAAGTGGATTAGTAAATTACGCGATGCGCAATATATGTCCCCGCCGATAATGTAAAATTTCCATTATATCACGATCAGTGCTATCACTTAAGGCAAACGGAATCGAAATTCAGGTAAAAAATGGCGAAGAAGTAGCATTTTGTAGCCAATGTACAAGATAGGTCAAAGTCAGGTCAGGTCAAAGGGTCAAAAGTCAAAATTCTGTGAAGAAGTTTGTAGTCCTCACCTAGTGCTATTACATAAAGCAAACAGAATCGAAATCGGATGAAAAATGGCGAAGGAGTAGCATTTTTTAGCCATTAACTATAGGTCAAAAATCAAGTTCAAAGTCAAAGGGTCAAAAGTCAAATTATGTGAAGAAGTTTTGTAGTCCTACCTAGTGCATCACATAAAGCAAGCAGAATCGAAATCGGATGAAAAATGGTGAAGGAGTAGCATTTTGTAGCCAATGTACAATATAGAGTAAAGTCAAGGTCAAAGGTCAAAGGGGTCAAAAGTCAAAATTCAACGAAGAAGTTTTGTAGTCCTCACCTAGTGCTATCACATATTGCAAACGGAATCGAAATCGGATGAAAATGGCGAAGGAGTAGCATTTTTTAGCCAATTAACAATATATGTCAAAATTCAAGGTCAAAGGTCAAAGGGGTCAAAAGTCAAAATTCCGTGAACAAGTTTTTGTAGTCCTCACCTAGTGCTATCACATAAAGCAAGCGGAATCGAAATCGGATGAAAAATGGTGAAGGAGTAGCATTTTGTAGCCAATGTACAATATAAGTAAAAGTCAAGGTCAAAGGTCAAAGGGGTCAAAAGTCAAAATTCCGCGAAGAAGTTTGGAAGTCCTCACCTAGTGCTATCACATAATGCAAACGGAATCAAAATCGGATGAAAAATGGCGAAGGAGTAGCATTTTTTAGCCAATTAACAATATAGGTAAAAATCAAGGTCAAAGGTCAAAGGGGTCAAAAGTCAAAATTCCGTGAAGAAGTTTTGTAGTCCTCACCTAGTGCTATCACATAAAGCAAACAGAATTGAAATCGGATGAAAAATGGCGAAGGAGTAGCATTTTGTACCAATTAACATTATAGGTCAAAAATCAGGGTCAAAGGTCAAAGGTCAAAATTCTGTGAAAAGTTTTGTAGCTATCACCTAGTGCTATCATATAAAGCAAACAGAATCGAAATCGGATGAAAAATGGCGAAGGAGTAGCAAATTGAAGATTTTGATCACATACGGACGCACGACGGACGGATGGACGGACGGACGGACACACAACACACACACACATACACACGTACGGAGCCCGTTTCATAGTCCCCTGCTCCAACTCGTTTGCGGGGACAATAAGTACCTACATTAGTAAATTGTTTTCTATTTGATAAATAACTTTTTATTAAAAGTAAAGGGGTACCTCTTATCCCATAAAAGTACAGTTTTTTAAGCAAAATGTTATGATCAATGCAATCGAACGCTTTAGAGAGGTCTAAAAATATTCCTACTAAAAATCTTTATTTTCAATAGCTTTGGAAATTCTGTCAGTGAAATCCAAAAGAGCATGAGAGGTACTATATTTTTCCTAAAACCAAATTGTTTATTATACAAAATGCAATGGGTGTCAAGAAAAGAGGTAAGTTTATATATATAATTTTTTCAAATATTTTACAAAAACAGATAAAACAGATATTGGTCTGTAATTTGTGGCATGTGATTCATTTCCTTTTTTTATATACAGGTATAACTTTTGCTATTTTTAATGAGTCTGGAAAGATACCCTGTTGAATTGATGCATTTATAATATTGCTTAGTGGAGTGAGTATCAATAAATAGATTTCTTCAATACTTAGGATGTACACCATCATATCCGGGGCTTTTGTTTACATCAAGTTTGAAAATAACATCATATATATCAGCTTCTGTTATTGGTTGCATACACATTGATTCCTTAAAATTACCATGTAAAAACATGTCGTGATTTAATGAATCTGTGTCAACATCATTATTTACACTTTCGTTAATTTTTTTTCCAATAGTACTAAAGTATTCATTCAACAAATTGGCAATATCTTGTTTCTCTGTGATTATCACACCATCATTTTCTATTTCTTTTATTTCCCTTTTCTTAGTTGTTTTATTTAAAATGTCATTAATGAGTTTCCATGTTCCTTTCTTATCATGACGTACTGATTCAAATTTCGAGTCGTAATATTTGCGTTTACTTTCTCGAGAAAGGTTATTTAAAATATTTCTACATTTTTTGTAGGATTCTTTTCGTACTAGGGTGCGGTTTCTTGAATATTTACGATACAGTAAATGTTTTTTCTTGCGAAGCTTTACTATATCCTTAGTTACCCAAGGTTTTTTATTGGTATTTTTGTTTTTATTTTTGAATGTTTTAAGAGGGAGACACTTCTTATATAGTTCAACATATATATTTAAGAAGTGATCATATTTTTTATTAGCATTTACAAACTGATCCAGACATTGCCAATTTACACCAGCCAATTCCTGACAAAAAAAGTGTATATTTTCTTCATTCAAGTCAATATAGGTCATCTCCGCTTCAGATTCTGTTATAAGTTGGTCAGATTTCAAAACTATAAATGGTGTTAAGTGATCACTCACATCAGATTCTATAATACCAGACAATAAAACATTTTGAGAACAATTATAAAAAATATTATCCAAAGTAGATGCACATTGATCTGTGATGCTGGTTGGGTTATGAATATAAGGTAGGAATGAAAAGTTTACAAAATTATTAAAGAATTCAGTTACATTTACACTCTCATTTATCTTCAAAAAATCAACATTAAAATCACCCATTAATATACATTCTTTTTTTTCTTGTAGAATTGTATTCAATGGTACATATATTTATCTATAAAACTCTGAAGAGATTGACTGGGTGGTCTATATATTACAGCAACAATATAGTTTTTAATTTTGCTATACACTTCAATAAATATACTTTCATTTAGGTCATTTTGTCTCTGACGAAGATTCTGCTAGGATCGAAAGCTCAGGCTCCTTTTGACTTCATTTTACACCATTAGCTCTCCTTTATAGGATAAGCAGTTTCAGCAGTTCTCTTATTTTGTAAATATACTTTCAATACTGTCACAGAAAATGTCTAAGTCTAGTCTTCTTTTGTATCTAAAATTATCATTTACATATATTCCAACACCACCACCTCTCTTGTCATGACGGCTATTTGCAATTAGGTTGTAATGTGTAAGATTAAAATCATTTTCGTCCCCTTGTTTAAACCAGGTTTCGCAGATTCCAATAAAAGATAAAGAGTAAGAAAATGCATCAAGACAATAATTGAAAGGAATCAAAGTTATGCTTCAAACTACGGCAGTTAAAGCTTGCCAGAGATACTGTGGAAGAATTATCATAATTTGCAATTATAGTTTTAAATTCAGAGGGTGTGTAATACTGATTATTATAAACTATTCTATTTTCATCTTCATCATCCTCTATCAAGTTACAATCCCCATCATTTTGACATAAGAAACATATATTACATTGTAAGTGTTGCCTGTTACATAAAATACATTTACAATCCATGAATGAACACAAAACAAAAGTTACTACATATCAAAGAAGAAATACAAATTCATGAAAAAAAACGAAAAAAAAAAACACAAGGTTTTTAAATGTAAAGCATTAGATAATCAGGAACCATCAGCGTAATCAAGTATATAATATACCAAGTTTGCAATCATCAATACCAAAGACATGACGATTTTGACATTGATAAATGTTTTAATTTGTATGTTTATATTGCACAATCATGATTCACTCACTGATAAGTCTCTATGTTTTCTTATCTCAGGAATGTTCTTGAGGTCAGCTTCTGTTGATATCAGTTTCGTTATTTTTTCCGTTTGTAGCACTCAGTAAGGCGATGATCCTACCGTTGCTTGACCATGTTGCAGACATTCAGTGATTTGTAGGTTTTGCGGAGTAGGTCTAGCTTTTGTGGGATCAGATCCTCTGAAAATGCTAACCCCACTATCTTTTAAGGTTTTCTTGATGACAATGAGGGCATGGCGATTCCTATAACTGGTGAACTTAACCAGAATTGGACGGTGGCGTATCTTCGTAGGGCCAAAAAAAAAAAATTGTTTGGTTGTCCTCGACCGACCGACCCTCTGAACGGCCCGACCCGACCAACTCTTTTTTTTTTTTCTTTTTTTTTTTTTCACCCAAACGCCGAAATACACAGCTCATATTTATTGTATATATTTTTCATAAAAAAGTATTATAACATGGTGTATTTTTTTCCATGCAGTCCATTTTACATAACTCAATAAAACGTAAAGTGATCTAAAAATGGAAGTCATTCGTTTCCTTGTTTTTCTTTGTTTTTCAATGGGGGAAAAAAAAAAAAAAAAAAAAAAAAAAAACAACCCGACCCGACCGACCCGATTTTGAAAAAAGGCATTCATTGGACAACCAAACAATTTTTTTTTTTTTTGGCCTAGTTGTAGTATGCTTGGTTGTGTCCTGCGTGTGTTGAGATCCTGGTGTTGATGTTTGCTGTTGATTCTGATGTTGTTGCTGTTGTAAAGGTGATGCTTGTTGATGCTGCGTTTGTTGTTGTTGTTGTTTCCTTTCTTGTTGCTCCTCCATTTCTAGCTCATGTTGTGATTTAGGTTTTCCTGTTCTGTGTGAGCGATCGATATCGGACAATGAAAGCTCAACACCCAATTTCCTCGCAGTCTCAATGACAATCTGGTCTGTGTCTTCATCCTTTTTTTCTTTGATACCAAAAATACGTAGGTTGTTACGGCGGCCGTACTGGTGCAGATCGTCATATTGGGCTCGTTGGACGTCGGTTACTTCTTTCGTGTGCCCAAGCATCAATATCCTATTACATATCTAATACATCATTTCAGACTTATACCTGGCCATGCATTTTGAATTGGGCCAGTAAATAGGTGGATCTGTGACATCTGCGCGACACTTTCGGATACATTCCTTCAATTTTCTCAGCTGAAATACAAGCTATGATGTTCTTTTTTGTGTCAAAATAAAGCTTATGATGAGAGCAATACAGTCATACCAAACAGTTTTAAAAAATAATGTTGATTTTTTCTTAATTAGTGGTTAAGTAGCAACATGTGCAGGGTGGAAGACGATCAGGAGGTGCAAATTCTACTGGAAGCACATTGATGGACTGCAGTCACCATAGATCATACTATTGTGGATTTTTGTAAATAATTCATCATGATAATACTTAGTTTAGATTAACTTCTACTAAAATTTAGTATAACTAAACTTAATTATTAGTTTTTACTAATTAAGCCCACGATCAACATACCTGGCTGCATGATCACCCGAGCAAACAGTGACATTTTCTTAGCGATGTGTAATAACTAATTCAGTTAAGGTTACTTTCAAGACTTAAGAGATTGTTTGAATATAAAATATTCATTTATCATAATTCTTTAGTAAACAGTATAACCAATTAACAAATAAAACAATTATTGTGATTTTAGCATGCAGACAATTACGGCAAATTTGAAGAGAAATTACCACCTGGCAGATATCCACCTTGGTAGTGATTTATAAATTTGAAAATATACACTTTAGAATAAAATTTGATTGTATAATTGTTGCCCCCAAAAATGACTTTACTGTTATTGTTTTGTCTTATTACATATATAACACCTGACATGATCATTTTGATCATGATTAGATTCACAACATACTAGTCTGGTGCCAGAGCATGCATTTTTGATATTTAAATTTATCTTTCAAGAATCAATTCGTTAAAAGTTAGTTTTTCTTTCTATTTCCTGAATAACCTCGAGTGTTTTAAGAATTCATTTTGGCAAATAATACAATGCTCAGATAACATATCTAGAAATACTCCATTGTGAAAATTATGAAAAAAGAGGCTTGCGCAAAATTATTTTAATAACCTTAGAAGCTGGAATGTTATATATGGTTGAAAAGCTCTGAATGAGAGGAATTCAAAAATGGCACTTTTAAAGGTGTGGGGTACACCAATACTACTTTTTTTTCCTGTTTCAAAGTTTGATATTTGTTGCCATGGTTTTTAGGTATATTTGGTTCCAAAACTTCTAATGCTCTAATTCTTAAGCACTTTTCTGAAATCCTCAGTTAATTTCCTTTCAGAAAATGTATACTTTTATGTCTAATGGGTGTAGTATTTAAAGTTACAGAGATTCAAATCAAAAAGACACAATTTTCATGTTGCAAAATTATGTCACACGACACTGGCCCAATTAAAAATGCATGGCCACCTAGTAATTACCAGATTCATTACATTTTTCCATCATTGGTTATATTTCATTTCTTTATACATACAAATCTATAGAGTACTTCATAAAACAAACAAAAGAGCTTGTCTCTTTTCTTTCTTTTTTTCTTCTTCTTCCTTCTTGGTTTATTTAAAAAAAACAACATATTACTCAGTATTTTTTATTCATTTGCAATTACAGTCTTGCAATTACCCAAAGATCTGTGCATCATATTATATTATTTTCTAATGGTCGATTTATTATTGACAGTGGGAGTAAAGCTGCAGTTTTATGCTATTGTCACATTAGACCAGGAGCAAGGACCTGGAAAAAATAGGTTCGTTCAACCCAAACCAGAGAAAAGGTTTGACACCATAGGGGGGTAGCATGAACCCCCTAGATCACTGCTAGGTAGGTAGTAGTATCAAATTATGGTATCACTTTTTTTCTGCAGCTTGGGCGCCGAAATAGCCGCCCTTTTTACAAAAAATAGTATTTTGAAGAAAAGGAATAGAAATAATTCTCTAAACTCAATGAGTTGGGTCTCATATGAAAGAATATTAAATTTCCTTTACAACAATGCTTATTTAAATGAAAATTAAAACTAACTAAATTCTTTTTTGTAGTTAAAAACAGCATTTTATCAATTTTTTCCAAAAATTAATTTTTTACATATTTTTTAATTTAATGTTTTAAAATTTCTAAAAAGAGCTGAGAGTTGTTACTTCCTGATATATGCCCATTTGGTATGTCCTAAGATCTGTTAAAAGATTGGAGTGAAACCTTTCTTCTGTAAAAAGCTATTATAGGCTAAACCTATGAGCGTAATATACGAAAAATCCAAAAATTCGCCCGATTATGGGCGAATTATATATACGTGTTATACAGTACATACTGTATAGTACAGTAACAATAAAGGAAAAAAATGACGAAACCCATTGCAACAGAAACAAAATTTTTCAGAAATGAGCTATTATAGTAATCAAAATAATATATCAAAAGTATAGAAAAAATGAAGCCATGGAACAAAGTCTAATTTGCATAAATTCAAAATGGCCGCCATTTGCCAATGTTTGAACTGTATATTAGGATCTAAGACCCGGATAAACATAAATTCATTTTCTATTCCAAAGTTTTTGGGATAGATGAATATGTTAATTGAGATCATTTGGATAATTAGATAACAGATGTGTCGTTTTAGAGACATTAAAGCAGTGGAACAATGACTAATTTGCAAATTTTCAAAAATGGCTGCTATTCAGTATTATGTGTTGCCTGTATCTTCAGATTTAGGAGACATAGAAACATAATTTCTGTGTCTATACCTATGTTGTCAGGGTAGAGGAATACATTAATGGACAGTATTGAGATCATTAGATAACATAAATGTGGTTTCAGAAACACTGAAGAAGGAAAATACTAATTTGCATTACATGGCTGCCATTCAGCATTATTTTGCCTGTATCCTGATCTAGGACTTTCTGTGTATATATACCTATGATTTCAGGGTAGATGAATACGTTAATTGGCAGTATTGAGATAATTTGATGACACAAATGTTGGTTTAGAATAATTAAAGTAGTAGATCAATGACTAATTTGCATATAATATATGCAAATTAGCGCTATTCAATAAATGTTTTGCCAGTATCTTCGGATCTAGGAGCTATAGAAACATATCTTTCGTGTCTGTTCCTATGATGTCAGGGTAGAGGAATACGTTAATTGACAGAATCGAGATATTTGATAACACAAATGTTGTTTTAGAAACATTAAAGTACTAGAAAAAAAATGACTAATTTCCATATAATATATGCAAATTAGCACCATTCAATATATGTTATATGTTTTGCCTGTATCTTCGGATCTAGGAGACATACAAACATAATTTTTGTGACTGTACCTATGTTGTCAGGGTAGAGGAATATGTTAATTGGCAGAATTGAGATCATAAGATAACATAAATGAGGTTTCAGATAGAATGCAACAGAAGAACAATGACTAATTTGCATAAAATGGCCACCGTTCAGCATTATTTTCAGCATATATCATGATCGAGGACTAGTAGAAACACAATTTCTGTGTCTATATACCTATGATTTCAGGGTAGATTACACAAATGTTGTTTTAGAAATATTAAAGTAGTAGAACAATGACTAATTTGCATAATGATATATGCAAATTAGCGCCATTCAATATATGTTTTGCCTGTATCTTTGGATCTAGGAGTCAAAGAAACATAATTTTTGTGACTGTACCTATGTTGTCAAGGTAGAGGAACATGTTAATTGTCAGTATTGAGATCATTAGATAACATAAATGAGGTTTCAGATAGAATGCAACAGAAGAACAATGATCAATTTGCATAAAATGGGCTGCCATTCAGCATTATTTTGCCTGTATCCTGATCTATGACTAGTAGAAACACAATTTCTGTGTCTATATACCTATGATTTCAGGGCAGAGGAATACTTTAATTGACAGTATTGAGATAATTTGATTACACAAATGTTGTTTTAGAAACATTAAAGTAGTAGAACAATGACTAATTTGCATATAATATATGCAAATTAGCACCATTCAATATATGTTTTGCCTGTATCTTCGGATCTAGGAGTCATAGAAACATAATCTTTGTGACTGTACCCATGTTGTCAGGGTAGAAGAAGACGTTAATTGGCAGAATTGAGATCATTAGATAACATAAATGAGGTTTCAGATAGAATGCAACAGAAGAACAATGACTAATTTGCATAAAATGGCCACTGTTCAGCATTATTTTCAGCATATATCATGATCTAGGACTAATAGAAACACATTTTTTGTGTCTATGTTTAGGGTAGAGGAATACGTTAATTGTGTTTCTAATAGTCCCATAGATCTGCAGGGTATACAGGCAAAAAAATGGTGAATGGAAGCCATGTTATGCAAATTAGTCAATGTTTACCTTCTTCAATGTTTCTGAAACCACATTTATGTTATCTAATTTTCTCAATACTGTCAATTAACGTATTCATCTACCCTGACAATATAGGTATAGACACAGAAATTATGTTTCTATATATGTCTCCTAGATCCGAAGATACAGGCAACAGATAATGCTGAATAGCGGCCATTTTTTTTAAATATGCAAATTAATCATTGTTCCACTGCTTTAATGTCTCTAAAACAACATATCTGTTATTAAATTATCCAAATGATGTCAATTAACATATTCATCTATTCTGAAAACATTGGAATAGAAACTGAATTTATGTTTATCCGAGTCTTAGATCCAAATATACAGTTCAAAAATTAGCAAATGGCAACCATTTTGAATTTATGCAAATTAGACATTGTTCCACAGCTTCGATTTTCCTATATTTTGATATATCATTTTGATTACTACACTGTTCGTCATAAAGGTGGAATATTTTTTCTGGCTCAAGCGACATTATGTTGCTCCGTTATTAATTTGTTGAATGTGTTTGTCACCGCCTTCACTTTCTGGGATCCTGGGTATATCTTGGACGTTCCTTCAACCCTCCCCGCAGATTTTTCTTCGAAAAAGTTTGTCACCCCCAGAAGATGTTCATTAGTTCATTTTTTCTTATTTTTGGGGCCCTTTTTTGTTCACGCGACCCACCAAGGCCCCCTCAGTCCTACCCCAAGGAAACACGTCTGAGGTGGAGATTTGTTATTGTTCTTTAAATTAAATCTAGATTTAAGGTTATAGGCTCGACGCTTTTGTCTAGGGGAGGGGTCAAAATTTATTTTGATTGGGGTTCAACAATTCATTTTATTCATTTTTACGCTATGGAAATTTCTGTCTTCCCTAAATTGCATTGTTAATTCTCAATCAAACATAAATCAAAATAAAATATGATCAATAATGACTATTTACAGCCTTGTCATCAAGGCTAAACAAAATTTATGGGGAAAATGATGATATTGAAGGGTTCAAGATGGTTTTCCATTTCTTTTGTTTTCAGCATAAAGATGGAATAAAATATTGTGAATTTTCACCAATCTCGTTTTTTACTTCAACCCCTCCCCTAGACAAGAGACCTTATCCTGTCCCCAGAAATATATATTTAACTTAAAGAACAATATAAAAAGCAGGGACAAACATATTCAAGAAATTAAAGTCAGAGCAAAATCATGTCGCTATAGCGGCAAAAAAATATTCCACCTTTATGACGGACAGTGTCTAATACTCCATTTCTGAAAATTTTGTTTCTGTTGCAACAGGTGTCGCTATTTTGCCCCCCCTCTATTTAACTATACAGTATGTGCTATATTACACATACAGATTTTCTCCATAATCGGGCGAAGTTTTGGATTTTTCGTATATTACGTTCATAGGTTTAGCCTATAATAGCTTTTTACAGAAAAACGGTTTTACTTCAATCTTTTTACAGATCTTAGGACATACATGTACCAATGGGCATATTTTCAGGAAGTAACAACTCTCAGCTCTTTTTAGAAATTTTAATACATTAAATTAGAAATTACGTAAAAAATTAATTTTTGGGAAAAAAAATGAAAAAATTATGATTTTAATTACAAAACAGAATTTAGTTAGTTTGAATTTTCATTCAAATTAGCATTGTTGTAATGGAAATTTAATACTCTTTCATATGAGACCCAACTCATTAAGTTTAGAGAATTATTTCTATTTCTTTTCTTCAAAATACTATTTTTTGTAAAAAGGGCGGCTATTTCGGGTGCCCCGCCTGTAGGAAAAAAGTGATACAATTTGAGACTACTACCTACCTAGCAGTGATCTTGGGGGTCCATACTACCCCCTATGGTGTCAAACCTTTTCTGTGGTGTGGGTTGAAAGAACTCCTTAAATAGGGCCCCTTTGAGATTTTGCTCCCGGTCTACATCAATCAAGTTAAAGTTTTATAGTTTCAATTATATATACAGTCTGGGTAAAAAAAAATGGTACTGTCGGAAAAAAATTATTTAGGTGTGAAATATTTTCAGATAATGTGTGTATGTGGTACCAAAATAAAGCCAAAAGATTTTCCTTGCTGATACGCTTTATTTTGTATAATTTGCTTTCATAAAACAAAAGTTATGCTAAATTTTGTGCGACAAGGAACAAATCGAAATTGAGCACTTCATGGCCATTATGCGAAACCTATACACAAAGGCATGGGACGGCATGCGACAAATGGATTTTTCTTGATTGTAGAAAACTAGTCATATTTCAAAAATTACAACACCAAATGTGATGAAAAAAATTGCAGGTGAAAGTCTGATCTTCCTGTTTTATGAAAATACCAAACAATAGCAGGCTGTGATTAAACTTCATACTATAAAAAAAAATGTTTTCCACTAGTACCATTTTATTTGACACAGACTGTACATCATACACAATGAAAATTGAAACTTTCGTGTACGCAATAAACATGCATGTACGGGTATTCTGCATTGACCAGGTGCACATTTAATTGTTCAAAATGTTAAATCATTGAAGACAATTAAATGTATTTTGTTCCACCACTATAGAAAAAAGGTCATCCGTATTCAGAGGGGCCACATTCCCAGCTCATTTATTCTGGTTATTTAAATACAGTGGTGGCCAAAATTATTAGAACACCAAGCATATTTAAATGATTTTAGTTATTTTCATTCAGTTGACCATTTAAATACCTATAAAATGGTTGTAATGTCTCCGAAAGTTATCATTATGCTTTAAAAACTAAATAATATAGCCATGCTTTGGGAACTCGCCCCCAACCCATAGGAAAATTTTGGGCCTCCTGCATACTCCTGTCGCATACTTGCCGCAGATCTGCGGCAGACGTACAGCAGGTTTTCACATGCAAATTAGATTCTGTAGAAGACCTGCTGCATACTCTTTTAGTCCAATTAAAGTCTGCAGCAGGTCTGAGGCATACTCTTTTCATTAATATTCATTTTCTACTACCTTGTCGCAGACTTGCCGCAGACTTGCCGCATACTCTTTCAGCATGATGAAAAGTCTGCGGCAGGTCTACGGCATACCCTTTATCATGAATATTCATATATATGCTCCTTCCTTGTCGCAGACTTGCCGCATACTCTTTCAGTATGACAAAAAGTTTGTGGAAGGTCTGCGGCATACCCTTTATCATGAATATTCATATGCTATTTCCTTTTTGCAGATTTGCGGCAGAAGATTATTTTTTCATGTTTTCTTAAGCGATGTGTAATAACTAATTCAGTTAAGGTTACTTTCAAGACTTAAGATATTGTTTGAATATAGAATATTCATTTATCATAATTCTTCAGTAATTAAACAGTATAACCAATTAACAAATAAAACAATTAATTATTGTGATTTTAGCATGCAGACAATTAGGGCAAATTTGAAGAGAAATTACCACCTGGCAAATATCCACCTTGGTAGTGATTTATAAATTTGAAAATATACACTTTAGAATAAAATTTGATTGTATAATTGTTGCCCAAAAAATTACTTTACCGTTATTGTTTTGTTTTATTACATATGGCCATGTGTTTTGAACTCGCCACCCAAAAAGGGTGGTTTTGTTATGCTTTTCCCAATTTTATTTCAGTTAATGTATGATATTTTAGCTAAATAGAGGGGTATTGCCATGAAATTGGTGTTATTTGAAAGCTGAATACAAGCTCTATCAGACCTGTGAATTTGAGCGTACTCTCGCTTGAAATCGCGACACAGCATGCGATAGAATACGGAGAGGCAAGGGTGGTTGAGGGGGGGGGGGAAGAGGTACACACAAGTCTATGGATTTCGCATCCTCCTGTGCATTTGAAACATTATAACCATGATAACTTTATGGATATTATTTTTTGCTGTGAGCTTTTAGGACTTTATAGCTTAGAGTCTCATGCATCTTTTGATACCACATTTATAAAGTTCCAGCCGTTTGGTAATGCGCAGTTCTGAAAATCGCCGCGCTGCGCGCAGTTAAAATGACAATTTCCCCATGACTGTTTATTGTACATAAAGTAACTCAATACAGTTCCTGTTGTATGTGAAGTGACGTTACATAAATGCAGATAACTCAAAGATTACTTGAGATAGGAGCCTGAAACGTTGTGAGCTTCTTCATCATAAGATAGCCCACCTACATGCAAGTTTTTATAAACTTTGGCCCCACCATGGCCGAGATCTTGAGGAGGGGGCAGCCCCCTCCTTGGCCCAGGTTGACCAAAATATTTGGGCCCTTTTACGGTTAAGAATTTTTTTATTAAATGAAGAAACCCCCCTACAACTATATATTTTCTTAAAGGAACTTTCAAGAGCAATTCAAATATGGTGAGCAATTACAACCTGGATCAAAGGGAGAAAAAATATTGGGGGCGGCAGTAAAAAAAATTAGGGCCCCAAAAAATTTAATATTTTAATCAAAATATGTTACTACTTCACCTTACATTGTAGTGGATGGCATTTTTGAAATCTACAGGACATTTCCTTTCAGAAAATGTATACTTTTGTAGGGTTAGAGTTAATACTTTAAAAGTTATGACACTTTGATCCTGACAGGTGCATGATTTTTAGATTTACATGTAGGTGGTGTAACACAAAAGGGTGCCAGTTCAAAACGCATGGCCATATACATGTAACACCTGACATGATCATTTTAATCATGATTAGATTCACAACACATACTAGTCTGGTGCCAGAGCATGCATTTTTGATATTTAAATTTATCTTTTAAGAATCAATTCGTTAAAAGTTAGTTTTTCTTCCTATTTCCTGAATAACTTCGAGTGTTTTAAAAATTCATTTTGGCACATAATACAATTCTCAGATAATATATCTAGAAATACTCCATTGTGAAAATTATGAAAAAGAGGCTTGTGCAAAATTATTTTAATAACCTTAGAAGCTGGAATGTTAAATATATGTCTGAAAAGCTCTCAATGAGAGGAATTCAAAAATGGCACTTTTAAAGATGTGGGGTACACCAATACTACTTTTTTTCCTGTTTCAAAGTTTGGTATTTGTTGCCATGGTTTTTAGATATATTTGGTTCCAAAACTTTTAATGCTCACACCCAATGTTATTTTTAAGCACTTTTCTGAAATCCTCAGTTAATTTCCTTTCAGAAAATGTATACTTTTATGTCTAATGGGTGTAGAATTTAAAGTTACAGAGATTCAAATAAAACAGACACAAATTTCATGTTGCAAAATTATGTCACACGAAACTGGCCCAATTCAAAACGCATGACCACCTAGTAATTACCAGATTCAAGACATTTTTCATCATTGGTAATATTTCATTTCTTTATACATACAAATCTATAGAGTGCTTCATAAATCAAACAAAAGAGCTTGTCTCTTTTCTTCTTTTTTTCTTCTTCTTTCTTCTTGGTTTATTAAAAAAACACCATATTACTCAATATTTCTGATTCATTTGCAATTACCCAAAGATCTGTGCAATATATTATATTATTTTCCAATGGTTGATTTATTATTGACAGGGGGAGTAAATCTGCAGTTTTATGCCATTGTCACATCAATCAAGTTAAAGTTTTATGGTTTCAATTATATATACAGTCTGTGTAAAAAAAAATGGTGCTGTCAGAAAAAAATTAATTAGATGTGAAATATTTTCAGATAATGTGCGTATGTGGTACCAAAATAAAGCCAAAAGATTTTCCTTGCTGATGCGCTTTGTTCTGTATAATTTGCTTTCGTAAAACAAAAGTTATGCTAAATTTTGTGCGACGAGGAACAAATCAAAATTGAGCACTTCATGGCCTTTATGCGAAACCTATACACAAAGGCATGGGACGGCCGACGAAAAATGAATTTTTCTTGATTGTAGAAAACTAGTCATATTTCAAAAATTACAACACCAAATGTGATGAAAAAAATTGCAGGTGAAAGTCTGATCTTCCTGCTTTATGAAAATACCAAACAATAGCAGGCTGTGGTTAAACTTCATACTATT
Source organism: Paracentrotus lividus (assembly GCA_940671915.1). Taxonomy (NCBI): domain Eukaryota; kingdom Metazoa; phylum Echinodermata; class Echinoidea; order Camarodonta; family Echinidae; genus Paracentrotus; species Paracentrotus lividus. Next base: position 48,479,361 of record CALNVZ010000174.1, on the reverse strand, counting down.
AAAAAAAAATGTTTTCCACTAGTACCATTTTATTTGACACAGACTGTACATCATACACAATGAAAATTGAAACTTTCGTGTACGCAATAAACATGCATTCTTGTACGGGTATTCTGCATTGACCAGGTGCACATTTCATTGTTTCAAAATGTTAAATCATTGAAGACAATTAAATGTATTTTGTTCCACCACTATAGAAAAAAGGTCATCCGTATTCAGAGGGGCCACATTCCCAGCTCATTTATTCTGGTTATTTAAATACAGGTGGCCAAAATTATAAGAACACCAAGCATATTTAAATGATTTTAGTTATTTTCATTCAGTTGACCATTTAAATACCTATAAAATGGTTGGAATGTCCTCCGAATGTCATCATTATGCTTTAAAAGCTAAATAATTTACCCATGCTTTGGGAACTCGCCCCCAACCCATACAAAAATTTTGGGCCTCCCGCATACTCTTGTCGCATACTTGCCGCAGATCTGCGGTAGATGTGCCGCAGGTTTTCACATGCAAATTAGATTCTGTCGAAGACCTGCCGCATACTCTTTTAGTCCGATGAAAAGTCTGCGGCAGGTCTGAGAAATACTCTTTTCATGAATATTCATTTTCTACTACCTTGTCGCAGACTTGCCGCATACTCTTTCAGCATGATGAAAAGTCTGCGGCAGGTCTACGGCATACCCTTTATTATGAATATTCATATATATGCTACTTCCTTGTCGCAGACTTGCCGCATACTCTTTCAGTATAATAAAACTTTTGTGGAAGGTCTGCGGCATACCCTTTATCATGAATATTCATATGCTACTTCCTTTTTTCGCAGACTTGCGGCAGAAAATTATCCCCCCCCCCTGTACTGTGCACTGGCCCTGCCTGTTGCATTCCCGCCACACTCTATCACAAACTAAATCTAAAACATTTTGGTCACAGTTAGTGAAAAGTAGAAGGCCTACAGGTATAGCTCCTGCTATGGAATACTTTCCGCACACTTTATTGTAAACAAGATCTTTTTCTTGCCGCAGACTTGCCGCATACTAGTATGCCGGAAAACAGTCTGCCGCAGACTGCTTCTGCAGCGTACCAGTATGCGGCAATTCTGCCGGAAACTCTATTTCTACAGCATACTCCTGCATACTCTTTGCCGCATACTTTTAGTATGCGGCAGGTCTGCAGCAGACCTGCCGCACTTTCCTATGGGAAGTCGCCCATTTTTATGTTACGCCACCAATTGAAAAATATAAAAATTTGCCCCTTTTAGGATCAAAGTGCCATAACGTCAAACATTTGAAGCCTCTCCCTACAGAAGTATATATATTCTGAAAGGAAATTTCCTGAGGATGTCAAAAATGGCATTCATAATAACGCAGGGTGAAGTAGTAACATATTGTGTGGGAATTTTTAAATTATTTTTGAAGGGCCTCAAATCTTTAATTGAGAGCCCCTATTTAAATCCCCCTTTCCGATGACCCTGTATTTTTCACCATATTTGAATTGCTCATAAAATTTCCTTTAAAATTTCCTTTAAAATATAAGTAAAATTTCCTTTAAACTATAAGTAAATTTCTTCACTTTCATGAAAAATAATCTTAACCTTAAATTGGCAGGGTTATTTTGGTTATCTCATTACCAGGGGATGGGCCAATCCACCCCTCCCTATAAAACAAAATTTTCTGAAACTTGGCATTTGTTTGGGGCATGTAAGAATGAATAAGACTGCAAAGTTTGACACGTCTAGCTTAAACACTTTTTGAGCTATCAGCATATGTAATTGGCATTTCATGTTTTTGCATTTGTACTACATGTTTAATACACAGGCCTATGGGGAAACTGAAAGCGCATAGCACACCAATTTTTAAAGCTTCGCATGACCTGATAGTCAAAACTATATAAATTTGGTATCACAAGATGCATAAGACTCTACGCTATAAAGTCATGAAAGCTGTCGGCACCAAAAAGCTTTCCTTAAACTTACTTCGGTAAATGTACTAGGGCATTGAGAATCCCATAGACTTTGTGTAGCTTCAGGTGTTCTAATAATTTTGGCCACCACTGTATATACAGTTGAGGCCAAAAGTTTACATACACCTGATACGAAAACATATAACTAATATTTTTAACACCATAATAATAATAATAATAACGATCAATTTCTATAGCGCATAATAAACTAAAAGTATCTCTATGCGCATAAGGACAATGGGCATCATTTATTTCGATGAAGATGGTAGTGTATGGTATTTACTTCGTTTTCAGAGAGTGTGTTTTAATTAAAGATATTAAGAAACATATAAGGGAGACAGGGGTAATTATGGCCCCCTTTTTCACATTTCCTATTACTACCATTAAATGAAAAGTCCAATAATATTCTAATTAGGTAAAAATACAGTCAGTCTATATACCAATAATATACAAAGGAGAGTGTATATCTGACTTAAAATTTGCATATCAATTACCATTATGTCAACAACTTTGTGGGGCCATAATTACCCCTTGGGTTGGGGTATTTATGGCCCTTATTATCATGACTGTATGAATTGAAAGATATTATGCTAATTAATTATGGTAATGTATAATAACTGTTGTTGGGTATTCCTAATACACTTATAACCACCAAAAATGATTTAATCAATAATTGGTTCAGCAAAAATTATGAAATTTTGCAGTCATAGCAATACATATATTTATGTACATAATCATACAAATTAATGTCCCCATCTGCGCTTATACCAGGCTTATAAACTGTTTATGCATTGGGGGCCATAATTACCCCCAAGTGACATTTTCAATTTGATCCCTCTTTACAGCTCTACTTTTGAAGATAATCAGGTGAAAGTTTTTCTGTTGTGTTTGTTAGTTCCTACTGTTTCTGTTTCGAACAAACTTTCATCTTAAATGATTTTAATTAATGATATCACACCTAAAATAAAAAAGCAGACTTGCCACTTTTCCAACGACCAGCAATTGTGATTGCCGTACATTTAGGCCTCCCCTAAGCACAAAATTGAAGTAAATGGCTTATTTTTCTCATATGATAGTAGGAAGAAAGTTTAGTAGGCAATGTGTACAAATTTAATTATCAATTGTGTAATGCAGCAATAATTAGTAAGGCTCTCAAAGACGAGGGGCCATAATTACCCATCTCCCCATATGGTTGATCTTCCTTCAGTTATGGATAAGTTGCAATGGGTCAAAAGTTTACATACACTAACCCAATTGGTGACGATTCTGCCTGTATTTTGCTTTATTTTTCATTTTTTCACTTGTTGAAGGCTTTCACAAGCTTTCTATATACTTCTCTGAGATTATTGTCCATTCCTCCAGCAAGATTCCAACTTTTCAGTCCATTTACAACTTTCCTTAGGTGAATATCATTTTTGGGCGTTTCCCATATGGTTTGTACAGGGATCTGGTGTAGACATGTGACAACCCTCCGTAACCTCCTTTTCTCTCTTTCACCTACTATAAAACTATTCAAATTAATGTTTGGTTATTATGATGATTAAAGACTCAAGTCAAAATATGGTTCCAACTTTCAGGCTGGCATATTGATATGATGCTACATGCTCCAACATCACACAACACGAACAATGTATAAACCACATAGAACACGTACTGATTTTAAACTGTGATGTTGGAGTATGTAGCATCGTATCAATATGCCAGCCTTAATGTTGGAACCATATTAAAATTGAGTCTTCAATCGCCACAATACCCAGACATCCATTTAGATTAGTTTTTAGAGTGGGAAACAGAGAAAAGGAGGATTAAGGAGGGGTTGTCACATGTTTAGACCAGATCCCTGTATAAACCATATAGGCAGACCCAAAAATGGTATCGCCCAACGAAACCTGCAAATGGGACTTAATGTTTGCAATATTACTGAGGAATGGACAATAATCTCAGAAGTATGTTAGAAGCTGTGACAGCTTCAACAAGTGAAAAAATGAAAAATAAAGCAAAATACAGGCAGCACCATCACCAATTTTGGTTAGTGTATGTAAACTTTTGACCCATCGAATTTATTAAAACTGAAGGAAGATCAACCATATGTTTCTAAATATCTTGAATTAAAACGTACTCTATGAAAACAAAGTAGATATGATACCTAACCATATTTATCAAAATAAATGATGGCCAATGTTTTCTTACCAGGTGTATGTAAACTTTTGGCCTCAACTGTATATGCATCAAATAATTGAAGACAAACAGCACACCTTTGCAATAAAACCTGACAGGTACAAAATCCATTTTTTTGCAAATTTTTGTCAAATGCTGAAACACTTTGTGAAAGCTTTGTGGCACAAAAATAATTCAATGCTATGGGACAGCAAGGTTTTTGCAAACCATCATCTTCATTTGTAATTTACTTGCTTATGCGTTACATTTATGTTTCCAGAAAGTTATCAATGCAAAGGTGAAGAATTAGTCTTTAATTATATCATGCATACAATGGCCAGAATAGATGAGCTTAGAATTTAACCCCTCTAAACATGGATTACCTTTTTTTGATATGCACTGTACATTATTTCCTTTAAAATAAGCACTGAGGTAGTTGTATTTGAGGCACCTAAAACACACACATACCAGAGGCATCGGAAGGCTCTGCGAAAAGAAAGGATTGGAGGGCCAAGCCATTGTGTGTTTATAATGGCTTGCCCCTCCAATGCTTTGTCTCCTGAGAGACTTCCGACGCCTCTGGCACATACAACCATATTTACTACAGGCGCAGATCCACCATAAGCTTTAACAGAGGATTTAGTCAGTCCTTTTTGTCTGGGGATAATAGTAGCTCTCTTATACTAGGGCATGGGCCGATACAATCTTTTGTCAGAGCTTATGCTGAATCCACTATTGTACTACCAGTCCCATTTGAAACCCAAAACTTACCTCATCAATCTGATCATTAGCCAGGTAAAGATGGGTGAGTTGCTGCGCCCCTAGACTTCCTCTACTCATCACCCCTAGTCCCATCTGTACTAGTACAAGTGGCCCTCTGGAATATATACCACAACATGTCAATCAGTCTCTCGCTCTGCTCAACAACTTCTTCTTTTATTAACCAATGAGGACTGAGCCCGAATATATTTGGGCTGAGGTCTATGGGAAATATGTGTTATAGCCAAATCAGCTCGTCCCCAACAGGTTAATATTATTGATGTTAATTTCTAATTCAAAGTTTATTTCATTTTGATCAATAAAGCATTTGATGCAATGAAGACAATTAGGCCTATGTACTATAAAGTGGTCTGGAAAGTAATTAAAAAAGATGCAGGAACATAATACATTATTGCATAAGGCCGTTCCAGGGATCAGTGTTATAACCTATTGAGAGAAATAAACATAGAGTCCTGAGGATCAGGAATACTATCCTAGGATTCTATATCATTACCTACTGAGAGTGATAAGCACAGAGTCCTAGGGATCAATATTATACAAATATTGACTGCTCATTCCTATGACTGTGATAAATTATCATTCCCTACAGGTAGGTGCTTTTCATAAGGTCCCTTTTATTATCCGAGGCCTTGGCGGAGGGGTGATAGAAGGGCCGGTATGAAAAGCACTGAGCGAGTAATAATTTCCATTGTCAACCGAATACAGAGCAGTCCATGTGTAGGCTTTGTGGATCCAGACACCACGCACAAAAAGTGGATCATGTGCAAATGTCCTAGAGGGGCTATGGGTAGCATCAGAGATTTTGAAAGTAAAAATTGATAACATGTCAAAACCTGGAGGCATGCTAGACGGAACGTCAACGTGTCACATTATGTAGTTTTGACCAATCAGTGATCACAATCTTAAAATGAGGTATATAATATTACCTATTCAGAGTGATAAGCATAGAGTCTTGAGCATCAGGAATACTGTCCCAGGAACATGAAGGTGTTGCCCATGATAAATCTACGATATGGCTCTCCAGTCTAAAGAAGAAATAGACAAAAGAAGCAACAGTTAGACTTAGAAATCCATCAACAATGTCCTGAGAAATGTTGAGGGAAAACACATTGATAATCTCAAAACTAACCCCAAACCCCCAAGGCACATATAGCATTACTGATCAGTGACAGTTTTTAAAGTAAATCACAAGACCAAATGAGCAGTTTAGAATACGGTATGTGAAATATAGCAGGATGGGTTCTTGACAGATTATATCAATATTGAAATCATATGGTATCATAAGCAATAATCAGAGAAAAGGCCAAATTGGCCAGGTGTAACGTCACTATGATATGCAGCCAACTTGGCCCTATTCCCACCATGAAGAGTAATACTAAACACCCCGTCATGTTGGTAATACTATTCATGAAGACAATTCATAATCACAATCATAAAAGTGTCAGGTTTGAATATTCTCAATGCCATCCAGTGCCCTTTAACATAAATAGTTACGATCAATTGCAAATCAATAGTAACCAATGAAGATCAATGTTGCATACACCTCTTGCATTAGAGTCTCACAGTTAACCAATCAGAATGGTTGTTTCAAATAGACAATTGATCAAATGTCTTTTATGTTATCGGGCACTGATGTGTGTAAAGGGCATGAAACCAAGTACCAACCATACCCTTAATCTTGAAATGAATGATTTTATTTATTATTATTCAAGCTTTCTTTAAAAGCAGTGTAATCCCATTCAAAGCCACAAGGGCCTGCTTCACAAGGAAGCCCTTCAACATATAAAATTTATACTCATAGAAATAGAATTAACAAACAATAACTATAGTAATATAAGATTTCCTTGCCTGAAATGAGTTGATAGGGTTAGGACTGGTTTGGGTTCAAGTTGCTCAGACATTGAGTAGAAGAACAGCGTATTCAGAGCCATATCAAAGCACTGTGGGTCAAAGATTAAAGGTTAAAGAAGTTCAAATATTGATTGCAATTGAATTTATTTAATCACAGCAAACTCACATCAGCCAAAAAGAAGGCTTTTCAGCAAGTCCATGTCATAAAAACATACATATTGAATACAATAATATAGCAAATACACGGAAGCCAAGATAACAGATATCTTGATTTTTTTGGATGGAAAAAGATTTCATGAAACCTATGCTATCACACAATTGCTAACATATTCTACTTGTCTTGTTAATTGAAATTGTTGAGCAAAGCAAGATTTAAGACAATTTAATACAAATTTCAAATTCATTTTTCCTTCTAGAGTTACAAATTCTCTCTAGATCTCTATTTAGACAAGAGTCACTGTCCTCATATCTTACATAGGGCTTTGTTGTTTCCATTTATTCTGCCTTGAAATATCTGAAGTTATTAATGCTGGATATCCTAAACATCGCTTATGGTAATTTTGCTATTGTACATGTACATCTGTCATCGCTATATTAGACAGGGCATTATAATGTCATTTGTCACTCAAACAAACTTTACAGAATTATATTTCCATTTAATACTAACATGGCACAGGCTATAAAGCTATAAAAAAAAAATATTGTTTACAATTCTACTTGTGTAAATGTCATAAATTTTCCCTCGTAAAACTTGCCCACTCTATTTTTATGATTACTGTGGCACCACCAGAACAGAAAATTGGTCTTGTATCAAATCAATGACAAAGAGATGTTTAAAAGTTATCATTGAACTGTTTTTTTTCAATCATCATCATTACACTTCAATTTGATTAGTTTCTCTATTAGGTTTGGTCTAACGAATATGATAGATAGATGGATAATTTTTTTTATTGATAACAATACTCAAGATAGCAGCAAAAGGCTGAAACAAATTGGATTTACAAAGGTATAAAAAATTCTTAAAGGCCATATTGGGAAAGGCGCGATATAAATATTGGGTATTATTATTATTATTATTATTATTAATGAAACCCAGGGAACCAGTTAAGTTATATAAAACAGAAAGTTTGAAAAAATTGAATAAATACTAAGAAATTCATGAGCATTTGATTGTTGTGATCACTAACACTAGATGGAGTTCCTCATACTGGCAAAGTGTCAACGGGCCCAATTCATGTGTGATGTCATACATGAACAACTTCCCCTTAACTTTTGTACATATTTCACTTAAATTGTATTTTCATCAATTCTGTATTAGATAAGGTATTCTTTTTTTGGGAGGAAATGTAATACAGGTTCTGTATTACCATTATAATGAGGAAAAAGAGGTATTTTTGGTACATTTTGCTCCACCATGTGGGAGAGTTGTTCTTGAGTGACATCACACATATTGGGACCGTTGCCAGTGTGAGTAACTCATAAATTCAAATGCTCATAACTTTCGTAGTAGTTACTCAATTTCTCTCAAACTTTCATTCATCTGTTTCTTTGATTTCTGTATGTCATACAATTTAACCGAATCCTTTGATTTTATTCTCCTTTAAAAACTACACAATACAGCATTTCAATAATTCAATCATTTTGTGAAATATATTCTGAGCTTAGAATATGCCATAGGAAAATATATTTCACATCCCACATGTCAAGGTCTGAAGGGGGCAAACAGAAATATGACAAGTAAAGGGCAAAATATGAAAATATATGTCCAAAACAAATGGAGAGTTTTCAAAATCAACCATTTTGAAACAGTTTTAACAATTTGAGGATCCTCATAGAAGTACAACAAGACTTTCTAAACTTCAATAACTTTCTTATACCTATTTTGATGAAACTTTTTTTTTTAATTGCTCCTCTCATTTTACTACTCCCTAAAAGAATGATTCTCTCCTTAGGATGAATTTCCCTTTAAACAAAGTATTATTATTCCATGTAAATATAATTAATGTGATATACATGTATGATAAACAAGATACCTGAATCTTTCCTGCCGTGCTTCCTACTATGAAGACTGAATCACCTGGATGCCATGAGATGAACTGCGGAACCTGATAAAAAAGGACAAATGTGAGTGCATCTCCATAATGATTCCACCCTTAGAGCCAGTAATTTAAGAAATTGACCTCTGTGATCTTTGACCTATGGACTAAAAAAAAAATTGATTTTTGATAATCATCCTGTCCTGAAATTCAAAAAGTTAATATAACTCTATATGATTAAGTTCATGTGTTTTAGAATGCCTAATCTTTTTATTCAAATTACTGTTACTACCAGGATACAGGAATTTGAGGGTGATTTGTAAACTATAAAGATACTTTGTTCATGTGAGCATGCTTTATATAAAAGCATATATACATCCCAGTCTTATTTTAAACATGTAATGTTGAAAATACAAAATCGATCCTCTTACCAAGTCGGTTTGAATAAATTGTGTTATCCTCTTACTCTCATTATATAGCACCTGTTAAAAAATAAATAAAACAATACTAGATGATTGATGGCAAGGCATCACACCATTTTAAAGACTAAAAGTAGTAGAAAGAAATTTTATTTATTTTCTTCTTTTTTTTTTGCGCTTGCAAGGAAATAGTGTATAATAAATGAAATATGACAGTGCATATGTATAAATAGTATACCCTTTAGAAAACTCTTCTATCACAATCTAAATTGCAGACGAGATTTCATATACACATTATGTATGATGCAACACCATTAATGTACATTTACATCAAGGAACACATAGAGCCTAGGCCCTAATCAAACTTATATTTCACTTTTTAAAATAAAAAGGGAAACATCACAAAGATTTTTTTAAATCCTATACTGTGTACAGTATGCTGTGGAAAATCATCTTTCAGCTTTCACATAAAAATGTTGAAAATGGCCCTTCTAGTTTTAGCCTGTCATTTAACAACTTAAAATACTTCATTTTGGTAGGTAGCCCAAGAGAAGGCAGACCTGTAACACACAGCCTCGAGCCTTTAAGCCTATCAATTAGCAATGCAAATTTTCAACACAAAGTCATTTCTCAGTGTGTAATTCTTATGTATATTTGTTTTCTTTATCACATGCTGATGCTTCCAGTCAAGTTTAATTTGAATTAAATGAGAAGACATAAGATGTGACACAAATCCTACCAATCTACAATCTGCACATCCCAGTATTATTTTATCTTCATTGTGATTTCTCCCATATGTTAGCACAGGAGCTGTAGAGGAAAGAAATTAAAGATAATTTTAATAAATGATAAATGCTCAAGATATCAATTCAATTAAATAGACAATTCAAGGAATTATGTCATGGGAGATATCCGTTCATTTCACCTGTTTGGAGGGTGTAGATATAGATAGTTTGCCCTTTTTTGGGGGGAGGAGGCACTTTAAGGCCTTGAGGACACCCCACCCCCATGAAAAAAGTACTGATTTCAAGTTCAAGGCAGCTAAACAAGCCAATTAGAATTGAACAAGAATGGTGTACTTCCTACCTGGCATTTCTAAGTTTCTAATCCCTTGTAGTAACTGTAGGTTATAAGGGTAAGCTCGAGCTCTGGTTAGAAATTTGTATTTCCAGATAACCTGTCAAGAAATATTGTTCCGATTGTTGGTGTTATGAAAATAAGAATTTGTTTGAGCGAGAAAAATTGAAAAGAAATCAGAATAAATGCTTACATTTTAGAGGTATGGAAGTCACTGATGCTCTTTGTATCTGTAAAATAAATTGAAATATGTATTATCATTGCTATTTAAACGAATTCTAATTAGCTGTAAATATACTCGTAGTACAAGTGAACATCTCAATTGCAACATTGTCACAAAAGCCTGCAGTTTGGATTTGAGAAAGAGCATGTGTTTTGAGTCTGTTCCTGTTTAAATGTTGTTGAACGTAAACATGAAATTTTAAATCATGTTCACAGGGTACCTTATATTTTAAGACGATGTTACAGGCCCACATCTGATCTGAATTAATATTTTTTTTCTTTTGTTACTTTTTTTCCCCCTGATTTGCTGATGGTGTCTCATAGCATATCAAAATAATAATATTCTCTCCCGTACTAGGCTTCTTAATTCATTATCTTTCTGTTAGTAAGGTTGTGTGTCACATTTATAATATTATTTTTGGGGTGTTTATGCATATATTATCAAGATAATCATAGAGTGACCAATGTTAATCATTTTTACAATATGAAATTGTCAAAATTTGGCCAATTGGCTCCAATCATGATGCTTAATAAAACCGATTCAGTTTCAAAAGACATCTTTCATATCACATGCTCACGTACAATTCAGTAATTTCATATTAGGATAGAATGTTAAATGGAGGTCCGGTGTAAAGGAGAGTCACCACCTTTGCACATTAAATAACCATCTGCACTATTAGTATAAGAGGAGGGAGAAACCCCGTTGTAGTGGTCCACCTGAACACCCCCGGTTATATTGGGAGGAGAGACCGATTATCTACAGTGATTCGGTTCGCTTTCTGCCTCCCAGGCACAGGTGACACAAAAACAAATAAAAACAAAATAATGAATGTTCTTGATTTTTGAAATTGTATGTGACGAAGAATATAACTCACCCTACTTCTTGAACACTCATAGATACAAGTATCGATGCTGGATCTACCAGGGGCTACCTCAAGTGTATAGATATGTCGTGGCTGGTTCAAACTGGTATAGGGCAAACAAGGACTTTCAATCAATTTATACCAACTATCTTATCCATAATCATACATGCCAATATAGCAATTGTAATGCAGAATAGTTTTTATCTGTTTTTTTTTTTATTCTTTTATAAAACCTGTCTTTTACTCATAAAAATATGTATCAAAACTGAGTCATTTCAATCAAATAAGAAATGTTGGTTTATATCGCTTTTATTTATCACCAAAATTTCAGAATATATATACATAGAGTTGAATATATTAAAAGCATTATTTACGAAAATAACAGCATGAAGTTTATGAATTTATCAAAGTTTACAATTAGTCATGCACTTCGTATTTATGGTTACAAAAATTAAGTGGAATTTTCAAATAAAACAATTTTAAAACCTATTAAAACATTACTAAAAAGATATATTTATGGGTGAACAAATATAAGATAAATCATAAAAATAACGTCAGCAAATACACGGTAATCACAAAAATATTATAATGTTACCTGAAATCAACTGCAAATGGCTCGTTCTCAGTTCTGACAAAACTAATTTCTTCCAATTTAGATCTGATTGGGTAAAAGAGTTTGAAAATGTATTTGCTGTCTGAAATTATGATTTAAAAATTTGTATAATCAATGAAAATCTGAAATAGTATTCCTTTTATCAGTATGTTTTTAATAAATAAATAAATAAATTTTGGAGAGAGAAAATAAATTCATATCTGAAAACTTCCTTTTCTTGAATTTGTCAGCACATTGGAATTCAGTGAAGTATATATTAACCCTATTTTCAAGCAGGCTTCGATGAGGAAAGAAATCTAGTTTCAATTACAACTAGATGAATCTTCGACCGCGCACGGTCGGAAGGCATGCCTCCGTATTGCCACATCGGAAAAAAAAGGCATGCGCACGTTGAGTATTTTACATCCATTTATACCATGACATCTTTGAGATATTGACCCCAAATCTATTAAAGTTGTTATCATCAGAATTATTTCCAACTCAGGAAGGATGGCTACTGATGTAATAAAAAAGGATAAACATGTGTAAGTTGATCTGTCAAAGGTCCTTCAGAAATTGCACAAACGAGTCATTTACATAAATAACCAGTGACCTTTGATGTCCTGACCTCAAAAATCTAATCAGTTCATCTTTCCTCCCGCATGACCCAAGTTTGAAGTTGATCCATAAAACGGTTCAGAAGTTACAGCAAGAACGTGCCATTTTCATGTATACAATGACGTCTGTGACCCTTGACCTTTGACTTCATGACCTCAAAATATAATAAATTCATTGTCCCTACCATATGCACACATGACCCAAGTTTGATGTTCATCCATCAAACTGTTCTTAAGTTAACGCAAGAACAAGCCATTTTCACGTACACAATGTCCTCTGTGGCCTTTGAACTTTGACCTCATGACTCTAAATTCTAATCAGTTTATTGTCCGTCCCATATGCACATATGACCCAGTTTGAAATTCATCCGTGAAACGGTTTTAAGTTTATTGCGAGAACAAGCCATTTTCATGTACACAATGACCTCTGTGACCTTTGACCTCATGACTCCAAAATCTGATAAGTTCATTGTCCCTCCCATATGTAAATATGATCCAAGTTGAAGTTGATCCCTCAAACAGTTCTTAAGTTATCGCAAGAACGAGAGCCATTTTCACGTACACAATGACCTGTGACCTTTGACCTCATGACCCAAAATCTAATAAGTTTATTGACCCTCATATATGCACATATGACCCAAGTTTCAAGTTTATCCCTCAAACGGTTCTTAAGTTATCGCAAGAACGAGCCATTTTCATGTACACAATGACCTCTGTGACCTTTGACCTCATGACCCAAATTCTAATCAGTTCATTGTCCCTACCATATGCATACATGATCCAAGTTTGAAGTTGACCCGTCAAACCATTCTTAAGTTATTGCGAGAACGAACCATTTTCATGTATACAATGACATCTGTGACCTTTGACCTCATGACACTAAAATCTAATCAGTTCATTGCCCTCCCATAGGCATACATTACCCAAGTTTGAAGTTGACCCGTCAAACGATTTTTAAGTATTGGCGAGAACGAGCCATTTTCATGCATACAATGACCTCTGTGACCTCTGACCTTTGACCTAATGACCCCAAAGTCTAATCAGATCATTGTCTCTACCATATGCATACATGATCCAAGTTTGAAAGTGATCCGTCAAACGGTTCTTAAGTTATCGCGATAACGAAAACGGGACGGACGTACGGACGGACGGACAACCCGAAAACATAATGCCTCCGGCACCACCTTCGGTGGCGGAGGCATAAAAATAGTACTGAATTTCAGATTAACCTGACACAGTTTTCTTAAAATCACTTTCAATGCAAATACTACCAGTAATTACAAATTATCAAAATAGCAATGTGAAATTTTGGAAGGTAATTGATTTGTCTGGTATGTAATGATCTCCTGGTAAATTATTTATTATATTTTTTTTAATCAACTCTAAAGCCTAAAAGTTAAACAATCCTGATTAGAGGCTGGGAGCTCTCATTTAGATTACATTTATCTTGGTTTACATTGATGTTGGGTTTGAAGTATTTATAACAAACTTATTTGCATTTATGCATCTTATAAATTGCTGTAAGTTGAAAGGAACTAATCACTAGTCTAGAGGATACTGTGGTTAACAGTGAAGTTGAGATCACTCTCACAAAAAGTGTTCACTAACTAAAAAGTTAGATTCATGAGCTTTCAAGTGCCACTGCAACTCTCTATCAAGCGATGACTGCTATATGAATATATACTGAAGCTAGGGATCCAATGCACCATGTGCTCACAGTAAGCTGGTGTTAATCCGTATTCCAGATTCAACAAATAACACCTACAACACTCTAAGATGGTACTTATCCATTGACAGCATAGACAAAGGGGTTTCCTCTGTCCTTTTCAGCTGCTACAGGAGGGGCCCATTGGAGAGAACTCTCTGATGATGTCGCCAACCAAGTTAACACCTACAACACTCTAAGATGGTACTTACCCATTGACAGCATAGACAAAGAGGTTTGCTCTGTCCTTTTCAGCTGCTACAGGTGGGGCCCATTGGAGAGAACTCTCTGATGATCTCACCAACCAAGTTAACACCTACAACACTCTAAGATGGTACTTACCCATTGACAGCATAGACAAAGAGGTTTGCTCTGTCCTTTTCAGCTGCTACAGGAGGGGCCCATTGGAGAGAACTCTCTGACGATGTAGCCCACCAAGCTAACACCTAAATACCGAAAGACACACTATATTGTTACACAATATACTGTAGTGACACAACATTTGCTCCAGCGACAATTGCTCCAAGCTTTGTTTCGTCTGTGATATAGGGTAGGGTTAAATTGGGTTTTATGTTAGGATTAGCGTTAGGTTTAGGTTAGGATATAGTGTTAAGTTCAGTCAATTATACAATAAATTTTGAAATTCACAGCAAAGCAATTGTGGCTGGGGCAAATGTCATTAAATCAATTGAACAAATTTATTCAAAATATGATATGATAATTTTATATTCTTGTGTACGCTCTCGCTAAGAAACATTTAATTTTGTGCAATATATCACCATTTAGCAGAGAAAAGAAACCATCATGCATTATTAACCCTAAAAGGCCTGGGGTTTTTTGGCCATCTTATGACTGAGGGGGGGCGGATTCCGCCCCCCCCTCAGATCTCGGCTGTTGACCACGCAATCGCGACAAAAATCGCCACGCACGTCACCCAGGACGTAATCTCCAAAATTGCATAGTCAAATGTTCCGAAAAATATTTGGTATTAATTAATTATGCTAATTTATGCATAAATTTACACATTGCTCTAATTCATTAAATAAAGCTCCAAAGCTGCTAATTTTTTATTTATAAACTCTTTGTAAGATTCTGATGAAATGGATTTCAAAAAAAATTCCGTATCAAATTTCATTTCTTATGTATTTCATTGTTTTTTCAATTTCTTATGTATTTCTTTGTTTTTCGACTTTTTGTTTTCTATTGTTTTTTCGATGAGAATTGTCGGCGACGTTATCACGACCACAAAGAACCAATAACTAATTGATTTGAAGCAGTAGAAGTAAAAATAATCATACATTTATGAATATTGACTTGAAATACATTTGTATTGGATTTGTACACAAAATCACGTTTTGAGCAATTTTCGGTCTGACGAGCATGCACAAAACGTAGCATAACTTTAGAACCGCATACCCGGGCGTCGCAAATTTGGTCTTAAAAGTTGCGCGAGACTTAAAAGAAAAAAGTCATGAAACCGTGTGCTGATAGCTTTATGCTTTTTTGAGATCTCGCGCGAAACGTCGAGGGGGGGGCGGAATCCGCCCCCCCCCAGGCCTTTTAGGGTTAAATATCTTATTAGAAATACACAATTTATTGATCAAAAGAGAAAAAAAAAAAACATTGAAACCTCCAAAAGCTTTAGCATATAAAAGAAATACAAATCTAAATAAAGTGTGCTTTTGAAGTGATTTGGTAACTTACCCATTCATGATTTATGTTGGCAGATAATGTTCTCTTCAGCTTTTTGTTCTTGGAGCCAGGAAGATCAATATATGACAGCTGAGTAAAAAAGGGAAAAAACGTGATTGAACTTCCAATAGAAATTGGATTTAGTCATCCAATTCATAATAATTGGCATTACATATCACAACATTACTTACATTGTTGTTTGAGGTAAGGAAATGACTAGTTGGGTAAATTAACTTAATTTGACATGGCATAGTAATACAACTTTAATTCAACACATTATGACCAGTTCAGTCTGTTTTCTTAAATATCAATCATACCCAATGGCAAAATAAATTTTTACTTTTGAAAAAAAAAATTGACAATCATGAGTTAATTTGACATTAACATAAAATGAATGTATAAATGGCTACTCTGCACAAATTTCCTGTAAGGATGCAATACCAATTGTTTTGGGTCTTTTGTTATTGGGTCATTTTGCTTTTAATTTTTATTGGACAGCCATAGAATACTACTTGGAATAGAACAAGTTCCTGTAGCTTACCTTGGGATCTAAAGAGGACAACTTCTCCACTTTCTTTGCAGAGTCTCCGGAAGGATTTGTTTTCTTACTGAAGTAAATGAAGGCTGCTTTAGGTTTGTCACTCCATGTACACATGATGAAGGAGCTTGTCATGACGGCTGAATAAATTTGAGAAGGTTACCAATCACATATTGTTATAGTCATGAACAGCATCATTTCATTTAAATCTATCCCAACCAAATGTTGCGCTTTCATATATTTTCCAGCATTGATTTGTATTTTTTGCCAAAAGTAAGAAAGTTCATGTAACAAGTTTAGTATCATTTTGAAATTCAGCTGGTGTGTGTTATTGTTCTATGCAACACTCTGGCAAAGTTATAATGTTTTGAGTTCTGGATAGTAGGATTGGTGCCAGAACACACAACCACAAAAAAAGGACATTTATGATGGAAGAAATGTTTTCAATTTCATAAACCATACTTTAACAATTGCCTAGAGAACTCTATTTTTCCTGCTATTTTACATGTTTTGAGTGTGTTAAGATGGTGTGGCAGCAAAAGGCACCCTGAAGACCAAAGATTTATTACCATTTGCAAGGGGGAAGGGGAATTTCCCCTACAGGTACCAGGCACGGATCCAGCATCGGCTCTGACAAAGGATTTTATAGGCCCAACTGATTGGGGGAGGTATTGGGTTTTGACAGTTGTGTATCGATCAGATATGATTATTTACGTCTGTCACCATCCGAGAGACGTGACGGTTTTAAACATCGGTTCGCTCCATGTCAGTTTGTAGGCTGATGCAGAGTGTTGACAATGAGCTTAACCGCCCAACTCCTGGTCCCTATTGTCTGGGGATTATAGCGGTTCTATTATGCGTGTGCATGGGCTGATAAAATCCTATGTAATGGCTGATGCTAGATCCGCTAATGGGTACAGAACTCAATCTTACCATGAGTGATAGCACCTAGTACTTTTTATTGCAAGGTCTTATCACATAGTAACACTTGCACGGGGTGAGGATTATCAGGGGGGAATTTCCCCTACAGGCACCAGGCACGGTTCCAGCATCGGCTCCAGCAAAGGATCTTGTGGACCCAAATGTCTGGGGATAAAAGTGGTTCTATTGTGCTTGTTCATGGGTTGGTCAAGTGTAATGCTCATTGTCAACTCTCTGAATAAGCCTACAAACTGACATGGAGCGGATCCTGGTCACCAGTCATGTCTCTCAGATAGTGACGTTAAAGGTTGGTCCCAGACGTAAATAATCATATCTGATTGATACATGACTGTCAAACCAAGTTTTCCTCATCCTGTGCATGGGTCGATAAAATCCTTTTTCAGGGCCAATGCTGGATCCGCTAATGGATACAGTACTTACCATGAGTGATAGCACCTGGTACTTTTCCTTGCAAGCTCTTATCAATGACCAGTCTGTCGATATCCCCGCTGTGACTTGCTACTTGAATGGACAACAGAACACAGTTGTTCAACAAGAGTTGGACATGCTTCTGGGATCTCCATAGTGTAGATACTATCTCAAAATTTGCGAGAAGTTCCTTGATTGAAACATGGAGGAATTAGGAAGGAAAAGAATGCTTTTTTTCAACTCACAGTATGGTGGAATATATTTGAGATTTAGATCACAAAATGTCAATTTGCAGCATTAAAAAAAAACCTATTTTCTTTTGTCCTACTTAATATATCTGCATGAATTAGTGGAATATCCCATATATTACTGAATAAGTAGACAAAAACAAAATTAAAAATGAATATTCATTTTACCTGGGTTCCATTGCATAAAGTGTTACTGTTATAGCAACTTTGCCATCAATGATAACTACCATGGTTGCTCAACAGCCTGTCAAAATGCAGTATTTCATGAAAATTACAATTGATGGCAAAGTTTCTATTATCGCAAGTTTTATAGAACAGAGCCTTAAAGGGAAAGTTCACCCTGGGTTTAAATTTGTTTTAAAAAGTGCAGAAAAATAAAAGAAAAATATGAGTGAAGGTTTGGAGAAAATCGACCAAAAAATAACGAAGTTATGAATATTTAAAATTTTGATTTTGTGACGTCACATGCGAGCAGTTCTCCTATATGTTATGTAGTGCAAATTACATAAAGTGTCATTTTTTCAAAAGAAAATTAATTATTTCACCTGTGCGGTCGATACATCATCAAACATATGTTAATATACATACCTTTATCAAATTGACCCATTCCTTTTTCAAGAACCATAAAAAAGACAAATTTATGGAATTTACATACACAACACTTGGGAGACCTGCTCGCACGTGACGTCACAGAATCAAAACTTTAAATATTCATAACATCGCTATTTTTTAGTCGATTTTCTTCAAACTTTCATTCACATTTTTCTTTTATTTTTCTGCATTTTTTAAAACCAATAAAATTCCAGGGTGAACTTACCCTTTTAATCATCTTAAAAATAAATGTCACATTTGGCATCAATTTCCCAGATCACTATGTCAAATTTTTTTAAAGAAAGTAGTGTAGTTGACCTCTTAGTATTACCTCAGCTTCTTTGAGCAGATCTCTAAGTTTATCAGGTCTTCTGTTCTTTGGTGTCCATACTTGATCTCGACCTGCAACATTACAAAATCAATTGATCAAAATTTGTTATTAAAATTCTACAGTTCAAACAAGAATATATTTATAGAATGCAAATTCACCTGTTTTAAGATATACACAAGTCTAAAAACATACTTGTAACTAAGTATTGTTGTTAAAAAAGTAACTAAGTATTGTTGTTTAAAAAAGTTAGCTCGCAATGAAGCATATTTTTTTATATAAATGTTCAAGAGATACAACATTTACTGATAAAAATATTTCACATCTTCAAGTACGTCTTAGGAAATATCCCACAAATATTTTCTATTCTACTTACATCATGATAAAACATAATTGAATGATCAGAACAAGCTATATCATATTATGACTCAATATCAAAAGGAATGCATCATATCGACCCCAAAAAAAGGAAGAAAAAAATAAATAAACAAACACATAAAACTAGCAACTGTACTTTTTTGCTTTAATTTGATGATAATAAATTGTCAAATTACAGACCAGAACTTACTTTCAATATATTGCTGCTTCTGATCCATATACCCTGTATTAACTGCATGTAAAGAAGGAATAAAAATATAATCAAATGCAGGCAGCTTTTTTTTTTTTTTTTTGGGGGGGGGGTTTATTTTTTGCAAGTTGAATAAATTACAGCATGCAACAAAGTATATTTTTTTAGTGTGGGTTTGAGAAATATTTATCTATAAAATGTTTAAATATCATTCAAAAAAAGAAGAAGATAGACAATAAATCATGAACTACAAAGTAGTATTTAAAAAAGATGGTTGTATTTCTTTATTTAACTTCTCATTTTCGTCACTTCTAATGCCCCACGATGATTGATAGTTTTTTATCACTGGAGCCAGTGTTGAATGGTTTTTTTACATAAATTAGATGCTCATACCATAATGTTAGACATACATACATGTACATGTATATTTAGAACAGTGTGTCTTACCAATGTCTTTGTCATGATAGTCATGGCATCCAATGTTTGCATCTGAAATTTGAATTGCAAAAATTAAATTGAATTCATCCATAAAGCATTTTCTTCACATTAGAATATGTTCATAAATGACACTGTTCCTGAGAAAGAAAAAAAAAAAACATGTACTCAAAAATGAATGTATCATGCAAATCTCCCTGAATTCATGTACCTAACTCCTGCTGTAGATTCAAGGAATGTAGTCAGTCACAAGAATACATGTACATTCACAGAAATATAATAATCCCTAAACAATAACCAAAAAAATAATAACAATACTTTCATCACTAGACTGATCGAACCTTTGAAAGGATTGGGAAAAAAAACAACAACGATGAGACCACAAATTAAAAATGCAACCTACCAGTAACGCACAAACTTGTAAAACTTTTAATATTTCTAGAAATCATGAGGATTAATTGAATTTAATACTCAGGAAGAACTTGGCCAACAAATCAAAGTGCTGGTAAGACAATATTTTTAGTTTTATTCCATGGATGTCTTGCAACAACAATTAACAAAAAAAAATATAGCTAACCGGGGTTGCTTTTAAAATATATTTATAGATAGATTATATTCATATGTACCGGTAATAGATAACAAAACAATGAACTTACCTTTGACGCCAGTAGCACCTTTTAAGGACCAGATGTAGAGCTCTACCAAACAGCCTGCCATCTCAGATTATCTCAAGCACTAAGGGAACTAAAAATTAGACTTTCCTCATCAAACAATCCAAGGCTTACTCATGATCCTGGGGGAGGAGAGGATGATATTTAAGAATTATATATTATGGACATGAGCTTTAAGGCATGATGACCATAAAAACTGTACAGGGTGACCCAGAAAAAAGGAAACCCAAGTTTGATCATCAATAATTTAAAAAATATTACCATGGTGATTATGAAATTTATATCACTGTAAAGTGCAACTCATTGCCATTCTAATGATACCTCGCTCACCTCACCAATGTCACGCATCACTAAACCCCATTGTTTTGAAAAAGTCTTGTAAAATTGTGCGTGGTTCACTTTAATGCACCCTGAGATGGTTTGTGTGAATGTGCCCGGAAAGGAAACCCAACTTTGATCATCAATAACTTCAAGAATATTTCAGTGGTGATTAAGAATTTAATATCACTGGAAAGTACAACTCATTACCATTCTAATGATACCTCTCTCAGCTCACCAATATCATGCATCACTGAACCCCATTGTTTTGAAAATTGTCTCGCAAAATTGTGATAGGTTCTCTTTCATGCTCCTTGAGATGAGTTGCTTCAAAGATTCCTAACAAATCTAAGTAAAGCATTCCAGTGACTTAAAATAAATGAGTTTGATAAATGGGTTGGAAATTTTTACTTATTTAGTCCTTTAATCTTACCATCCAGGTAATTTCAACATGTT
This sequence comes from Paracentrotus lividus, assembly GCA_940671915.1. NCBI lineage: Eukaryota > Metazoa > Echinodermata > Echinoidea > Camarodonta > Echinidae > Paracentrotus > Paracentrotus lividus. The sequence continues at coordinate 48,457,885 of CALNVZ010000174.1, read as the reverse complement.
AGTGGTCACGACAACCCAGAGAACCTTTTGTTCCCCATGGATAATGTAAGAAGCATGACAGTGCATCAATCACAATTTTGCAAGATATTTTCAGAACAATGGGGTTCAGTGATGCGTGACATTGGTGAGCTGAAAGAGATATCAATACAATGATAATGAGTGGCACTTTCCAGTGATATAAACGTCATAATCACTACTGTCATGTTTTTAAAATGATTGATGATGAAAGTTGGATTCCTTTTTAGGCACATTGCAGCAACCCATCTCAATGAACGTGAAAGTGAACCACTCACAATTTTGCAAGACATTTTCAAAACAATGAGGTTCAGTGATGCGTGACATTGGTGAGCTGAACGGGGTATCATTTAAATGGTAATGAGTTGCACTTTCCAGTGATATAAATTTTATAATCACCATGGTAATATTTTTTAAATTATTGATGATCAAACTTGGGTTTCCTTTTTCCTGGGTCACCCTGTAGAGAAGTGGACATTTTTTTTTAATATGGTATGTTTTTTAAATAAGCTCAATTTAATGCAATCAATATGTAAGTTGTAACAGTGCTTATAGCACATAGATCTACTTCTTCTTTTTCTCCTTCTTCTTCTTCTTCCTCCACTAGTTATTGGAGATACAGCTTCAATACAACATCAGGCTGTATAGAAAAATGGCTGTCTGTCACCCTCTTGGTTGATGAGGAAACCGCTCAATAATAATTGGTGACACCAGCTTTAAACCTACCTAAAAATAAATTAAGTTAATCTATAGTATTTTTGCAATATAATTCTTCAATAAGATATTTCAAATTTTGTTTAGTAGAATTTCAATCTTTCTGCATTGACTTTCCATTAGGAGAAACTGCCACAGTCAAGTACTTCCCAGTGCAAGGTCAATTTTGAATTGACCATGCATATAATTGTAACTGTTAAGTGTGGCGTTACTATCTTTGAAAATGTCAGAGTTTTAATATTAAACTAAGCAATAGCCAAAATTCGTCAAAGCAACAATTTCATTTTGTCATAGACATGTAGATAAAGAGCATAGTTTCTAAACAACAAATCTTGGGGTTTTTCACACTGTTTTATAGGCGAGTGTGAAGCTGTGTGCCTGACACATAGAAAAGTTTACACAACTCGTACGTACAGTTCAATTCAATTCAATTCAATTCGGTTTATTAAAAAAATACTGAAAGGGCAGTCCAATGACTGATACATTTCAAAATTACAAGTTTTAAAACAACAACATAAAATATCTAAAATATCAAGCGATTATCAGCTAAAAATATAAACATACAACTACATGTGCATACAATAAAAAGTAGAAACGTAGAGGACAGAGAAAGAGGAGATGAAGTAAGAAAAAACAGAGGCATAGAAGATGAAGATAATGTAGTAAAGAAAAGGAAAAAACAAATTACGAAATGAAATCTTATAGTACATGCATATAAAGTAAGTAAATTGTAAAATATGTAAAAGAAGTGTATAAAAACATTTGAATAGGTACATAAACGATTGAACATGCACAAACGTCATAGATAAAATTGGCAAGAGCAGACAACTAGGCTTGACTCCAAAGGTGTGATAAGTAATAATAAAATTGAGCGAGATTGAAAAGAGTATCACAGTAATGGAAACAAGCCTAGTAAGTATAAATTGTGTAGTTCATAAAATAGTGAAAATTGTATAATATTGAAAATACAATTGGTATCCAGGCATTGCAATCTAACGCAGAAAGGAAATACTGAGGAAGACAAGAGTATAAAGAAAGGTAGCAATAGAGAAGTAGAGAGAAAGAAAAAGAAAGAAAAGGGGAGAGGGGAGTTGAGTAGAGATAAAGAGAGAGGGAGATCAAGTTAGGAGAGAGAAGAAGAAAGTGAGAGAGAGAGAGCGTGTTAAACAACTGCAAAAAGACAGTAAAATCATGGTCGACAGCATTGCAGAAAGTATAGAAATTGTGACAAACTTGCAATTGATAAATTCAACGGATAAGAATATAAAGGGCATAATCAAATGACTGTAATTGTGACTGTTTGATACATTGTTGCAGTCAAAGTACAAATTACTGATAACTGTACATGGCGGAAAAAAGTACAGCAATTGCACAAGAAATGCAAAGAGAAAAATCAATTAATGCATAGCAAAGAAAAAGCGATAAAAAAGGGAAAGCAGAAGATAAGAAATAGAAAAAGAAAAAAAAGATAAGAAGGGGAAACGGAGAAGTAGTGAGAATGAGATAGGAATGAGAAGAAAAGGGAGAAAGAATAGAAAAAGGAAAGAAACAGGGAGTTGGAAATAGGTTGAAAAAAGAAGGTAAAGGGGAGAGAAGAAAATAGAGAGAAAGAAGACAGAAGGAAGAAAAGTAAAAAGAGAAGTGTAAAAGAGAGATTATGCATGATTTAAAGATACTCAATGATAACAATGTAGTTGAATAGAGCATATAAATATAAGAGTGAAACATGATACATTTTTAAGTAGTACACTCCATACCATATTAGGCGATAATGATTGTAAAAACAATGTTGTATTCAAAATACAAATAACTGTACATGGCAAAATAGTTATACAGTATAATGCAAAAAGATAATCCAATGATGCATAGCAAAGTACAAGTCATAAGAAAGGGAAAGCAGAAGATAAGAAATATAAAAAGAAAAAGAGGGTAAAACTAAGAAGGAGAAAAAGAGGGTAAAAAGAGTTGAGACTTAGACTGAGAGGGATATAAGAAAGACAAGAAAAGGGAGCGGGGAGAAAAGGAAAGAGAAGACTAAAGGGAGATAAGAAGAGGTTGGAAGTAGAAAAAAGAGAAGAAAAATAAAGAGAAAGAAGTCATCAGAAAGAAAAAGATAATAAGAGTGAAAGAGAGACGATGCATGCATTAGAGATACAGAGCTAGAGGACAATGCACTTTGGGCACTCTGATTGTACTCGCGTGAAGCTCCTCCCGGTTGCGATGACTAAAGTATGTACCGTTTTCTCGATGAATGATTACTTGGATATCCAAGGTCTTCGCTAAATTTCTGTTTCGGCCGTTTATCGGTGGATAAAAATATGACTAACATTCTAATTTGTCGGCGCTAGTGCAGTTAAGCATCCAGCCGCGAGGCCTGCTGCTACGTAAAGGGATAGGGTTGACGGCGACCCCCACGCACGTACGTGCACCACGCCAACTTAATGTGTTACGCCATTTTGCGCGTGCGTCGCGCCAACAACATGTCCTTTTTCAGGTTTTGGTTTTACGCTCCGATCTATTTTTATCCTAACCATGACCTGAAACTTTGACCATCAAAAACTATGTTCTACACAAAATATGAATATTTCATAATAAACTACAAATGTAGACGATTAATTTTATATTAAAATTACATGAAATTCCAGGAAAAAATAGGTTTTGGTACATCTGAAATGACCCTGAAAATACACTAATGAAGGAAAATGTACAAAAATACAATTTACCCGATGCCATGGTAACGCAGTAAGTATTTTCAGTTAGCCACAACGTATTCAGTGATCGAAGAATACAGTTGTCCGCTGTCATTTGTTAACACTTGTCCGAACATTTTTCCTCGACGTGAATGACTCCAAAAGTGGAATTTTAGCTAGTTTGTGATTTCGGCCAATATTTGAAAATGCACTTGAAGTCAAATTTTACCAGAAGAGAAATTAATCATCATGATTTCAATAGTCAGGGAGAACATAAAAGTAGTGTAAAAAATCAATAAAATCAATTTAAGTTAAAGATTTTAAAAGATATAACATTATACCTACGGCATTCAACCGCAGAGTTTACTTTTGGCGGCGCAGTGGCTAGGTTCCGCAAGTGCGTAGTGGTGAAAATTTCAAGCGTCCCGCACCAGACACCAGTTCCACGAACGCCGGGATAAATTTGATTAGAAAATTTGTGGGTTCGATCCTAGAAATTGTTTTATTCTATAATGACACGCGCACTACAATGTGTGTGCCTTGATGAAATTTAGAAAGATTATTCTTAACGCACATAATGATCAAACAGTTATAAAGAAAACTCTGAAATATGCAAGAGATGGTTGAATTAGGTGAAGTCAAAAATCATATTTTTGCTCAACACATACACGAACGCTGAACGCTATGTGCACGGGGTCTGGTCGGGCTAGACATTGGTGAATTTGCTGCGCCAACAATAACGGGCAGAGTATGGGATTTAAGGTCAAAAACTTAGCAATAACCTATACTCTGTAAGATTAAATTGTTCTTGTCTCTAAAATTTATATAGATAGGAAATTCCAAGCATTTCATATAATTTTCTCAAAGTTTAACCAGATTTCATTGGCGGGATAGGTCTGTAAGTATGAATATGACTGTTATTTTTTTATTCAATACGCGCACCACGATACATGGGCCTACACAAACAACAAAAAGTGACCCGAGTTTGGACTAAATTAATGATTAAATAAAAAATGTTCGGACATAGTCAGAATTGTGGAACAATAACTTGGTATTCGATAAACGGAAAAACATTAGTTGCTAATTCATGAAAACTTTTGAAAAGATGAGAAGGAGGTTTTTATCAACGGTAATTAGTGTACATTCAATGGCGAGCGCGAGCCGGGTTGAGAGTGCGGATGGCGCGCGGGCGAATATGGCGGCGTTCATTTAGCTGACGTTAGCCTATGGCGCGTGCACGTACGTGCACGCACTAGGGTTAGGGTAGGGTGGTGGGGTAGGGTGGCACGGAGAAAAGTCTACCATTCCACTTTTACAGAAATAGAGAACAATGCATTCTGATTGTTGGGCGCTCTGATTAGCTACTGGTAGCTATCGCGAGGAGCTCCGCCTCCCGGTTGCGATGACTGAAGTGCGTTGACCGTAACTGAACAACGCGATTCAGCTGTTCCCGATACAGACCGCTTTGTCGTGCGCGCTGTCAATCATAACCAAGGTGGACCCATTTCGCAAGAAAAACTGCAAGACTCGACTTCAAAAACGGTTAAGCGTAGACCCACTCTTTCAATATTTTTTAAAATGAAGAAGAGAAATATAAAAAGGAACTTCAACGAATCCACTGTCGGACTACGCCCAACATTTCAAAACGTATAAAGAAATGAGGACTTACCAAAAAAATAAATGACGAATCTAAATTTTATCGTGACTATTGTTCATTGGAAGGCACAATGGTAGTGTATTTCATATGCTAATTCGTGATCATTCGAGCGTCATGCATAAATTACTAAATTATGGAGTAAACATTTCTCCGTGCCTGCCCTCCGCCACCAGCGCAACTGGCCCGGCACAGCTCCCGCCCCTCCCCACGTATGTGCAACCCGGAAACTTTATGGGCGCCGCCATTAATTCTCCCTTTTGCCGATCAGGAGCGCTGATTTGCTGCTCTATTTTTGTCTCATCAAATCTAAACCAATCACAACCATCCTTTCATACCAAAATATGAATATGCATGATTACAAATCAGATTTTTATCCTCTTTCACATGGTATGTATATTGACATGACTTCAAATCAAGAAAAATGTAAAAAATACGCTTTTAAATACCCTTGTATTTCGTGGAATTTATCGGTTCATCATAGGGTGTTTTTGTCAAATCGTATAAAATGCTTGCCACTTTTTTTTTAAATAATATTTGAAGGAAATTATTCTTAAACATTAGCCTAAACTTTTTGTCATTCATATTAGATTGACTAGTACTTTGTGGGGATGGCATCAGTGTGGGGGGGGTGGGGGCTTCAGCACCACCCTTCTTCAGTATAATAAGCGAAAAATTTAAGTCTTCTTTTTTTAAAACTTTTAGCTATGCAGGGTTGCCTCCCAACTAAAAGGGAAAAAAAGAAAAAAAGAAAACGTCTGCAGCCTTTCCTCTGAGTTGTAGGACTACATCCTTAAGCATTACTAATAAGCTAATAAGAAATATAGACGAACAATAACGAATAATAAACATAACAGCACATATGAATAGAACGAAACGAAGAAGTATTCATTTTCTATTATAAACTGTAGCTCAGCAGGGGGCGGATGGGGGTGATGAAAGGGGCACTAAATGGTCAATCTTTGCTGTTTACATAATATATAATGCAGTATGCTGATTAGGTTAGTCACAATATATCGACCAAGACGAAGCATGCTCTCTGCTCTTTGTCTCGTGTCTGCTTGACGATAGATCTTGTTTAAGTGCTGTGTCTAATAGCTTCTGTGAACCTTGAATACTACGGCGACTTCAGCTGTTCCTCCGATACTCAGAACCGTCTTCTTTGAGTCACCGTGCCGCTGTTCCAATAAAAATTCCAATGGTCATAATCGAATGTTACGCAGTGCAAAACTTGCAGTTGTACTGGATGGTCAAACAGAGGGGGGGGGTTAAGGTGACCGCGGGCTCTGGTGCAGGATTAATGATGAGAGGAGTATAGAAAGAGGACGGAGAGGGAATCCAGCTGTCGGGCCCAACACCCGGGCGCGCCGCGCCGCGCCGCCGCGCGCGCGCGCTGCGCGGAGCGGCTTTTTTCAGGTTTAACACGTAATCAATAAAAGACGAAATAGAATTATTGGATCCCTAATCATCCAAGTATCAAGGATAGTTAGGGCTACGTAACGCAATATCAATCAGAATAATTATAGCAGATGTGCAAGTCTATCCTATCGTATGATTTATTAGAGAGAGAACACGAAGTTTATCTCATTTCAGTAGGACATTATTGTGTGGGCTAGTATGATTTTCATTTTATTTGTTCTACACTATCCGTAGAATTTCTCATCGCTGTACACAATTCTGCAATCTACTCTGGTCTGGCATCGATCGAAATAATCATGCATACAGAATTCATACATGCCACAGCACTGATCAAAATTGTCGCGTAAAAAAGTACTATGCTTTTTTCGTTTCCTTGTCGCTCATACTGTGTTCCATAGCCACCTGCGCAGGTTTGATGAGCATTTAGGACCTATAAGTCTGCGCGAAGCTTGGCGCCGCAATTGCGTAGAGTTCTCCGACTCACTACCTACCGCAAGTACGTAATATGTGCTGAAGATCCTCAGATCTGAAATGACTTAAGCCTTATGAGGACTCGCCAGCCTTGATAACTCCTCGGTCCACTGGGAGCTCGGGGCGGGTTGGGCTAGGCGGGCCGGCGGTCGCGGCAGGTTCTCAGGACAGGCGTCTCGCCTGCGAATCTAGCTACTGCCAGTGAGTCGCTGATTAGCAGTATTCTGTCCGCGCTCTCTTAGGCGATTGCCGCTGCAGAAAGTCGAGATCTAGGACTGCGACAGTGCGCCTCACTTTACATACCTTATATTACCTGATAAAGCAGATTAGCGCATTCACAATTGGGTGGCTTTTTAAACTGACCATGGGTCTGTAAAGGACTAATGGTGAAGCTTTATAGATATTTACAAAGCATCGTGCATTTTCGTATCTAATAGCACTTTTGTCAATTCAGTGAGCTACTGTGAATATTCACTTCTGTAATATTTGCCGATCAAGTATCAAGAGTACTTCTGTAAATGAGACAAGTATCTGTCATATTTTCATAGATACTCTCTCTTAGTGTCACTTCAATCCCATGATATTTAAGGCCATGGCCATTATATCTGAGCATAAATATTTTGTTTATAGATTAATTGTGGTGATTGCCTGGTTCAGTTTTCTAGTTAAATACATACGTTAACAATGCTCTAAGTTTACATTCTAATCTATGTTGCCTTCATTACGACCTTGTCGCACTGTTCGGATTAAGCGGACATTATTCTCTGATATATCTATCTAGTTGTCAACTGTAAACCTATTCGACTGGCCCTAAAACCTTCTCTCCGCTTCATATCGACTTCAGGTTGCTTACGCTTTCCCGCTACCTTCATAGCTCACTACATTCAGCTGCTTAGATCATTTACAATAATAAAATGTCTAATTAATCAGTATACTAGCTAAGCGAGACAGCAAGTAGCCTGCCACAACTCCCTATCGTTCCACATCGACGTTCGATCACCCTGCTTGTCGCCCTCCCGCTGTATATTCCCGTGCAAAGAATTGTTATTCGCTCTATTTCTTAGCTTCAATGCTAAGTCATAGCATTACGAGTGACATCTATACTCATTGTTGTCTTCATCTTTTTGATCTCCCTTGCTAGATATTACTTGATCAATGCAACTAGGCTCTGATGAATATTATTCTTGTAATATAGTAGTTATTTTTATGTTTTTTTTTTTTGTATCTGAAATATTTTATATATTTTACATTACTTGTTATGTTTTTCTTATATTTTTTTGGAGTATGTTTTGGTTTTTTTTGCTCGAAATAATAGGTCCTGGTATATGTCATTTGATCTTAGGATGGGGGTGCAGAACGTGTAGAAAAGCTAAATATGTGCTGATGCATTAACTTGACAATGATACAAAACCGATACATCCGTATATAATTGCATTCATAATTGTATCTCCAAATAATGCAGTTAGATCGCACATTTAGGCGATACCCCAAACCATCTCTCCACTCTCTCTATCGTCTCTACTCTTCTCTCCCACACACACTGTGGGGGGGTGGGTAGTTTTATGTTCAACACTAGAATAGAAGCAACCGCAGGCTATATTGTATTTTCTCTAGTCCATTGCGTGAATCGCTTAGAGATTAAGTTGATTAACAATTCAACTGGAAATTGATATTTTATTCACTCTCATTATGTAGCAATTTAAACACGTTTAGACAGATTATTATTATTCAAAGCAGCAGATTTATCACTATCACCTCAGGAATTAAAGAAAGTAATTTATGTAGTTTACTGAAAGTTATAGCATTCTAGGTTACCTGACTCTATATTATCATGTATGGACTGCATTTTTTTTTTCTTTTTTAGAAGTATATACATGTTAATTATTAGTGCGAAACTCATTTTCGAATTAATCTTTTGGGAGTCGGCAACTAATGAAAAATAACCTTTTGGTTAGCCCGGCGCTCGCCACCCCTTTTCACACCTGCTGACCACTGGATAATAACCTTGCAACATACTAATAATAGAATCTCAAATACATTAATCGTCAGTCTCTATATTCTTACCCCTGCAAAATCAACCCTATATACCCCAAGAGCATGACGAATTAGGTAAAGCGCGCCTCTAGGCCTCCTAATACTCTATGAATTATTAAGAGAGGTCGAGAAACTGCCGTTATAAGCACGAAGACATCGGTCTCCGTATGCGTTAAGACTCCAACCGCTAGTGCCATCTTAGTTCTTATACCGGCGAGCATCAGCTTCCCGCTGAAGATACGATTGAGATAGGTGCAAGCTGCGAACGGGGGTATGAAATCTCAGGTGGGCATTGTAGCATGAATATATATATCTATCTGTCTTCGATGCTGAAATATACTTTAGATTATTTGATTATTTAGGATTATTTCTTTAGATGATTTTTACATTATTCTTATAGTAATATGATAAAATTGTACTTCAACAGGATGATATTTGCCTCCTTTGCTTATTCTCCTCGTAATCTGATGCTACGACCACACGAAACCGATACTTTACCCCGGAAACTTTTGATCTATTGATCCGTCTTATGTTCCTCCCTTGGGGAGGGATACTTCGATAACCTCGGAAGAGGTGTTTCTCAGACTACAATAAAGAGATGAAGCTAACCGATACTTCGCTCCACTTGTTTTACGTCGATCCGGCTGACCGTGAGAGTTTCCTTCCATGCAGACGTTCACATTATTATATTACTTTCCCGGGAATTCCTAAATCCCGACACGTCGGCTGACTTTCACCATACGGTCGCCCGGGATAACTTGGTGTCCTGGCCATCTGGTGATCTTTTTGGTCTTGTTAGTTTAATTTTCCTTGTGGTACTTGGCCTCGATTTTGTTTCCATGTGACACTACACTATATTGGTGGTATTTTCAGTGCTTGATCTCTAGTTGTTCTAGTTTATCGACTGCGTAGGTCCTGCTCGTTGTTCATTGTTGTCTTGGCGGTAATGTTCGAGGTCTGTATTTTGGACTAAGGGTTGTTGTTAGGGAATTACTGGTTCGTCCTAAGTATCCCCTGAGTTTTTCTTTATATTCGGTCATCATTAAGCTATGTGGAATGTTTATTGATATATCGCATTGTATTTCTACTTTGTTGTCTTGGTTGTTTTAGTGGTCTGCCCTGTTCTTCCGTTTCGCTCCTGCATATCTTCGGGTGCGCTTGTTATTGCCTGTGATTCGTTTCTAGGCCTAGCGTGGTGTCGAGGAGGTAACTGGCCTTGATGTCTCGCGCCATCATTTGAGCAGTTTGAGTGGACTCTTAGGAGTGAAAAATAAGGAAGTGAGACAGAAGAACGCTGAATTTGACTATCCGATATATTGAATAGCTGGGAAGCTGAAAAGCTGGATAGCTGGTAGCTGACATCTCTGGGTTAGCAGAAATTACCCATCGGTGAAAGAATGATGCAACGGTATGACGGAGAAGTTTTCGCAAGTTTCTTTCGGAAAGGTTTTTGTGGGTCTTTTGGTCGGGGCTTATTGAGGTTGTTTTGGGTGTTTGGGGTTCAAGGTTGTTCGGGTTGCTCCTTGTGTTGTCCGGAGGTTTGGTTCGTAGGGGATTCGCCAGTGTGTGGTGAATTGTTCTTGTCTGCCTTCTTTCCTACTCAGGACGAGTTTATGACTTAGGAGCCAACTGGGAGAAGTCACTGAGGTCGGCCTGCGACTCAGTGTCTGATCTATGACCAGCGCCACTCTGACAGTTGAGTCCTTTGACCTCGTGGAAAGAGGAAACCAGGTTACCCATAACTTTTTTCCCATCGGTATGTGAGCGACTGGAACCGTGCTTCCGTTGTTGTATCAGACGCTAGAGTTGGTACGGTTTCCACTGCTCCTAGCCGTGCGAGACTACCTATGCGAGAAGCTAAACGACTATCCCTCCGATGTCTGTTTCACCTACTGTCGCTTCTGTTAAAGGCCTTGAGTACTTAATTCAGGCTCTCAGTTGGGAGTCTCGCTCCGAGTCAGGGGCGCTTCCTCCTCTGATTGAGATTCGTCAATTTATTGAGGGGGCTCGTTTCTGGAAAGTTGAACTCCTTAGCAGATTAGAGGTTTAATTCAGTGAGGTTCTCGGGGGACTAATTGCGGTCTCAAGGTCGACATTGGAGGTCTTAAGTCTTGCATGGCTGACCACACTTCGTTTGATCCTTGTATTTAAACTCCTCACCGCCAGACTCTCTAGTAGCCCGAGTTATCTCCTGGGTGGTTCGGTGTCCGGGGTTGGGTGGGAGGGCCTTTGTTCGCCCCTCTCCTGATCCACAAGTGGGGCGGATCAGTCTTAACTTCTATTTCGTTACGTGTTGTTTGTTCTCATGTCATATATTGATTAGTGGTATTTTTAATTTTCTGAAGGGGTTAGATGCTTTCATTCGGTCTTTTTTGGTTCTTCGGGACTCCAAATACATCGACGGCATACGTCTGGAGAGTATTCGATTCTTCCAGGGGCAGTTGGCGGAGGTTGGATTCTACTGGGCATGATTATGTTTTATAGGAGGGCAAGAGTCTAGCAAGGGGAGAGTTTGTTGGGGGGGGTGTGGGAGCGAAAGCTGTCTTCATTCTCGTGTGTTTATATCGATTTACTGTCTGGAGTTTCATTAACCCGCTGTCCCGACACGGGACGGACGGCGGATGATATAGGGCCTGGAGTTTGCAGGGTTCGGTAAGCACAACTTCGGGGGACTCTTTGAAGACATCCGTGTGAGGGTGTACTGCGAGCCCCCGGAAAGTCCGTCGTGTTGGGAGTCGACAGTATGGACATCCTAGGGAACTGAGAGATTCAGTCGCCTATAGGTCCGGCCTATCCCAGCGAGCCCCCAATCGATTGGTGAGGATCATCCCGGAATTCCATGGATGCCAGGGAGGCAACCTTCGTTTACGAATCATGTCTTGACATCAGATCTAGCTGACTTGTATGGAGATCGTATCGAATTCGTGTATTGCTTCGATTTCCGGCAACGAATGAATCAAGAAGACTCGAATCTTCCTCAGATACATGGTTGGGCTTGACCCTTACAACATTTTTTCCGAACATAGGGATCTAACGGTTCGATACGCACTAGGCTGGAGTCTCCGGTCACCTCATGCGCTTTTCTCCGCGTAAACTAAACGGATGTAGATGACGAGATTCGTGTTTCGAAGATTACAAGGTCGATATCAATCAAGCCATCATCGTATACTTAACATCGATCGCACCTCGCTCACTTCATAATACTTGATCATCCTAGGTTGATCCGTTATTCCAACAACCAGCTCAAATCGGATTCACAATGTGGAATCGTTTAGAACAATAATCGATCTTCCGATTTCGAGAATCCGCGACTTTTTTGAGCACAGTAGCATAAAAAAGAGTCGTCGTATCAGCGATATGATATCGATTCTACGAAAACTTCTCCAATTGTCAGAATTACGAGGTTTTTCACTCGAACCTCCGATCCAACACATCGATCTACGATTGAATCGATTAAATAATCGATCACGCTCGCCCATCGATCCGCCAAATCGATCCCCCACCCTCTCTCGCAATGGACTGCATCGAGACCGATATTGAGATGTAGCAGTTTTCCGGAGTAGTTTAATCACGGTCAAGAATGTAATAACGACGAAACAAGCTTGTGCGATGCTAGATCAATTAACTTGGATCTGATACTCACCTAGATCGATCTCTTGTTGTTTAGGACTAAATTATACCTCTGTCGATATACGAATGTCTCTCGTTTATTTGTGTGTTCTACCGATACATCTTGTACTCGTTTGCCCCATGGTCTTTGACCATGCCCTGGTAAAATATTCAACCTCCCGCAGATCATTGTCGAACAAGCGGGGATATATGTGTTTGGTCTATGGAATTCCATCGAGTACAAAGTTTGCACCAGTCCCAGTGACTTACATCGTTGAGTGATCTGCATATCCACCATAGACTCCAAATAGGACTCCGCGCAAGTTCACTCACCTTGTTTACACCCGGAGGTAGCATATACTTTTAGTCTTGTGAGGGACCCTTTTCGTTCGGTACCATCTTGGAGTCAGTCCAGACGGATCCCTAATTGCGGAGGCATGCGATTATCAAAGCGAAGAACCTCTATCACCTATTTCCTTCAAGGGAAGGATCTTTCACAGCTATCTCAGTGGAATCCGTATGAGATTTTCTTCACACAATTTGATTGCAGGATGTATGAACGAGTTTGTGATTTTTTGGTTGTATGGCTATCCATTCTCTTGAGTAGAGTCATCCCTTGAATGACTTTCGATAGAAGTTATCTGTGCAGTCAGGAAGGTGCTCAATAATATTGCCATGCTCGGGAATTGATTCTGTTAGGCACTCATTACAAGTATCCTATTCACGTGTCATTCTGTTCATTATGAATGTGTTTTTCAGATATATGTTTGTCTTTCTTCTTCAAGGGTTTGATTTCCGTGTCTTGGTCCTTTTTTATTTTTCCTTCATTATGAAATCAGTTCAGACCTTATTTTTATTGTATGGAAGGTAGAGAGTACTAGTCTCAGTACTTGATGGTTTCTCTTCATGGAGTGTTGTCGCCGATGGAGAATTCTCGGTCTTTTTTCGCAACGTTTGGGGGTAATTAGAGCTTCTCTTCGCTCAGAGTTTCTGGAACGTCGATTGTGAGAGTTTCTCACCGAGAGGAGGTAGAGATTCGGTTTACGGAGTCGCGCGTTTGGGTTATTCTTTTCCAACATGTCGTAATTATTCGGACTTGATATCTCTTGTCGGGAGACAGTCATGCTTGCAGTTCTTCCTTTCCTGAGAGATGGCGTCACTTCCTGACCTCTCGGTTCGTGATGCTAGGGTTCTTTCCAGTCGGCGTAAGATCTAGCTAGAAAGCTTACGTGACTACTTGTTACTTTACGGGAGGTGCGGATCGGGATTGTACCTTTCTCTCGCGAGTTCGTTTAGTTTGTACGATCATCGTCTCCATTCTTTTCTGAGGAAAACCAATATGAGATATTCCCTCTCAGTCATAGCTTTAGAAGACAAAAGAGGGGGGGGTGTTCAAATTGACGTTACCGAATTTCAGCGCTTCCACCTATTGCAAAACGAAGATCATTCGACACGTTCACCTTCGAAGTGTTGTTTGATTTCGTCGTATGACGAACGTTAGGCCGGGTTCGGTTGCTTGGTTAGGGTCGTTTTTGTTTGATTGTCCTAGGCGGTTGTTCCAGTTCGATTAACGGGGGGTTTGTCGAGACTGGCTTTTCAGCTTCATATCGATCGTATGTAGGAAATTCAAACGGGGTATCTTCGATTTCAGCGATTCCGATTAGATTATTTGGAGATAAGGAGCCTTCAACGTTTCTACCTAAACTCATAGGAACAATGAGGAAAGGGTTAAACGAGATTTATTCTTTCCACTCAGCGAACTCAGGACCTCCTTTCAGACTTATCGTCAATAACTGTTAGATACAGACGCACAGATACGGAGCTATGTTTATCTATCTGTGATCAAAACTAAATTTCTCAGCTGAGCAATAGGCAGGAGACACGCCGGTCAGATTTCTCAGGTGTAACTGGGCTGATCATCTGCCTGAGCTTTACAGATGAAGGGCGAGGTTAGAGATCAGCAGAAATGGTAGTTTCGCGTGTAGACAGAAATATCAATGATATTTTTTTCTTTTGTCAAATCTTCATAACGTGATCCGATCTTTGCGGTCTACCGTAACTTACCTTATGAGGTCCGCCGAGAGGCTGTGATCTCTCTCTCTCTACAGACTGTCTACGAAGAAGAGGTTCAATAAGAGATCATCTTGAAAGTCATTGGTGTCTTCATTCACACAGTATCACTGGGACTGGCTTTTACGGTGACCCAATCCGGTTGGGGCGAATTTTTCACGGGGCGCGAGGATCGCCAGCCGATTTGAATGGGTTATGTTTGGAAAGCTTGATTCAACCTCCCAAAGTTGTATTCTTTTTTGCGTTGGTTACTCCGTCGATCGACGCTTCTGAAAATTCATTGTGTTCTTCGTAAACTACGTGCTCCACCCGATCTTGATCAAGATGTCGATCATCTAAAAGCATCGGATTACATCACAAGATCGCAGAGGTCGGGGTCCGATGAAATTTCACACTGGCCTTCAGTTGGACGGTGGGAGTCACGCTGGGCATTGCCTCAGGTAAGGTATACCTCTCGATTTTTTCGATAGAATTTTCTCATTCTCATTTTGCGTTTAGGTATTATTGTCTTGGTTGGGAGAACAGGCTGCACCACCTTGATTTTGAATTGATAATGGATTTGTCAGTATGAGACCTCATCGCTTTTGGTTTGGCAAGATCCTTAGGTGAATGGGAACGTACTTTTTGCTCTCTCTCGATCCTCAAAATGCGTATCTTTTAGTTCTTCACATGTTCGCATCAGATGTGTGTCTATCTGTTTTTTCCTGTTGAGAACATCGATTGCGAGGGGATGTTCTCATCACTGAAGTAATCCAGCCAAAACCAACTTAACGTGTCCCGTGGTTGCAACGTGGATCATCAGCTTAAAATGGATAGGAAAATCCTGGTAAGCCAAACAAATCTACCCTCTCCCCCCACTGTGTTTTATAAATGATAATAAAATTCTAGCATTCGCTCTCTCCCCAACGGGCCCCAAAAAGCACACGGTAATTGATATGTCTAACAGTTGGGACTGGGCTCAACAGTCCTGGGACCTGTTTAGTTAAAATTTTCCTGAGACAATTGCATGTTTGACTTGGACTGATAACGAGTTGACTGTACCCTTGTATTAGGACTCAAAACGGAACCCACGCGAATTCTGCCGGACCTCGCCACCGGATTGGGACGATAGTAGAAGAAGGTTCAAAGCATAATCCAAAAACATGGTTACCATTTCTCACCATTTAGTGCCAGACCTCTTCTCGGAACGCTGTGAGTAGGTTTTAAGTGTTATTACATTAAGGACTGTCAAGAAATTAGCCATTCGAAGGTTGTTGGTCAGGGATATACTCCTCAATTGCCATGTTGGCAGATTATTTACGTGACTCTCCTAGATAGGTTTCGACATTTCTTTTGATACATATCTTAACCCAAGACTGTGCCCCGGTTTTTATAGTAGATTCCGGTCCATTCGGGTTAATTCTAAGTATATACACTTAACATTTATGTAAAAAATTATTAAAGTTTATGGACATATCTTTTTTTTTGACGACGTATATATGATATAATATGATTATGACTTTATTGCTCTATTTATTATGAAATCTAATATATATATCACAATGATCTTTATTTATGAAATCACATTGTTGCCTTCGATGTTTTACGCGTGGTTCATTGTTCTTTTTTTTCAACGAGACACTCTTCAAGAGGCTAACTCAGTGGCAAGCGGTTTATAGTGAGCAAGCTTAGCAGTTTCCAGGGAGAAACGGTATGTGAAAACTGGGAGTCGTCACTCAGTTCTCTCATTAATGACCGATCATGCTTCAACAAGTTAAAGAGGCGGGAAGAGAGTCAATTATACAGGCCCTTGATATCGATTTACTTTGTGAATTCCGCGATAGAATATTTCGTTTCTACTAACTGCGTTTCGGGAAAGGAGCGATCCTAGAACTTCTGGTCGTGAAAGTTTCTTTCCTCACTTTCAGAAGACTTTTAATCGGGAAAACAGGCGGGGCAATCAGTTGTTAAGTTTGAGAGACTGCGGTATTAAGGGGAGTTTTAAGGATGTCTTATTTCTTTTCGCCCAATAGGGTTAAATATTTACTATTCTTCTATGTTAGCCTGAAGAAAGGCAGGATTATTGACCCATTATCAATTTCTTAAGGTTCTTTTACTACTTTACTAAAAAAAATCTTCTTGTTAAAATAGATAATATGGTAGCTCTAACAATCTTATAAATATATTTTTCAATATTGCTAGTCAGTCCTTTGCACATTACTCGGCTTTCTTGGGAGGGAAAAGCTTATTGGTTATGAATTGAACCTTTTCTTTCTTTTTCCCAGAATCACTAATTAAGATGACTTCCCCCCCAGCCCTAAAAAATCCAACCAAAATATTCAGTATATATTTTGCACCTTGTAATGTATCTGTTACTGCTTGAGTTTTCGGTGGATTCGTCAATCTAAGTGAATTTTTTATCAGAATGTTCTGACTTAACGAAGTCTGTATTAAGACATGATGGTGATTTTCTTCTTCTGTTCTCCAGTTTTGCTCTCTCCTCTCCCCGCCAGCTTCTGGCTTTCCATCAAAGTCCAGTTAATTCTTTAGGTTTCTGGGAATAGGTGTTACGGGGTGTTTATTAGAATGGCCAGCTGGATCGACCCGATGTCTCAATATATTCTACTCTTCTCTTTCACCCGATGCCGCGACTTGGTTTGCCGATTAGTTTTATCCTCTGAAACTAAACGGAGAAAAGAACCATAATCACTTTGTGCCCGCCGGTGCCGTCCGTACGTGCCTGGATCGTGTGTCAGCTTTGTCTTTAACGGCGTCCTTAAAAACGTAGCACGTGCGTCGTTACGCCGGTTACACATCCGTTTTCTTCGCTAACCTAACCCTGCGATACGTTATACTCCTTTATATAGATATCACGCCCGGTTTTAATTCTTGTCAAAGTCAAGTTTTCAAAAATCTTTCTCGAAGGCTTCAGTGTGTATCGACATGGTTATGACTATGGTGGTCCTTCCTCGCTAGGTAAGTACAGGTGATGATTGGGTCTGATCCCATGGTAAGAAACTTTTTTCAGTCGGTTTATCAGGTCAAAGGCACACCCAGACCGGTTTCGATGTATGCATGAAAACTGTCTCGTTCTACGCCGGTAATATATTCGTGGGTAACTTAAAAAAAGGTTTCGCGAATAACTTCTCTTTCGCACGGGTTTTGTTAATTTACTCAAGACTTTTCTGATCATGCGTTTATCAAAATGATGGGGTGTAAAATAGTGTTTTGTGCTCTAATCCACTCGAGGGGAGGGAATTGTGATCAGCTATCCAGCTAATCCCGGCTTTGTCATATTGACAACCTGCATTAGTAATTTTAGCTAGGTATCGGGTCAATATGATGTAAATGGCATGTCAGAAATAGGTGCCTCAAAAACAAAAAATTCGGTCAACGAGATGTGGCACTTGTATATATTGAAAGGATTTTGCTAGTTCGTCTCTCGCATATCACTTCACTTTCGCATTATAAGACAATTTCTTCTGTCTCGTGTTTGAGCGGGGGTCGCCCCTAACTAACTTCCCAAAAACACGTACTCGAGTGTGTCTCTAAAACTGAGAAGTACTTGTGATTCCGACTGTGCATATGGGAGAATCGGTCCTGGAGGTGTGAACCATGTAAACTTTGCAATTAGCAGCCATATCTCGCTTCTGTCTAGAGGTCTGCCTGGAACTAGACTGCCTTATCAAAGGTTTTCCTGATTTTTAGTCTAATGATAACGGGGGGGAACGCTGTGTGTATCTAGCACAAGTTCGAGTCCTGCCAGATTGCTGTCATATCAATGCGACTTAGGTTGGAATTATAGCACTAATATTTCCTACATTTTCTATCAATCACAAATTATAGTAGTTGTTGCGTACTCGCAGGCTTAGGATTGAAATAAATCAGAACCCTATGAAAATGAATCTGCCGTGGGGGTCTGGGTAAACTATCCGACGGATTTGTTCCATAAACTCTGTAATACCTTTATAGTCTGAAATATTCTTTTTGCATTCGGGGATCTTCCGCAGGCTATCGATGCTGACAGGCACATAATTGTGGCGATCAGGTTTGAAGGAGGCTACATAACTCATAGCTTTAGTCCTTTAGGATTATTATTAAGGATACAAATTTGGTCTTTATGCAAATTTGGAAGCAAAGTCCCTAGATGCCGAACGCGTCAAGCAAGTGGTCGACGAGAGTCACTTAGTGTATGGTGTCGCTAAAGGTTTCATCAATGCAGGCTTATCGTTTCGTATCCGCGATCAGATGTCAGAGGAAATTTTACACCGAGAAGACACCGTCTTGAGATCAACTTCAAACTTGGATCATGATCTTATATGGCGAGGAGACAGAGGTTACGACTAACATGTTTTAAATCAGATCCCTTTAAGGAACCATCGGAAAAGTGGGTTCCGGCTTCGTCGATCGGAGACAGTGTTTTAAAGGGTCAAATTTCCATGAGAAGGTCAAAAACAAGTGTATTAAATCAAATCGTAATTGGGGTCCATTCGTGTACCATGCAAAATGGAGTTGCTAATGTCCTCTCGCCAATAAACGATGGCGTTAAAAGAAAAGAAATCTCCGATCTTTTGATTTCTTTGTCACAGTCTGCGTTACCGGCGTTTCATTTCCATATTATTTCTAAGGTATCGATAGTTATCAATAAGGCTTAACTGGGTCATCCCAGATTGTGCCAATCTATGGGTTGGCGGACAATAAACTGTGATTTTACGAAGTTAGCAGGGTCATAAGTCATTAAGTTGCTCGCACAGTAAAAGGGGTCCCACCAAGACAGTCATTGAACTCTATATCTTTTAGGTGTGAAGGAAGAATTAAGATTTCGAATTCAACAGTTTTCTCTCATTTTTGCTTCTTAAATAAACAGAAGTAACTATCTAGATAAATTTATGCGTACATTCCCTCCCTTCCGCTCCGCTCCAGTTTCCGATCTCGGTGACTAGTTTGAGGTTTGAAGTTTGATTCTGATAGAGCGAAAAAGTTATTACTGGTTGAATTGTGGCTGTTCGGGATTGGTGCCTGCATGAACGCAGAGAAGAAAGATGAACCTGATTAGATTTTTGAACGGTCAGCGAGGACAGGTCAAAGGCGTCAGCTTATCTGGCTTTCTATATATGTACAGCGAGTCGTAAAGCGGTGCGTGAGTAAATATGGTTGCAAAAATTTCGATCTGAGCAAAAGTTTCGGGCTTAAAGACCGTTTGTTGGCTTGACAGCATTCATGACTAGGCGTAATTACTCATGTTTATCCTTGTAGCTGTATTACCATCAGTAGCCACGGATATTTATAGGCTCAAAGTCTGGCATAGTATTAATTCTTTAATTTGTAGTAGATTAGTCTAGGGTAGAATTTATTGAATTCTGGTTTAACTGATTACAGACATCCATTATAACGCTTCCTACTTATAATACTTGACAATATTTGATGGGGGGGTGATAATTACCCGTTAAATGTGACAGTTGGTCATAGACTATCTCAAAGATGCTGTTTGCTCATCGTTGAATCTTGACAATGGTTTGGAAAATAAAAATGAGTACGATGTTGGTAAGATGAGATGACCTGTGCAACGAATGATGTATTTCAGCCGGCCGCACCACTGTGACCATTTCTTTGCCCATGCTGCATACGGCCGATTGGCATACACGGACGAGGCATGTCCTTAGGAGCGCTTCGGTGGTTTGAATTAGCCTTTAGAATGTAGATATTTTGTCAACTCGAACCCATTATTCTAACTTTCAGATTGGAACAATTCTAAATTAAAATCAAGATCTAACCGTCAGATTTAGTAGGCTGTGGCTATTTCATACTGAACTACTTTTTGGAAATATGTATATCGAGCAAAGAGGCTGGTGCAGAACTTACGGATTGTTTGGCTGAGAGTTCTGTCACTTCCCTGGCTTGTAGCTGAAAAGTTTTAGTTTAACACTTGGTATAATGGAATGACAAAACAGTTATAGGCTAATGTTAGATAAAATTTTCCTTCGAAATATATTTAAAGATAATCTAAGTATCTGGTCAGCATCTTATATCGATTTGACATCAAACACCCTATGATGCGTATGAAATTCCGCGAGAAATACAGCGGTATTTAAAGGTTTTTTTAATTTTTTTGATATTGAAGTCTATGCTCATATCCAGTACCATGTGAAAGAGCGAGAAATCGAATTTTGTTATCATGCTATTATATTTTGGTATGAAGGGTTGGATTTGGTTTAGATTTTGTGGAGACTAACAAATAAGGGCTCAAAGTGCGTCCGCCTTTCTTAGCTCGCGCGTAAGTGAGAGGGATGTGGATTTATAGGTGCAAGGGGGCGAGCGCACCATTGCAAAATGGTTCCGGGTTGCAATAACGTTGGGAGGGTGGAGGAGCCATAACAGTTGTGTCCGTTGGGCCGTGTTTGCCGCTATGGTTGCGGATAGACGGAACTCCCCTGTGAGTCTATGCGGGTTCGAGGCGGTATCAGGAAGGTAGATGGCCTCAAGGGAAGTTTATCATTGCACACATATATGGATTATTATTTATGATGATTGAGGATGACTCGATTGATCGTTGTTGCGAAGTATGAAAATACCGTTGTGTCCCTCCCAACGTGAATTGCTATAATTTCATGATGATCAACACGTCATTTATTTTGTGGGTTATATAGTCGTCATTTTCATTTTATCGATTTTTTTGACATAAAATGTGTTACCTGCTTTGGGCGTCTTAGTCTCAGGAAGTGGTATCATTGTGGTTGACATAGCTATCATTTCTATATTTTTTTTCTCTTTATTTATTAGTGTTAAAAAATAATATTTTTGATAGAAATAGGTGTGTTGAACTATTTTATCGCTTTTTTTTAAAACTAATCGATTATATTAGGTGAATAAGTCGAGTTTGATATGCCCGTGTTATATATCATGCGATAGAATGGGTTCACTTGTTATGGCATTGACCAGCCGCACCGACAAAACGCGGTCCATGTGCAAATATCGGAAGTACACGCCGTGAAATCGTCAGGTTGATTCGACGTTAATCCAGGGTGCAACAACTTACCCCCACTCGGATTCAAAGTTCTATCGCACCAGCCGGGCCGGGGCATCTCGCCCGGGACGAATTATAGCTCACACTAGCTAATCAGAGCGACCCCCGACAAATCAGACATGAAATTTTGATCTCTCTTTCTGTAAACCGTGGCGGGTAGATTTTCTACCGTGCAACCGTAGCGCACATACATCTCATCCCCCCTACCCTTAGTGCGTGACGTACGTGCCGCGCCATGGGCTATCAACAGTTGTATACCGCCCTGAAGGACAATTAAATCCCGAAGCGCCATTTCGCCCGCGCGGCCATCGCACTCGTTAACCCGGTCGAGGACAATTACCCCCGGACAATTACCCCGCGGCCTCGTCATTGAACAAAATTGTACACATAATTATCTCGCGCTTGCTAAAACTCTTCTCATTTTTCAAGTTTTTTGAATTAGCACTATTTTTTCCGTTCCAGGTACCGTAAGCCATACAAGCTTATTTTTGCTGCGCACACATTTCTGACTTGATTGCCCCCGGACAACCTGATACCTCCTTTTTATTTAATCATTAATTTGAGGGTACAACATTATCCGGCCTCCCCTAAGATCAGATTTTGTTACTTGCTCGTGCATCGCGTATCGTGGTGCCCGTATTAGAATAAAAAAAATAACAGTATTATTCATACTTACAGACCAATATCCCGCCATGAAATCTGGGGTTAAACTTCTGAGAAATTATACATGAAATGCTTGGAATTTCCATCTATTAAATTTTAGGAGACAAAGAACAATTTAATCTTAGCAGAGTTATAGGTTATTACTTTAAGTATTTTACCTTAATTCCCACTCTGCCCGAGGTTCAGTTAGATGTCGCGGCACACGTCGCCGCAAAATTCATGACCCCCCTGTCTAAGCCCCGACCCAGACCGCCAGGACAACTAGCTCG
Source organism: Paracentrotus lividus (assembly GCA_940671915.1). NCBI lineage: Eukaryota > Metazoa > Echinodermata > Echinoidea > Camarodonta > Echinidae > Paracentrotus > Paracentrotus lividus. The sequence continues at coordinate 48,435,274 of CALNVZ010000174.1, read as the reverse complement.
CCCACAAGCGTCCAGGCGTTCGTGTATGTTTTTTGAGGCTAAGAGGAACAATATTTACCGCCTCCTATATAAGACACGATTTACACCCACGATCAATTTACACACCCAACCTCCTCCCCGCGACTTTTCCAGGTCCACGCTTTATCTATATTATGTATTGAGATGATTCTGAAGACTCAGTTTGTGGGCCAGGCTTTTAAGAATAATTATCTATTTATGTGATTCCAAGTCGGTCACGCCCATTGATATTAGGCAGGTGCGTGATATTGCTTCAGCAAACACAATTGTCTATTTTTGAGGAACATTTTCAGATATACCTCTCCCATATTTTCTAATTCAACAATTTTATCTTAAGGGTCCTCTCAATGGCTTTCGTCCTTTTCCTTTCTCTCTTTAGTTTCATTGATGGCAATCTTTCGGTCTGTTTCTTTCTCGGTCTCTCATTCATCTGGCGGGAAGTGGCTCGTTCTGGGTTCTTACTTTGGTTCTTTACCCCCAACCTTTTTCGTCCCAAACTATGGCGGGGGATTAAAAACAACATAATGCCAAAATCCACGGCATACATATTAAGCATTTTATTTTAATGCACGCCGACTATCAGTATTTCGTGCACAGCTATATTATTACCCGGCTATAGCCATTTCTTGCACTCAATGGCT